>CM063508.1:55458043-55470543 GCA_032207245.1 Pardosa pseudoannulata
TTTTTTCTTATCTTCTAATTTGTTTAACTTATTTTAAATTCATATTGATATACCAAGCTTCTTGGCTGACATGAGCCCTAAAAGCATTCAAGGCTTCTTCTATGACTATTTCATAGATGTTGAAGAACTTCTAAGGTCGTTGAAAGAAGCAATCAAGCGCAAACCGGGCCATATGGCCGTGAGGCCCTCAAAGTTTATCCCGGCTGCAGTGGACAGATCGCGAGTATAGGCCTAACCCACCCCGGAAGCAATGGTCTTTCCATGTGATTTTGGCCCTATATCATCAACAGTTCCTTTATTCAGATCCATCACTTTATATATTAAGCGCTTAAAGATACATTTACCTTTTCAATAACAAAGGGCTGTGTTAAAGAGAATTTGACTTAATTTATCTTCTCCACCAGTAATGCTGCATTCGTAATATAGATTACATTTGGAGAAATGTTACAGAAACAGTATCACAATGCTGGCTATTCTTTCATACTATTCTTTGTCATTCTCGTGTAAGAAGTATGATCTCATAACAATTAAGGACACATCGTAATCCTTTTATTTAGTTTTTTTAATATCAATAAATCATTTAGCAAAAAATTTGACATCTTTATTATCAACGTTTCTTGACCATTCAACGATAACAGTAAGCAACACAATTCATTTTTTCTCTATTTTTCTTTCATTTTCATTGAATGCAACAACATATGAACACGTCACATACACACCGCGAAACAGGCTATGTAAAATTGTTTAGATGTGAGTTATTTCACTGTGGTATGTAAAGCTAGCATTAATTTTTAGAACAAATAATATTTTTCAAAATAAACTAGAATAAAAATACTTATAACTGATTATGACTCAATATTGAGAGATGAATATCATACTGTTAAGACTATAGAATGTATCAAAACACAAATTTTAATTAGGTGACCTTTTAAGAAGCTAGTAGGATTTTAACTACACATTTAAAATTTAGAACATTTGAAAATGTTATTTTTTTCGTTAGATGCTTAGAATGTCCTATTTTACGAATATGCATTGAATAGAATACAGTACAATGCAAAAACTTACGACATACATATGAGGCATTCACAGCCAAAAGGCACTTGGAAAAATGAAAGTAAACGACTCTTGAATAATTTTCTGAATAACTATTAGCTAGCTAATATCTAAATAAGTTTTATAAAATGTCTCTAAAATGAATAAAATTCTAAAACACATGCATATGTATGCGTATGAAATAACTGTTTTATGATTCTGGTAAGCAATTTCATTTTGTAAAAGAAAAAACTAACTTGGTTCAATCTGGTCGTGAACCCGACATATTACATACAGGATTTCTTTTTTTCAGGAGCAAATCACTAGCATCTATCCTTGTAAAAGTTAAAAGTAAATTACAAAAGATATGCATTATGTGCATTTATAAATAAAACAAAACGAAATTTGCATGTTGAAAATACTAAAAGATATATGTTACGAAGTTACCATGATTGTATATAGATGGCGCTATACATTGCGAATTTCTTTCATTGTGTAAGATTGTGTAGATAACTTTAGCATTGTAAATAAAAAGCCTTTATGTGTTAGAGAGCTTTTGTCTATTCTATGTTTTTTATAGTTTTAAACACATTTGATGTAATATTTCGTGAAAAATATATGTAAGATTTACCGGATACCAATGAGGCTCCTTTACACTCAAGTTAAGACTGTTGATATCCACGAGATTTTAGCATTTTCTTTTCATTATGGATATAGTGCAATTAATGTCGTCGGTAATTGATTTCTAATCCAAATACTTGTCCATATGTATAATATATATTTACAATCGTAACTAGATAAGATAAAAGTTTTTGGGAAAATTTTACAGATACTTATATCGCGGTTCTAATTTTAAGAAAGCCAGAGATGGATCTTAACCCAGAATCTTCGCCTTTCAGTTTACATTTAAATTAACTAAATAGGGGGGAGGGTATCAGGGCCGTAACTTGGTCCTTTAGCATCCGTGGCAAAACAACTAGTCTGTGCCACTACCTCCAAATAGAGTGAGAAAATATATAAATATGTATTTTTTATATCACATATTCATAATTAACTCAAAATAATTTTTTAACTTTTAAAGTGTTCCTAATATATAGTGTTCCTAGTTTCTTTTTTTTACCTTATCAATACTTAAAGATATTTTTGAATATTTTGGGGATATTATTTAGTTGATTAACTGAATAATTTATTTGAAGGGAATATTTTTTATTTAAAAGTTGAATTTTCGTAACAAATTGGTGAAATTCTAAATTTAAATTTCGTTTTAATAACTTCAATAAATTCAAAATTTCAAAGGAATAACCAGATTTATATTAAAGCATATTAGCGGTGTTTGGTAAGCATTTTGTAAGAATCTATAACAAGTTTTGTCTGTCGAAACATTTTAAAAAATAAGAAAATTTATAAAAAAATAGTTTTTTAAACACATTGGAGTTTATGATTAAAAAAATTATTTTTAAAATCCTTATTTCTAATCTATAACAAGTATCTAAGAATCTATAGCAAGTTTTGTCTTTTGAAACATTTTAAAAAATAAGAAAATTAAAAAAAAATAGTTTTTAAACACATTGGAGTTTATGATTAAAATAATTATTTTTCAAATTTTCCTTGTTTCTACTCTATAACAAGTACCTAAGAATCTATAACTAGTTTTGTTTTTCGAAACATTTAAAAAAATAAGAAAATTCATAAAAAAAAAAGTTTTTAAACACATTGGACTTTATGATTCAAAGAATTATTTTTCAAATTTTCTTTATTTCTACTCAGGGTGAGTTATCCTATTTCAGATCTCATTTTCTTTACGGTGCAGTGCCCCTGGCGAATGCCACCATTTCCACGCCCTAAGCTGCCCCCCCCCCTCCCCAGACAAAAAATATCCACCGAATTATATGGGGCGAATGTCAATTTCCGGGTGTTTCACTTAAAAAATATAGCTTATTACTGTTACTCAGGGCTCTGCTAGAGTTGGAAATCTCTCTGAACCCTTTCCCCTGTTTCTTGTGGTTTAGCAGCCCCTGAGCCTCCGTCCAACAATGCATCCACCCTCAGGCGCTAGCAACACCTGCTACAGAAAATTGTGTGAGACATCTGTGTAAAAGCTCGATCTAGAATCGGCTCCGTATGAGAATCGTCACGGAGCATGCACTCGTGTTTGGCACATTATTTTCACTTGGCGATAATTTCTATGACAGTATAAAATCCTCTGTATTGTTGCTTTTTGACTCTAGCTACGATCGCTTTAATTCCAACCACGTGTTTAATGTATTTTGAGCATTGATGATTTGTGGGGTGTCATTCATGGTGTTTGAATTGATTTATTATTTGTTTATATGTATACTATTTAAATGCTTGTGTAATGGAATTGATTTTTCTGTTTTTTCATCAATATAATATAAAAATTTCTTGAATCTTATTACTTGAACTATCATTTTTTAACATACAAAAAGTTCATTTGTTAGAGTGTTCATAAGTTATTTTATTTCTATATATATTCTATGTATTTAGTAATAGTTGAATGTGTTAAAAACAGCTTTATAAAATTATGATAAATGCATTCTTGAGTCATCAGTATAAAGGAAAAATTATTTTTACAGAAATAAACAGTAGCCTAGCGAATAAACTGTTTTCTCTTACATTTATTTATTTAAAAGAAAAGTGAACAAAGTCGTTTAAGAAAACAAAATTACATATTATAGAATGAAACTTATGTTTTAATCAGTTTTTGTAATACTGCATATAAAATATATTTACCAAAGATTATTATTTAACTGCATTAAATTAGGCTTTATACATTATATATATTGAACAATTAAAATAATATTACGTACATAAATTACTCTATAATATTTGTTTACAAATATTATAGAGTATTTCTCACACATAGTTTGTCAAATGTCACACATAGTTTGTCTCACATAGTATGTCAAATTTGTCACGCATAGGATTTATTATCAAAATAAATCCTATGTGTGATTGGTACTTGGGAGCCTATCGTATTTTTTAAGTTTTCGTCGCATACCAAGGTAGAGTGAGAGCCAATTCTACATACTTATTTCAATTGGCGATTATTTTTTACACTAGCTAATATAGCGATAAACAACTAAATGTAGTAACCTTAATAACACTTATGAGTATGTGCATACGCGAGCCTATTCTATATTGAGAAGCTGATGGTCTCCGAATAGTATATTTAAGTTTCAACAAAAAGAAAATGTGTTACGAACATAATTGTAAAGGAATAGTGCAAAAACCATGGTTTTACATTAATATGACCCCTTTCACATCTGAAAAAATTCAGCGATCTTTGTGTTAAGTATAGTTGTTAACATGAAACTAACTTATCTGAAGAGGTAATTAAAACTCTCTCTCTCTCTCTCTCTCTTCTTATACGTTACCACACAATTACATAAGACGCTTCCTGACATATTTGCTGTGATATTTATGAAGTCGACTGGATTTTTCCGAGTTACAAACTGCATAATTTGCCCAGTGTTACCAGCTTTTACCTAATATTCAGATTTATATCACTTTAAATAACAATCTGTGTTGCTCAGAGTGTGAAAAATCATCTATTTATAATCTTTTTATTTCTTGTGGAGACTCTTCGGCTGTAGAAAATTTTTTTTCGCTCTTTTATTCGTTTCAACGAATGATTTTACTACTAACCAAAAAATTCAAATTTGTTACCTGTTATCTGAAGTTTTTTGTTGTATATAGATTATTTATGTCTCTAGATAAAAATCTCTAGTTTATTTACGTTACAGTTAACCTCTAAACGTGACACAAAATCGTTGAAATCCCCCCCCATTAAAAGAAAACTTCTCTTATATTTATGTAACACCGTGGTTCTGAAAAATCATTTAACACAAATAATATATTTATTCCAATTTTGTTATCTCAGCTGAATAAGCTGTGATAAGAGTGCTTTATTTTACGTATATTCTTTGAAATTCTCAATAACTTTCAATCACACGTGCAGAATAATTTTACATGTACTCGCAAGCTTTATATTTGTTACGGCAGCTGTTCTTTTACCATTTTAGGCACAAAACTATTGAATATTAATAGGATGTTTATTTTGCTGCAATAAGAAATAAAAACCTCACTGTTTCCAAATAGAAATTTTGTTATATATTAAAGAATTTTAAATGCTCTCAGTAATAAGTATAAATGCAATGATTTCATTATTAGAAATTTATAACATTTTATTTAACAACTATATTGTAAAATCCAAGGTAGTTTAGCTTTCAATCAAACATGCAGAGTAATTTTACATGAGCTCGCAAGCGTTGTATTTGTTACGACAGTTATTATTTTACGGTTTTAGGCACAAAACTAATGAATATTAATATGTTTATTTCGTAGCAATAAGAAATAAAAACTTTACTATTTCGAAATAGAAATTATGTTATATATTAAAGAAATTGAGTATTTTAAATACTCTTAATAATCAGGTATTTAGTAATCAGGTATAAATGCAATGATTTCATTGTTAAGAATTTATAACATTTTATTTAACAACTATATTGTAAAATACAGGGTAGTTTAACTTTCAATCACACAGAGTAATTTTACATGTGCTAGCAAGCGTTGTATTTGTTGAGACAGCTGTTATTTTACCGTTTTAGGCATGATTATTAATAATATGTTTATTTTGCAGCAATAAGAAATAAAAACCTCACGGTTTCCAAATATAAATTGTTATATATTAAACAAATTAAGTATTTTAAGTACTCTCAGTAATCAGGTATAACTGCAATGATTTCATTATTAGAAATTTATACCATTTTATGTAACAACTATATTGCAAAATTGCAACCATATTGCAACTATATTGCAAAGTTTAGAGTTAATTAAAAACAAGTAAAAAATTTAAAATACAGTTTTATAAAAAAAATGTTGCTTTTTCTAAAAAAATGTACTTCTATGAAATTAACCAAAATAAGTAATGACTGGATGCGATAATTTTAAAAAAAATTTATTTTTTATTTGATTCTGAAATAAGTGAAAATATTAGAATTGAATTCCTTTTTTTCTGTCAAATACTTCCTTATTTTCTTTTCATTACATTTAACAAATATTTGTTGAATTTTGAAAATATTACAAGCAAATAACTTCTCATTTTTTTTACCTTAATGTTGTATATCAATTTTTTATATATTTACAAAAGTTTCCGTTACTATTGAGTTATTAAGATAAATGTATTTATACTGTAGATTTTAGATAAGTTAATGCATCAATAAATAAAAAGAAAAGTAAAAGCAAGTATTTTTCCTTCGTTTCGTTTCTAGATTATAGCATATTCTGCAATGATTTGTCATTTACAATTTAAACAAATATGTCGAAACATTCATACAAGACAATTGAGAATCATTTCTAGAAAATGGCACAGAACCAGTGAGCAGCAATATTTTATCATTACAATAATTTTTTCACACTTACCAATTTTCTCAATGGCAGTTAATTTCAGGACTCTTTCAAATATATGACTTGTGCTTCTGCTTTCGAACAAATTACTTGCTTCTCACAGCAATTTTTAAAGACGAAGTGGCATAAATCATCTTGTGACATTCCGCTGGACTTCCTAAAAGACCTACTTTGTTAACTTTCGCAACCATTAGTTAAAGTTTTCTTTTTCCTTAAAACAACACTTAGGCTATATTTTAAGTCGGAAAAAGTCAAGTGGAATTTTTTCCAGCTTCCGTGTCTATCGTGAAATTATACTGCGGTAAATTACCATTAATTGCAGTTACTTGTAAGGAAGTGTAAATATGAAGTTTCCGTAGTTTAATCTGGAATATTTTCAAAATTTATAATATTTCTTGTAACCTCATTTAACATTAAAAAACAAAATCTACAGATTTGAGCATTATTCTTTTATTTATGATCACTTTCCCAATAAGGGTTATCATAAATATACTCTAAAAACCAACATGCATAATACACTACAGCATAAATCTAAAACATGTTTTAACAGTTTAGGTAAGAATACTTTAATTGCATTTAGAGAAAAGAAGAATAATAAAATCAAACGTTTCTGTTTCTCCTTATCTGCTGGATCACTTTTAAACATCTATTGTTTGTGTTTTTGTAAAAAACAGGAAATGTTTCAAATATGTCCAATTACGTAAATTTTCCTTACAGGCAAAGAATATAATCAAATTCATTAATTTAAATAAACACACAAAAGTGTTTTACTTCTTAAGAGGAATATTTTTCTAACGATAAGTTTTCCTTAAACTTTTTGATTTAAGCTTTTAAAATGTTCGGTTTGAAAGCCATTCATTTAAAAAGTAGTCCAGTAGTATAAATAAAAAATGACAATTTAAATAAAAATATCTTGTTTTCAATATACATTTCCTTATTATACCTTTGTTGCAATGAGCTTATTTAAAAAAATGTGTAAAATTTACCCCCTTCTCTCTATCCTCCTCCCTCAACACATACATACATACATACATGTGTATATATATATATAGATATATATATATATATATATATATACACATACATACATATATATATATATATATACATAGAGATATATATATATATATATATATATATATATATATATATATATATATATATATATATATATTATATATATATATTATAATATTTATATAATATATATATTATATGTACATATATAGTATTATATATATATATATAATATATCTATATATATATAAATATATAAAAATATATATATATAAATATATATATATATAATACCATTACGAAATAATTAAAATTTTCAGCCTCCTTGACGAGAAATATCTGTTCAGATTTTAATTTCTATGCGATAGTTAGAATAGATTCATATATGGAGATTTTCAAGTAAAATTATTCAGAACGACGGATTTGAAATAATTTTTAAATACTTATTCGTCTATGTTTTAGCAGTACTTTACAACCAAAGTGAATATTTACGACTTAAGAGAATGCAGTATAAACTATTTTTGAATTTTAAAATTAATTGCACAAGTTTTTGAAGCTTAACTGATCATATGTATAGTTTTGTGTCTTTGTCTGGATTCCGTAATTCGCCATACTATTTCTTAATATGTATATTAATGCATTCCTGCACGAACTATTTCTCATGTATTTATCTTGGTGAATGTTCTACATCTAAGGTATATTTTTATAGACTTTTGACAATAAAAAAAATAGTATTGAATATTAATGCCCTTTCTCGTGATATGCTTTAATTTCAAACACAAGAACCTTTATAACAAAAGAGTCCCCTTTATAAGATATTTTTGCTAATTATTATTTTTACACTCAGAATTGTGAAGGTTCAGTCATATAGTAGGTATAAATATTTTCCATGATTTCAGTTGGTGGAACCAATTGAAATTTAAATACGTATGCAATGCTTTTAAATTCAGAAAATGTTGATTCAAATAATAAAGTTATAACAAAGGATTACTATTTGAAAATATGGTGAATAGTTAGTAGAAATGTTATTCGACTTCAAAAGAAAGATAAAGTATTCTAAAAAAAAAACAAAATCTTTACAAATTTTTTTTAACCAAATATACCTAAATAGTAACTGTAAAAATATTAATTGTCCTCAGTTGCACCTGCGAGCAGACGACGCTGGGATAGTCTAACACGATGAGGAATGATGGGGAAGAGGCGGAATGGTCAAGCTGGGCTGAGGCAAATAGACTTGCAGTAGAAAAGGGAAGGGTCGGTAGCCAAAATAAAGACCTTATATGCCTTATGAGGATATAGAAACTGCAGCTATTAATCGGTTAAATCATATAGTTCTTGTTGTTGTTGTTGATTTATGCCATTTGGTGAAACCAAGCACGATTGAGACGTAGGATACTCGCTTTAAGGCAATGGGGTGAGCCTTTCATTTATAAAGAGCACCACAAGGGTGAAAGTGTGACTTATGCTCAAGTGGGCAATCGTAATTTAGAAGCAGAGACCAAGTAGTACATCCATAGACTTGGACTGCCATTCCCAGAGGTTATTGTTTGATAACTTGGAGGACATTGTGACCACGAACATATTTTATGTACCTCAGTTACCTTTAACGAACATTGTCTATCTTAGGCCGGCTAGGGCTCCGAAACCACAACCGACTGAGTTGTCGCGAGCTCGGCTGTTTTTGTTTCCCGGCCGGTGGCAACGCAAGAAAGAATTAAAAAGAAAATAAAGTTGTTGTTGTTGCTGATGTCAAATGTTTCATTTTTGAATACTAATTTGCTCTCCAAAAAAACTATTTTTTAGACAATAGAACAGAGCTATTGTGGTTCAAACATATAATTACTTACTGAAGTTCTGTAATCGTAGGATACAAGTTTAATAGTGTTAGAAAGGTTAAGTTATCTAATATTTTACCTATTATGAATCATTGCATTCAGATGACTGGTTTGTTTAAACATTATTCCTTCTGAATAAGTATAGAAAAATTTGCAAAACATTATCAATATATTGCCTTCAGCTAATCATTGGATGACACGCATTTTCTTGAATAGACAAATTCTCTAATAAAGCAAAAGTAACTGTGAAAAGTTTTATGTAAAGAACAAGTTTTACTATATTCTGTAATGCAAAATGTATGCCATTTAGAATTAATTTGTAGTTTATAAAATTTTTAAATAGAAAAATGTAAAATAGCAAAAACTCAGGAAATTAATACAATTGCTAATATTTCTGGTTTTTATGTAACTCTGTATTAAGAAATCTTATCATCTGGATATTCCCCTGTATATGACATGTAGAGCACAGGGGACTGCCTTGATTAAGACCTATAAGATAGCTACTGAAAATTTGGGAAGTTAATTTCTATTGGATGATTTTGTGGAATGTTTTTTTATAACAATCGGGTCTCAGAGGCCCGGCTCACGTCTTCGAGAGTTTTCGTAGAAACATTTTTCTGCTGTTAGGGAATTTAGTAACCTTAATTCACCCATTGGTACTCCACTGCTACCTAAAAAAGTAGTATATACTTGTATATACTGACAAGAGTATTTTTATTAGTGCCTTGACAAAAAATAATATATTTTAGCTATTGTAGTCAGGTACACTAATTAATTAGAAAGTTTCTCTAGCTATAGCTGATACTTAAAAATGGTAATACATTTTAAATACATTCGTACTATTATTAATTTATTTTACTTATTTTAGGCAATTCGGATATGAAACTGTAGAGATATCTATTTATCATTGAAAAGTTATGTTTGTGATCTACTACAACTTCCAATACTGTTTTCATCTCTGCAGGAGATTTCTGGTCGTATGTAGTGTGCTACAGAAGATCGCATGGTAGTTTGTTTTAAACTCTATTAAATGTTTCTTTTTCTAAATCTTGAAGATTATTTAGAGTGTCTATTTTATCAAAACGTCTCTCATACTCCATAAAACAAAGACAGAACTTTAAACGCTACATTCCTTTAATCGGGCGTTCCTTTAAACAGCCATAGCTGATAAAGAGGGTTATGCACTTTAAATATATTCGGATTAGTATAAATTTATTATAAATATTTTAGCAAATTCAGATATGAAACTGTAGCGATATATATTTATGATTAAAAAGTTATGTTTGTAAACTACTACAACTTCTATTACTACTTCTGTTTTCATGTCTACCGGAGATTTTCCAACGTATGTAGTGTGCTACAGAAGATCGGATGGTAGTTTGGTTTAAACTCTATTAAATGTTTCTTTTGCTAAATCTTGAAGATTATTTAGAGTGTCTATTTTATCAAAACGTCTCTCATACTCCATAAAACAAAGACAGAACGTTAAAAGCTACATTCCTTTAAACGGGTGTTCCTTTAAACTGCTATAGCTTTATCAGCTCGGATTAGTATAAATTTATTATAAATATTTTAGCAAATTCAGATAAGAAACTGTAGCGGCATATATTTATGATTAAAAAGTTATGTTTGTAAACTACTACAACTTCTATTACTACTTCTGTTTTCATGTCTACCGGGGATTTTCCAACTTATGTAGTGTATGTTCTCTAGAGTCTGGTTAAACTCTAGAGAAGATCGCATGGTAGAATGGTTTAAACTCTATTAAATGTTTCTTTTGCTAAATCTTGAAGATTATTTAGAGTGTCTATTTTATCAAAACGTCTCTCATACTCCATAAAACAAAGACAGAACGTTAAAAGCTACATTCCTTTAAACGGGTGTTCCTTTAAACAGCCATAGCTGATAAAGAGGGTTATGCACGTTAAATATATTCGGATTAGTATAAATTTATTATAAATATTTTAGCAAATTTAGATAGGAAACTGTAGGGACATATATTTATGATTAAACAGTTATGTTTGTAAACTACTACAACTTCTATTACTAGTTCTGTTTTCATGTCTACCGGAGATTTTCCAACGTATGTAGTGTGCTAGAGAAGATCGCATGGTAGTTTGGTTTAAACTCTATTAAATGTTTCTTTTGCTAAATCTTGAAGATTATTTAGAGTGTCTCTTTTATCAAAACGTCTCTCATACTCCATAAAACAAAGACAGAACATTAAAAGCTACATTTCTTTAAACGGGTGTTCCTTTAAACTGCTATAGCTTTATCAGCTCGGATTAGTATAAATTTATTATAAATATTTTAGCAAATTTAGATAGGAAACTGTAGAGACATATATTTATGATTAAACAGTTATGTTTGTAAACTACTACAACTTCTATTATTACTTCTGTTTTCATGTCAACCGGGATTTCCAGCAACGTATGTAGTGTGCTAGAGAAGATCGCATGGTAATTTGGTTTAAACTCTATTAAATATTTATTTTTCTAAATCTTGAAGATTATTTAGAGTGTCTATTTTATCAAAACGTCTCTCATACTCCATAACACAAAGACAAAACGTTAAAAGCTACATTCCTTTAAACGGGTGTTCCTTTAAACAGCCATAGCTGATAAAGAGGGTTATACACGTTAAATATATTCGGATTACTATAAATATATTATAAATATTTCCGCAAATTCAGATATGAAACGGCAGCGACATATATTTATAATTAAATAGTTATGTTTGTAAACTACTACAACTTCTATTACTAGTTCTGTTTTCATGTCTACCGGAGATTTTCCAACGTATGTAGTGTGCTAGAGAAGATCGCATGGTAGTTTGGTTTAAACTCTATTAAATGTTTATTTTTCTAAATCTTGAAGATTATTTAGAGTGTCTATTTTATCAAAACGTCTCTCATACTCCATAAAATAAAGACAGAACTTCAAAAGCTACATTTCTTTAACAATTTGAAGACGGGAGCGTTCTATATGCAACGTCTTTCAAATTGACTCAGAATGAGTATATCATTAATGATATTTTAGGTAAACCATTAGTATTTCTCATTTCCACTACAGGTAGCCCTATGTATGTTATAGGTGAACTTATCTACTAGAGATATCTGAATACTGAGAATTATCTGGTTCAATTTAAAAGATGTTGCATATATGATACGCTCGTCTTCAAAAGGTTAAA
>CM063508.1:55475543-55483043 GCA_032207245.1 Pardosa pseudoannulata
CATAAGTGCCATAATTCATTTTGCAAAAGCCTGAGTTTCTCGGTTATATGTCAACAAATCATTCAACTAATACCCGTTCGAAATGCAATAGTTCTCTCTCAATGTGAGTGAAAAGTTTCGCCACCTAATATACTAGCTAATCACTCATGCATTAAGCAACCTATGTTTTCCATTAATATCCCTGTTTCCACCTGTAATGTGGTATGTCATTACATAAGACTTCTAGAGAGGGTAATGGCTGCAGTAGCTGACATTTACACAGTTACACCAAATCAATAGCATCTGTATTGGATGCTGGAATATTTTGACTGTGCAAATTCATTCTAAGGCAGACAAATCGTTAAAATACACTTCTCAAATGTAAATTTTATATGAAGTTCATACTCCTTTGAATAAAGCAGAAAAATTATTAGAACACATTGAAAAGTGTATCATTCACTAACATTTGAATATGATTCGATTTCAGGATTTCCGTAACAATTCTAATCACAGGGTTAAACAAAAATAAATTATTCACCTATTTTCCTTTCAAAATTATAGTGCTTACATATGTTTTTTTATCATTATTCGTCACGAAAATGTTTTTCCTCACGTGAGGTATGAGTAGCACTGGAGTCTTTATTAGAATTTCATATATATGAAACGTTATGTTTTAAATCAGTGCAATTTTTCTTGATTGATAATCGTGTCCTAGTTATAAAAGTTTACTATTAAATATTTTCATTTATTTGCACACAACCTCACTTTTTCAAGTATATTTTTGATAAAAAAAAATTACTTTTGAAACTATAATTTAATGTTATGTATCGAATTTATAAAAATAAATCTATTTCTACATGAGGGTGGTAGGGCATGTACAACTGAATAGTTTTTATTATAAATCTCGCATTTTTTAAATACAGTTTTCTTAATTCATGTTTTAGATCATAGGGCACTCAAATACATTAAATATATATTTAATAACTGCAGAGGGTAATGGTTGCAGGTAATACCAAATTTTATTAGGCCAAAATTAGATGCAGGTAACTACAGCATTCATTTTTAATTAAAGCGTTATTCTTAATTTTATGGTTTTGCTTAAACCATTAAAAATAATTACAAAGTTGCCTAATATTTACAACAAATCCATTATTAGTCTTTAATAGATTTGTGAATCTATTTCACCGTTAAGTGTAGCAAATATTTGCTACACTTATAAGGTTAATATAATACATAAAAAATACATATATATGTATTTTTTTGTATTATATTAACCTTATTTCTATAATTAGATTTACTAAAATAATCATAGTTATGTAAATATTCATAACTTTTAATTTTTATTTGTGTATGTTAAAGCAAAATGAAGAGCCGCAGATCGCAAAACACCTTTTATTACAGACACCAAAATAATAATAATAATACTGATAATAAAAGATAAATATCATGTGTCCATATAAAGGGTAATCTTCGGAGCACCTCTCCCGGTTGGGCATATCTCCAGTAAGCAAGGGAAGAAATTTAACAAGGTACCGGTTCATTATGAATATTTTGTATATTAAGATGCCAGTTACAGTAACGTTATAATACAATAGTAAAAGGGAAAATATATACATATATACATATAAAGTAAATATAAATTAAAAAATAAGATGGCAGTAAGTAAAAATATCAAAAGTGGGTAAATATGATAAAATGTGAGAAAATATGATTAATAAGAAATAAAAATGTGTCTAAATTAATGAAAAAACAATAATAAAAGATAATCATAAGAAAAAAAATTACAAATTTAGCATAAGTAAAATTTTACAGTAAGAGAGAGTGACATATTAAAGAATGCATGTTAAAAGTATTGTTATGCAGCGGGCCTAGACCAAATCATAGAGAACTGCAGTGATAGGTAGACAAAAGCATTTAGCTTAGATATTAACGTGTTTAAATCATACAAGTGCCTAAAAATAGTCATAAAATAAAAGAAAAATGAAAAGGTATCTGAAGAGAGAAAGAATTTAAATGAGTAAAGAAGCCTTGGGTCTGCTTCTGAACTCCGGATCTGCGAAATCATAATCCGGCAGCTCAGCAATAATTTCATTATGAATATTATTTAAAGTATTAAAAATTCTTTGTGAGAGCTTAAGAAAATGCTCTTTAATGGTTGGTAAGTTAAGATCTCGCAGGATTATGTCATTACGAAGGTAGCGAGGAGCCTTCACAATTCGTCATAGAATTTTATTTTGAGCTACCTCGAGAAATTTTGATGTTTGATTGAAAGACATATGACCATACTGGCGCGCAATAGAATGATAAAATACGAGGTACATTGGGATTTTATAGTTTAATAAAGATATTGAGACCAGTCAATCAAATTACAGGCACAAGACAAAACTAATGAAACACAACCAATGAAAACACAAAAGGTTCAACTCGAGAAAATCTCGTACGTCCGAGAAAGCTGTTACTTAAATAATAATAAACAGCCAAGTCACCAAATATGAGTGCGATTACATAGTTCAACAGTGTATAATATTGCTAAACTGAAATAAAACCACATGACGTATTTTGAGGATTATTTATTATATACAAAACCTCGTAATGAAGTAAACTCGACATTCTTTAGAACAGAAAATACATTTTGAATTTTAGGTTTAGTGTATACATTTTTATAGGCTTATGCTTTTTAAATACTAGAATATGCTTTTATTTTACCACTTTAGTAATATATGCTGCACAGTAGTTACCATTTACCTATTGTATCACCACCAATATTTTAACTAGGGAATCATTTCAATCAGTCATATTGTTTTCAATGATTATTAAATGTTTTACTATATTATTGTATTTTGTAGTAAGTAATTGTTGTCTGTATAATTGTTTTCGGATATTAATTCTGCAATAATGGAGATGCAATTAGGTTAAAAAAAACTCCTTGATACTCTTTGCCTATATCATGCATTTTATCATGGATATAAACAGTACACATTTCGACTTACAATGTAAGTTTCCATAAGTTTACACTTTCTATTTTATTTTTCCTTTTCGCTATTTTTATCAAAATTTTACACACATTTTGTTACTAATTTAATACCAAACAACAAACACTAAAGTTTTGCTGATAAAATTATGCTCCTTTTTTTTCTTTGTAGATTTCTTATTAATCAGCTATTTTTCTTATCGGGTACAACTGCACTAACGTTCTTGATTTATTTTCATTTTCATTGCATCACTTTGTTTCTTTACCAATTCAATCACGTAGGCTATATACAGCTTTTACTATTTCCCCACATCTGTAAAAAAATTTACGTTGGTCTACATTTAAATCTCTAAATTTGAAACACTTCTGGAGAAATTTGATTCCTCTTAATCTATAGATTATGCTGCTAAGAAGTTCAAAACACTGACTTTTAACAGGAAAATAGTGAAGTAAGTACCAGCACATTCCAATCCTTCGAAAACTTGTCTAATATTTTCTGCACTTTTTAACTTGTAATTTTTATTTTTTATAAGGAAACAATAAGCAATCCAAAATGGACACTTCTGGAGCAATTTGGTTCCCCTTTATCTATAGCTTATGCAGCGAAGAAGTTCAAAACAATTACTTTTTCCAAGGAAATATTGAACTAAGTCCCAGTACATTCTAATCATACAAAATATTATCTAATATTTTCTGCACTTTTTAACTTGTAATTTTTAATTTTTATAAAGAAACAATAAGCAATCTCAAAGGGACACTTCTGGTGCAATTTGGTTCCCATTCATCTATATTTTATGATGCGAATAAGTTCAAAACAATCACTTTTTTCAGGGAAATAGTGAAGTAAGTTCCATTGCATTCCAATCATTCGAAAAATTATCTAATATTTTCTGCACTTTTTAACTTGTAATTTTCATTTTTTATAAGAAAACAATAAGCACTCGAAAATGGAACTTCATGGACCGATAATGTGTCGTCTTAAAATAAGCAGTTTTAATGACATAACTATGTAAAACGCAATAAGACAGCTGATGCATAAGAACATCATGACTAATAATGTATTTAAATCTCTAATTATCATATCTTACATTCACCGGAGTGATAAATCGGATTACTCGGAAGTACACGTGCTAATATGCCACTGACGCTCAGAGATTCTGTGCATGACATGGAAATATGTAAAACATTCATAACTCTGAGAAACATCGCTACGGATGAAATACGGAAAATACTGACAAATTGTTATTGATCATAGAAATTTTTCTTCTGATAGGAAAGGGAATCTTTCTAAAGTCCGAATTGTTTTCTGGAGATGTGGCATAAAAATAAAACAGTATTCTAGTATTAAATTTACTGCTTTTTTAAGATCTGGAGGAGAAATTACCTTAGTAGTGGTAAGCATTTCGTGACTTAAATTACACATCGGTAAGTTAATAATGGTGAACAATGTAACTCCAGGTGCCACAGGTTGGTTAGTTGAGAGCACTACTGTCTACTTTTTCACAACAGGAGGCTTAATGAGACCGGGACCTACTACTTAAAGACGATTCCGAAAGCCTAAGGACATCCAAGCCCCAGTAGAACTCAAACCCACGAACTTCGTTTCCGAAGGTGCCCTAACCATTCGGCCATCGTTCAGCTAATCAGTGCCTCAGAAAGATAGATAAGTTAAATAAACCCCCATTAAAAAGGGTAGTTATGGTTTATAACCGGTAAACTCCTAATAGACTTATATTTTGTATACATAGGGTAGAGATAGTACGTAAAAATGACCAGAAAAGTATTTTAACCCATTGTGTGAGGATACATTTCGCGACGGAATTGTACCGGGAGCGGTAAATTTAGTTATTCAGTTAAATCTCAATAGATCAAAAATTACTTAATTTTTTAACCAACTTTTCATATTTTATATTGAAATATGTAAACAAATATATAAATAAAAGTATATAAATAACAACCATACGATTTTTGTGAATAAAAAATATATTCTTAGTGGATAAATTTATAATAGTATCATAAATATGAAAAATTAAATAGAAATAGTAGTATATAGTTTTAATTTTTTCCCGTTTTGTGGTTCCGCATCGACTGATGTGAAAACTAGTTTTTATTTGTCTAAATTTTTCAGATTTTATGTAGTAGACAAGAACATTCGGCTTCATTTTCCTGTATATACCGTTATAGTTGTACCCACTAACAAACCATGCTGTTACACTAACCCGTGCTAATATGTGACCTGCTTTCAAGTAACAGTTGTCAGAAAACCTACTAGAACGTGACCCGTGTTCAAGCATCAATCGTCAGAAAACTTACTAGCATGTGTCCCGCATACAATGTGTTAAAATACACTGCTATGCAAAATTTTGGTGTGATTTTTGTAAGACTCTATGGTATATTTGATTATGGTAAAAGTCATGTCTCCGGCCTGGACGAGGTTGACACAGCCTTTCGTCCCTTCAGTGGGTAGACACTAGGAATTCAGCTTAAGGCTAACCACTTAACTGGAATATATGCTTCGCACCCCAGAGCCCTTGCTGTTGAAAACAAAGATTGGCACTTTTAGCCCTGAAAAAAGACTGAAAGTACTAAAAAAAATCCATCACCAAATAAAAATTATAACTAATGTTTAATTAACATAATCATCAGTTTTGTAATTTGCAAATTCTTAATAAAAACCAATATATTATATATATATATATATATATATATATATATATATATATATATATATATATATATATATATTATATATATATATATATATATATATATATATATATATATATATATATATATATATATATATATATATATATATATATATATATATATATATGTATATATGTATATATGTATATATATATATATATATATATATATATATATATATATATATATATATATATATATATATATATATATATATATATATATATATATATATATATATATATATATATATATATATATATGTATATATGTATATATATATATATATATATATATATATATATATATGTATATATATATATATATATATATATATATATATATATATATATATATATAGTATATATATATATATATATATATATATATATATATATATATATATATATATATATATATATATATATATATATATATATATATATATATATATATATATATATATATATATATATATATATATATATATGTAATACAGCAGAAATTATTTACTCTGGTCACAATAATTTATTGTATATTTCTTAAAATCAGAGCACCTAACGATACTGATTTTTGGAAATTAATTTCTGAGGAAACGTTTCCAAATATTTACAAATTCATTTTGTATTTCAAATCATACTTTAGATCAACGTATCTTTGCGAATCTGCTTTTTCAACCATGAACGCCATAAAAACCAAACATTGGTCGCGTTTAACAGATGAACAATTAATTTCGTGTTTACGCATTGCAAAGAGCTCATGCCAGCCACAATATGATAAACTTATTACAGATATACAGTGACAAATTTCAACTAAACGAATATATGAATACTTTGATATATGAATACTTTGATTATTTTCTTCAGTAAATTTTTATTTTGTAAACATTAATATTAAGTTTTCTTTTTAGAAAAAATGATAATTTACCAATATTTTTGTTGCCGAAAATAAATATATAAACATGTACGTTAAGTTAATCTACCCATCTACGGTAGACCATCTTCGATTTTTTAAGTAGTAGACCACGGATCCCAAACGTTTGGCCAACTCTGGTATATAGTTATGTGATTTTAACCCCATTTCTGAAAAGATAAGGAATTTTATTTTTAAAAGACACCAATAGAAGTCCTCAGTCCCGAGATAAAAATAAATGCTTGATATTTGTGTCGCATGTGGTACATCCGAACTATGAACTATAAAGGTCAGTTATTTAAAGATTTTACTTCTTTCACATTTTCATTTCGATGCGTCGATGTAAAGACTTTTCGTTCAATCATATGGAACATATGATTAGAAAGAAATTCTACAATCATATTCAATTTTTTAAAAAAAATAGAGGTTTAATTCTTTATCAATTATTATATTGTGCTTCCCATTGAAAGAAAAAAATCCAAAAATTAATACCTTGAATTTCGTTCAATAATCCTGAATCAGTAAAACTTTATCCCCGAAACCGGAGATACTTTCCACTAATCATTAAAGCTTTTGATTTATTTCACTTTAAAATTGATTTCTTAATACCACACCATAAGTTGACTTTTGCTTCGAGGTTAACATATTACTCCTCTTTACTACTCCAAAGTGCTAAAAATCCTCTGTTTAAAGGTCTATTATTCGGGGATTTTACTTTGTTTCTTTCACATTTTCATTTCGAAATTCAAAGAGCAGCATATTCACTCGAGCATATGTGATGCACGAATTGAAAGGAAACACATAATCGGATTTCCCCTGTTTTAATCTGTATAAATGAACAGAATCTTTCTTAAGATTTTCTAAACCTAGCAGGAAGATGCCGCTAATTTATTTTAGAAAAATTATCACCTTCGAAGTTTAAAGCTTGA
>CM063508.1:55490543-55495543 GCA_032207245.1 Pardosa pseudoannulata
ATTGGACTGTGTAAAATATAATTTATTAAAAATGCATATAATGAGATTAGTCATATACATATTATGTCGAATTCTGAGTTATCTTGTTTTACGCAAAACCAACTAATCTAAAAAATGACGGCAATTTGTGGTTTTTTTAAAAAACAGGAATAAGTTTAAACAAATCTGTTTTAATTGTTTATACAACAGAGTTTTTACATATGTTTGTTATTTATATGAAATTTGTAGCTTACAATTGACTGGATACAACAAACATTTAAAGAATACAACAAACATTTAATAAATAACGTATATTTTTTTATTTTAAAACAATAGTTATTACTGAAATTTAAGAATTCAAAACAGTAAATCCAATCCCATAGCAAAGTGTTTTGTTCTCGATCAAATTGATTGTATTACTACCATTTTCTCTGTTTCCTAATCTGTTTCGAGGATAGTGAATTAGAAAATAATGTAACTAGAATAAATCAGGATAAACGAAGTGCACAGAGCTTGTTTTTAATCTGTTTTAAAATCTTTCCAAAGTAATGTATCATCAATTTGTTCCCAAACTGTTCCATTGACAAAGATATCTACTTTCTCAAATTTAATACCAATATCTAGACTTTTCTACTTTTTGAACAATATTTCCATGCTTTTGCTTCACTATTTCAATAGAAAAAGACTTATCTCTTGACAATTTTTATGCATATTTTACAGCAAAATTCCTTGTTGTCATATTATGACAAATAGGATTCTAACAGTTATTTTTTTATAATCCTCTCCAACGTTTCATTGTTCCTTTTTATTTATTTTTCTCTTCAAAATTTAAAACTAAAGATCTACACTGAAAGAATCAGAACCAATGTTATATCTCTCTCCCTCTTTCTCTCTAACTCTTTCTCGTTAACTCCCTCTCTCTCTCTATCCCTCTATCGCCCTCTCTCTTTTTCTCTTTCTCACTCCTTCTTTCTCTCTCCCCCTTTTCTCTCTATCTCTCTATCGCCCTCTATCTTTCACTCTCTATCTTACTCTCTATCTTCCTCTATCTCTCTATCGCTGTTTATCTTTCTACCTCCATCACTCTCTCGCCTTCTCACCCACCCTCCCTCTCTCTCTATATATAGGTGCCGCGAACTTGTGACTCTCTTCTCTTCTTCACTCTCCCTTTCTCTATATGTATATATAGGTGACGCGAACTTGTGCCTCTCACTCACTCTCTCTCTTTCTCGTCCTCTCACCCTCACTCCCTCTGCATGTATATATAGGTGCCGCGAAATTGTGATTCTCTCTCTCTCTGTATATATATATATATATATATATATATATATATATATATATATATATAGGTGCCACAAACGTGTGCCAGTGGTATATAAGGAAAAACTAATTAAAAGTTCCATCCAAACTGTTTAATTCATTGCATTAAAAAGTAGTCAAGTTCATTTGATGATAAAGCTTATCAGGGAAAAAATTGGACTCCCAGTTTTAAAATTGGGTACCGTGTCAGAAGTACCAAGTCAGTCATAAAAATAATGTAAAGTTCATAGAATGAGTTTAATTTATTACATTAAAGATAAATTACCTTTAAATTTACAATTTTTTTACTTTCGTATTAAAACTTTTCAAAGGTAAATGTTATCTTCCTTACACAAAACCGCTGATGAGCCTGTGTGAATTGGTATGAATTGGACTTGTAATTCTGTCTCATTTTTGTAATAATTTTCTTTGTTATATTTTCTTCTGTTTTTCTTGGGGTGAAACGTATTTAAAATTTGCTTGTTATATATCTTTTAAGCATTTTAATATTTATGTAAGTCCTTTAGTTCTTGTGCAGCTTTTCGTATGCCTTATACGCTGTCTAGCAGTAAGTATTTGGACACCTATTCAAATGAAGATACCTGTGGTCCTGAGGTATGTCACGGCCTCCTCTGGTATACATCGTCTAGGAGACCGCACTGGCATTAATTGCATGCAAGATGCCACACAGTTCGGAACTTTCTGATTTCGAGAAATGTATAATTATCGGGTATCACAAATGTGACTGACCCTTATGGGACATATCTAGTTATCTAAAGTACCCAACAGTAAATCAACAGTGACATACGTGATTAGGAAGTGGAAGGTGAGCAGTGATTGTCAGAATATGCCCTGAGTCAGCAGACTAACGAAACTGGGAGATAGAGACCGAAGTGTGCTGTCCAGAGAAATTCGGAAGAACTGCACCCAACCAATGGCCCTCATCCGCAAGGAGTTTTAACAGGTATCCGGAAGTATTGATTCAATGAATACCATCTGTAAGGAAGCGCATCTGCTTGGTTTTCATGGTCGTGCTGCTGCCCATAATCCTTTTATCACAAAGCCCAACCATGCTGCTCAGTTAATGTGGTTTAAAGCACATCGAAATTGGACCGTAGATGAGTGGAAACGGGTTCTTTAAAGCGACAAATCAAGAGTCATCCTTTACCGTTCGGATGGCAGGGTCTGGGTCTGGAGTCTGCCTGGAGAACGTCTCCTGCCAGAATGCATTGTGCCAACAGTCAAGTTCGGCGGAGGTGGAATTATGGTCTGGGGTTGTTTATCGTGGTATTGACTGGGTCCCTTGGTCCCCATTCATGGTAAGCTCAACGCCGATGCCTACTGCACTATTTTGGATGACAATGTTGTGGCAGTTTTACGGGTTGGACCCCTGTTACTTTCAGGACGACATTGCCAGTTGTCATGTTTCGAGGTTAACCAAGGCTTGGTATGGTGCCAATGGAGTTCATCGAATGAACTGACCTGCCCAAAGCCCAGACCTGAACCCTATCGAGTACCACTTGGACGAGTTAGATCACCTAATTAAGGGGTGCACTAACCTGTCCAAAATGGGTGAAGAAACTTGTATGTCTACTCCAAGCCGAGTGGAAAACAATACCACTAGCTGTAATACAAAGATTTGTGGAAAGTATGCCCCGGAGGGTTCCGGCTGTAATTGCCACTCGTGGATGCTCTATTGATTTTGAATAAAGTTAGTTTTTCTTTTCTATCCCAAGTGTCGAAATACTAATTGGTAGACAGTGTATTATGTGTATATATACATATATATATATATATATATATATATATATATATATATATATATATATATATATATATATATATATATATATATATATATATATATATATAATATGTGTGTATGTATGTATGTATATAATATGTGTATATATACATATATATATGCATGTATATATATATATATATATATACACTCATATATACATATATATATATATTATATATATATATATATATATATATATATATATATATATATATATATATATATATACTATATAAATATATACCTATATATATATATAGTGTGTGTGTAATATATATGCAAAATTTCTAAATTCATGTTTTTTATAACTTATTTCAGCATTAGTGTTAAATGATTCATCTCTTAGCAGTTATTATTTATGTTACTTTATTTCACAATATCCTGTTGCGTTTCTCAAGAAAATTTATTCCAAAAATCCAAGCATATTGTTACATATTTCTCTACTGCATGTGTTTGCATATTGACTCAAAAACCAATTCATTAGATTATATTAAAGCTGTACTGAATCTTATTCAAAAGCATGAAGTTTATGTTTATTTAAAAACTACTTAATAGTAAAAGAAATTAAATCTCTTAAATTAACATAAAAATTAACATAAAAATTAAAAATAATAAATGAATTTTTATCCGTTCGTTTTAGTTATTAAGTAGAAACATATTCATTTCATATCCATTATAATAGATGTAATGTATTCTTTACGACAAAAGTCTCCATTGCTGTCCCATGACAAAAATTATTCTAATGTTTCAAATATACTTCAATTTCTTCAATGTTTATTAACTGCCTTTTAACTTTTTCAAATGTTTAGACAAAATTCACTCAAAAAATTTAGATTGAAAACTAGCACATAATACTAAAAAATCCTTCAAGTACAATCACATTTACTTTTAGGCAATATATCAAAACAAATCCAACTTTCTCTGCGTTTCAAACATTACTGATTTAGACAAAGTGATATTTTACGCTCAATTGATTCCATTCATTTTCACTACTTGTCTAGGCCAAAGAAAAAAATTGTGTATTCGTTGAAAAGTAAATGCACATTACGTTTTACCAGACAGGATTGTAAGGAAGTTATTAAATTCAAATTGATGTCACTTGCATTTATTTCCGAAAAAAACATATCTTGAATTTCAAATAAAATAACATATCACACGTATTGGGGAAACATACTCTTTTAGTTTATCGTCATTTGCTATGCATGAGTAAACATTTTTCCAAGTGTTTGGTTCAATTTAAATACTTTGAAGATATTTTAAATGGGATTTCTTATTGGTGTCAGTTTATCCACACTGAATTTAAGTTTATCGAGTGCTTGTTTTTATACTAGTCACCATTATAAACAGTACGGGATGTTACAATAGAATTATTTAAGTAAAGTTTTATTCTATTACACAAAATAAAAATATGGTACAGCAATAGAAAACAATTAAGTTATTAGTTTCAACTAACACAGCAATTTATCTACATTGAATTCTGGTTTATTGAGTGTTTAATATTATACCAGTCTCCACTACAAACAATACGGTTGTAATAATTCAATTATTTAAGCAAAGATTTTTTTTTATTGAACAAAATATTAAAAATATAGCACGCCGATAGAAAGTAATTATGTTATTAGTTTAAACTAACACTGCACGCATAGAAAATTTTATAACCATCACATTTGTAAACGAATTTTTAAATGCATTGCATATGCAATTTATTGGAATATGTTTAGTTATTTTAGGGTACAATGCATACTTATTTGAATAGATAAATATTAATGATTATTTGCTTCAACATAAAGACTGACACCAAATATAAACATGATGACCATATACGACAGAATCTAATGAAAGAAATTACAGAAAAATTTCAACTTATAAAAGTGTTTTATTTGGAAATACTTCGAGATTCTTCTTTTCACTTCGT
>CM063508.1:55503043-55558043 GCA_032207245.1 Pardosa pseudoannulata
AATAATACATTTTTCATCATTGATTTTATTCGTTTATACATTCGTTGATTAATCCTGAAGGTGTAATTTTTTTATTGCTAAACACAATAAAATATATAAACAATACATATTAAAAATAAATAATACACTAATGGAGGGTTATTTATTAGGATATTTATTAGATAGTCTTTTGAATTTACAATCTTTATATATATTTAAGTTAAACGACCATTTTTCACCAATATTTTTAAATAATTTTTATTTACTAAAATTTCATTTGAAAAAATTTGAAATACACACACACACACACACACACACACACACACACACACACACACACATATATATATATATATATATATATATATATATATATATATATATATATATATATATGTAACTCCTCGGCGCACCAGCCCCTAGGGGTCCAAAGCCTATGATGTCAACCTCCGTTTACGAGACCAAGGGCTCTGGGGTGCGGACCATATGTTCTGGTTAGGTGGTCAATCTAACACGGGACCCCCAGTGTTTAGTTCCCAAGCACGCTTGGTCCACAGTTCATCTACCCACTGAAGGGATGAAAGGCTGACTCAACCTTACCCAGCCCGGGAATCGAACCGAGGACCTGTATCGTGAGAAGCGCTATCCCAATGCCACTGGGCTTCATATATATATATATATATATTTATATATATATATATATATATATATAATATATATATATATATATATATATAATATATATATATATATATATATAATATATTATATATATATATATATAATTGTCCCTTTTCCCCTTCCTATTTTAATACCTAATTACTCAATCATGAGATCTCAGATAAAAGATTGTTTTCCGACTTGAATTTTTTATCGATCTCTCAAAACTAATGCAGTAATAAATCCTAAATTTTTTTCCGATGCCCCAATTTTTCGGCTGTCTTAAATTATCAATTTTCACACTTGACTCCCAAAATTCCTGAACAATCTTAAGTCTCATGCGAACAAAATCACCTGACCCGTTCTCTGTGAGCCAACATCAATGATAAAGTGTATAGTCCTTCAGTATTTTATGATGGTTATTAAGATCGATGTGTTTTCCTTTTCAATACATGTAAGATTACATAAACATTTATTTTTATGATGGCTTCACGACTGTAAACTTGGACTTCTTTTGGAAAACAAGCCAGAGCAAATTGAATAATAGATGCTAATAACCCGTGTAATTGGAGAAGAAATATTTTTACTCCTTTATTACACTCACACACACACATAAGTATGTATATATATATGTACATAAATAGATGTATTTATATGTAAAATCTAGTAATTTAGATTACTGGAACTTATTTTTGGGAAACTAATTTCTAATTTCATTTGTTGAAACTAGACTCGGCAACAACCTACGTTTTAATAAAACATCATAATTAAATAAAATCTAAGAAACTTGTTGCAATTCACGTTTCCCTAAAATATTCTATTTATTCCAACAGGGTCAAAATCTAGACAAAACTGTAACAATGAGCTTCCTGGAAACAAAGCAAATAGTCTTGTGAGGTTATTTTCTATCTTTTTCAAGTTTTCCTTTAGAATCTCGAGAGGAATGGAGTAGGACATCATTTCTCAAACAGCACACTAACCTGCATGAAAAGATAGCAAAGCAAAGTGAAACCTACAGTGATTGACTAGATACTCATGAAACCGATTGGAAGAATATATAAAAATTTTTGAAAATTTGTGATTTCTTTCTTGGAAAACGTATCGCGCCCTTAGAAACAAGGTTCTGTTTGCATTTCGAAATGTGATTTAAAATTGGAAAATATAATTTAGTCATTAAATTTGATAATTTTTAAATATATATTACTCAAATACATCACACAAACACATATATAGGATGCATCTAAAATCCTTCCACAAATTTTCAGTGGTAATGGGATTCACCAATACGGACATAAACTGAAAAAGAACACAGGGTTACAAACGGTGTTTAAGAGTTGAAAATTGCAGAAGTCTGCAAATGCACAAAGTGAGACAAATAGTTAATACTTTAGATAAAGAGCAGATGACACATTTCTCGCATAGAATAGAGCAATGCAACTTGTGATGCCTAGAGTGAAAGAATCTCTCATAATAATTACTTAAACTGCCGACCGCGGACATTCTTTAATCGTGTACAGCTACAGATGAATGATGAGCAGACAAGCTCGAAGATGCCGGAATTTTCCTGGATTTCTGGTGCAGCCGTAACAATCTTTGTTAATACTTAACAAGTCTAAAAAATTGAGGAATTTCTCTGACCACAGAAGGAGAAATTCAGACGATAATGTCTGGACGATCATGAAGGCCATGCAACAAGGAAACAATGTTTTGACCTATCTTGATGGAAAAATTCCATCGAAGTGATTGTGTACTAGGAGAGCAAAATGAGAATGCTAAAAATATTCTCATAGTGTATGCGATTATTTGGAACAGTAGGGTGGAGGGGGAGGTACGAATGTTTTACGAAGGTAGTTTTGCTCGGCCTTTAGTAGCCTGATTCGGGAAAAGAACAATTCTTTACGTGATTTCTTGTTCTAAGCTTTGATTGACAGTCTTTCATATATGTTGGTCCACATTCGAAATATTAGAAACAAGGTTTACATTCCTTATTGAGGTGCTTTGTAGGAATTTTTTTAGTAGGAATCTTTGTGGGGTGGGATAACTTTGGAACCTTCCCCTTGAGCAGCACACAATTAATACTTTCTTAAAACATTTTACCATACAGTGAGAACAATGAATAACCATCATAAAATGATGTAATAAATACATAGGTAAACACTTAACAAGTGTTCGTTTGGGAAAGAAAATTTTATCTGGAGTCATAAGAGAAAAACCATTAATTTCTATATTTTCAATTTAAAATAAGTTTATAAACTTATATTTTAAAAAGAAAAAAATAAATTAAGCTAGGTGCTATCATTATATTGATAGTTTGAAGTGTCAAAATGATAGCCGAAAAAAACCATTAATAGGTCTTCAAAAGAAGAGAAAAATTATCTCTTTGCGGAACCACTTTCCTTTAAAGGATTGCACCTAAAACCCATAAATTAAAACAGTTTATGTTTCTAACCGTTACTAGGACAATTGTTAGATTATCATATATTTAATAAATTATTTTTTCTCAAATTGAATGATAACCTTTTAAAGATTTTCCAAACCGGCGAATCTTACTCCGACTATGTGGCCTACTCTGGAAGTTTGGAGTCGGTTCAAACATTCGTTGGGACGTCAGTTTGATGTCAGCTTGATCGTTTACGTGGATAATGTCCATAAGCTGACCTCAAAGTTACGTCACAATTAATGTAGTCTGCTTTATTGTTTATTCGCATAATGTCCCCAAGCTGCCTTCACAGTCACGTCACAACGAATTAGTCAGCTTGATAGTGTACTCGCATGATGTCTACAAGCTGACCTCAAAGTCACATCACAACGAACATAGATTCATCGTTTACTCGCATAATGCTCACCAGATGAACTCAAAGTCACGTCACAAGGAACGTAGTTAGCTTGATCGTTTACTCGCATAATGCCCCCAAGATGAACTCAAAGTCACGTCACAACGAATGTAGTCAACTTGATCGTTTACTAACATAATGTCCACAAGCTGACCTCAAAGTCACGTGACAACGAACATCCAAACCGGTTCGCAACGTCGTGAGTAAGCTCCTATGAAAGGAATGTCCTTTTATACAAAACGTTCAATAAGTTTAATCACAATTTCCTTGAAAAAGAACAAAACAAAAATTGAATATTATTCTTTAACTGTTACATAGTTTCTAAATAATCCTACCTTTTGATTTAAATTATCATATGTTTGGAAGTGTTTTAAGTGTCATGAAGTTTTTGGATATTGTTTTAAGATGATATATATTAGTTTAAAAGTTTCTAATATATATCTTTCCCATTTCGTCGACTCTTTCTAAGCTTATTCTTCATCTATATCTAGCATCCCATAAAATATTTTTATATAAATAAATCTTTTACAACTATTAAGTGCCTAAACTTATGGATGTAAAGCTAATGATTTTGAATGATTCTATATTTGATTTTTCTAAAGCAAATCCTATGGGATATTGGCATCAAATTTCCCATTTTCTAATATCACTCTCAGTTCAAATAAAGGAAATCTGTAAAGCCTTGATTAAATTCCGCTATCCATATATTAACGTCTAATATAAACGCATTTATAACAGTTATAGGTAAAAAAAAAGCGAGTCAGCTACTAACCCTACACTTTCTTTAAATGATCTCAAAATTACCAAACAGTTCAACTTTCGAAACAGAAATTATTAAGATGTTTCAAAGTTTCATGTTTTCACGGAGAAATCTACATTTTAAAGAAGTATAAAAAAATGTTTTTACAACACGTAATAGAATATTGCAAACTGATACTTAAAATATAAAGCATTCCACATCTTTTAAGATTGTTCAGACTTTGCAAATTCTAAACTTAAAATTAGTTATGCATACTTTCAATTAAGTATCAATGTTTGAATCACAATAATTAGTCTGTCTGGAAGCTCCTTATTTTTATGGAATAATTGATTATTTAAAATAGGAAAATGAATAATTTTTATAATGTAGAATAGAACATTGCAAATAAAAGTTAAAATCTAGAGCATTACATATCTTTTAAGACAGCTCAAAGCCTTACACATTTCCATATTAAACTTAGTTATGCATACCATCGATTACGTATCAATGAATCATAATAATTAGGCTGTCAATTTGAATCACAATAATTAGTCTGTCTGGAAGCTCCTTATTTTTATGGAATAATTGATTATTTAAAATAGGAAAATGAATAATTTTTATAATGTAGAATAGAACATTGCAAATAAAAGTTAAAATCTAGAGCATTACATATCTTTTAAGACAGCTCAAAGCCTTACACATTTCCATATTAAACTTAGTTATGCATACCATCGATTACGTATCAATGAATCATAATAATTGGTCTGGAAATTCCTTATTTTCATAGAGGAATAGACTATTTAAAAACAAAGGAGCTGATTTTTACAACGTAGAATAGAATATTGCAAATAAAAGTTTAACTAAACTATCCCTACACTTTCTTTAAATGATCTCAAAATTACCAAACAGTTCAAGTTTCGAAACAGGAGTTAATGATATCTGAAAATTCTATGTTTTCACAGTGTAATCTACAGTTTAAGGAAGTATAAAAAATATATTTATAACAAGCAATAGAATATTGCAAATTCATATTTGGTTTGGTTTGGAGTGCTACGGTCTACTTTTTACAACAAGTGGGCTAATGATACCGGGACATACAGATTAAAGATGATTCCGAACGGCTACGAACATCCATGCCACTGTGGGATTCAAACCCACGAACTCCGGTACCGAAGGCTAGCACTAACAAATCGCCATCTTTCGACGCAAATCAATATTTAAAATATAAAGCATTCCACATGTTTTAACATTGTTCAAACTTTGCAAATTCTAAACTTAAAATCAGTTTTGCATACTTTCAATTAAGTATGAATGTTTGAATCATAATAACTAGGCTGTCTTGAAATTACTTATTTTCATAGATATTAATAGACTATGTTAGAGTGCAGCTATGTTTAACATAAGGTTTGCAAAACTGATTTGCTCGCCGCACTCACACTTTGTGGGTTGAATGCCCAAGTTTTTTCCCCTACTCCAGGAAGCGTGTGGTGTGGCCAGTGAAAAGATTGCACTTAAACTGAACCAAATTTTTTATAGTTGTGATTGGTCTCCAGGAGGCGATTCAGGACCATCCTTGGAGTCTCGGTCCTTCTGGGCAGAGCCGGGAAAGGACGCATTGTGCAAAGAACAATGGAACAACGAACGCATCAGCACAGGATAATGGAAAATGTATTGGGTTGCCTGAGGGAAAGAAGGAAGGAAAAGAATGCAGCGTTCGCTTGGACATTGGCAATTTTTTTTATGCTTGCCACGTGGAATGCTTTTATTACTTTTTAATATTCTATATATTTTTTGGCATATTTCCTTGTCATTTGTTCTATATTTGAACATTGTAATACAGATCAGTGGTATTATACTATAATTAAAGACGATATAAAGCAACTTTGGGTTATAAATGACTTTGAAATAACAACAGCAATGTACTACACCACAACAGACTACTTAAAAGAGCTAATTTTTACAACGTAGAATAGAATATTGCAAATAAAATTTTAAAATCTAGAACATTACAGATCTTTTAACACATTGTATGTGGGACACTTACTAGTACGTTTTCTCACGATTGATACTTGAACGCAAGTCACGTACTAGTATGGGTTAGTGTAATAACATGGTTTGTTTGTGGATACAAAAAATAAACGGTATATATAGGAAAACGAAACTGAATGTTCTGGTCTACTACATACATTCTGAAAATATTTAGACAAATAAAAACTAGTTTTTACATTAGTCGATACGGAACCACAGAACGGGAAAAATTAAAACTGTATACTACTATTTCTATTTGATTTTTCATATTACTATTATAAATTTATCGATTAAAATATATTTTTGTTTACAAAAATCTTATGGTTGTTATTCATATATTTCTTTATATATTTGAATATAAAATACGAAATGTTGGTTAAAAAATTAAATAATTTTCGATCTATTGAGATTTAAGTAAATAACTAAATTTACCCTCAAAACAACCGCTCCCCGTACAATTCCGCTGTGAAATGTACCCGCACACAATGTATTAAGACTGCTCAAAGCCTTACACATTTCGATATTAAAACGTAGTTATGCGTAGTATTAACATTTTAATTCCCTATATCAAACTGAAATACATTTTTCTACTTAATCCATTATACCCGATATATATCAAATCGTAGCAGCATAAAATTCGTCGAGCATTCCTTGTGAAAGCCATTTATTTCAACTAGAAAAGTCAACTTGAATACCACAGGAACAATGACTTATCTCGGATTAGTGTGGATATTTTCCCTTTAATAAATCATTATGAAAGGAATATATTGGTGAATGTGCCACTATGTTATACACACCTTTTGTAAGTATCATGTTAACTTTCAAGGATTATTATAATCTCAGATATTAATCCGGGTTCCTTACCTCCTGGGAAAAGCGGTTAAAACTGGTATAACAAAGAGTAAAATCAGTCGTTACGGGTGTTTTCACATACAAGCAAGCTTTGTTCGATACCGTTCTGTCAACTCGCGTGGAACGGATAAACTATCATTATGTATATGCTTGACAGGGAAAATAAGCATCATTGGCTACAAAAATCAGTGGTATAAAAAGATAAATATTCAGATGATAAAGAATTAAAAAAAAAGATACAAAGATATGAATGTTTTCCATGACGTGAAATTGAATATATTACCAGTGAATTTTTTCACCATGCATTTGTTAATTCATATTTTCAAAGTGTATTTCAGATCACTTTAAAATTTAACATATTCAGGTCAAAGATATTAAAATCGTAAGTTTCAATAAGATTCAAATCGTAAGTTCTACGATCCTTAATCGCAAGAAAATTTTGAGCTGTGAGTTCTGAGTACTTTCCGATTTAAAAAATTTTGAAAGATATATTCTTGAAATATTTTTTATAAGAAATTCTCTTCCAATTATACTAGTAAAGTGCTTCTGCCCAGACTGTACAGTGGTTATAGTATAGCACTCCCATTGGATGGGTTTAGGTTAAATTCTCAAGAAGGGTTGGATGTATTTGTGTGTTATTCCCTTATTTATAGAGAGCTGTGTTGCCTTAACTATAGGGTTATCCTATAATGAATCATATAATGAAAGGGCAGAAAACCAATGGATTGTATGGTAAAAAACTAATGAAGTCCCACATTAAAAAATGAATTATAAAGGTTCCGTATTTGTAAAAAAAATTGGTAATTCATTGAATAATTATTGAATAATAAAAATATGAATTAATTTATGAATTAAAATTCAATTAGAACTTATTACAAACTTTTCATACTTTAAAAGTGTGAAATTGTTAAAAAAAGAGAAATTTTCAAGATATGTTTAGATCATAAATATAACAATTTTGCATCAAATTTAAAATTATGAATGTGGTAAAGTGAAATTTGAAAAACCTTTTTTTTGACAGAAAGTATATTTTTAAGTGAACCCACTCGAAAAAACATGTGTGTTTTTTCCTGCTAGACCCACTTTGGGAAAATCTACACTTTATATTCACACCACTCAGGGTATTTTTCTGGATCAGTTTAAGAATTTACATTTACCCCCGAATGATTTGGCTTGGAGCGGTGTACTGTTTTGCTACGCAAGAACTAATGAGTCCGAGACCAACTACTTAACAGCGATTTAGACATCTACGAACATTCATGCTAGCAGTGCTATTCAAACCCATGAAATCAGGTACCAAACATGTACTCTACCTATTCGGATATAGCTTGGCTATACCCTCTTGATGTGAATTTTGAGGTGTTTACCTTCTTCTTCTTCTTCAGTGGCATGACAGCCCAGGATGGGCTGTCATGCTACTGACACTTTGGGAAACTCAACACTTTATACTTCCACCACTCAGGGTATTTTTCTGAATCAGTTTACGAATTTTCGTTCACCGTCCTGGGATTTGGTTTAGAGCATTACGGTGTGCTGTTTTGCTAAGCAAGGAATAATGAGACCGAGACCTACTACTTAACGGCGATTTGGACATCTACAACATTCATGCTACTCAAACCCATGAACTCAGATACTAAATATGCACTCTACCTATTCGGATATAGCTTGGCTATACCCGCTTGAAGTCAGTTTTGAGCTGTTTACCTTCTTCTTCTTCTTCAGTGGCATGACAGCCCAGGATGGGCACTGGCCTTCTCAATAAGCTTTTTCCAAGACATCCTTCTGGAAGCCAAATTCTTCCAGTTTTTTACTTTAAGTATCTGAAAGTCTCTTTCCAGTCAGTCTGTCCATCTCAGGTAGGGTCTTCCTCGTCTTCGAGTTCCTGTAGGTTTTGCATCAAAGACCATTTTTGTTGTTTGTATATTGTCCATTCTGATTACATAGTTTGCCCAATTTATTCTTTCCAATTTCATAAAATTTATCATACTAGGTTCATTAAATAAATTATATAGTTCTAAACTTGATCTCTTGAGCCATATATTATGTTTTTATATTCCTTAAATATACAGTGTGTTTCATATTGAATGGGACAAATAGGAAACATAATTGTGAACGTAGTAATTAATATTTAGAAAATTATAATTTACCTCAAAACTACATTTATTCAAGTTGCTACAGGTGTTCAATATGTGCCCATCCCGTGACACGACAAATGTCTAGACGGTAATCAAACTCCTACCACACTCGTGATAGCATATCCCCTGTGATGGAGCTCAACACTGCAGTTATAAGCTGCTTCCTGGAATCACAAACACCTTGTCTTTAACGAAACCCCAGAGAAACAATCACAGGGCGTTGAATCTGGTGATTTCGGCTGCCAATGAAGACATGTCAAATCCTGTGGCCCCGCACGGCCAAATCCGACAGTGGGGTAGACGTTCGTTCAGGAACTCAAGTACGTTTTTATTACCTGTTGCCAAAAAAACTTGTATAATTGTAGTTGCAGAATAAATTTGTTTCGGCTGAATAAATCAATTAAGGCAGTCACACTGGGCATTTCTTTATGTCCCACTCAATATGAAATACCCTGTACTTCTAAGGATTTTTCTTTCAAAGGTCGCCAGTATGTTTTAATCTTACAAAGTTGTTGCCCAGGTTTCACATGCATAAGTTAAAACTGATCTTATTAGACATTTGTAAAGTAAAATCTTTGTTTTCATTTTTACTAATTTTGATTTTATATGTTTTCGTAGGCTATAAAAACATTTATTTGCCTTCATAACTCTCGCTGTTTACCTTAATCCAGTATTAAGTCCTATAATTGTAGAGCATTCACTACATTTTTCAGCAAATTTTTTCAGCAGAATTCATATTTGCACAAATGACATGAGACAACAATAATTACGATAAAATAGTTTAACAACACAAAAAGTGCACAAAATAAAAACAGTTTTCATGCAGTCTCTTCAGCCGTGGTAAAACAAATGACATCCCGTCACTTTCAAAAATGATTTTACTTCCTGACGAAAAAAAAATCACCACTAGTTAATCTTGCAAGGAATGCTGGATAATTGCACTTCAGACAATACGTTGTCAAATCTATGACATTCTTTTCTCAGAATGACGGGGAGACCTGAAGGTTGGTACTTGCCATATACTGTCTGGAAATTTACAATTCAAGGTGTAATTTTCTATCTTCTTGTATGTGAACTCCGTTTTGTCAGCGTCATTTATTTTTGTTTATCTTAACAATGGGTTTTTAGATACTCAAATGAAACCTCCTTACCGAGATATCTCACAAACGGTTAACACTCCTTTTTGGTTAAATTTTTTTTATCTTCAATACAAATGAAAGTACGAATAAAAAAATTCACTCTGATATTAATGTTAAGATGCATTGATGTCTTTCTTTTTATTTATAAACTAGCATACAGTACGTTATAAGACGGGATAAGTAAAATTTAAAATTTCTTATTTTTTACAAATATATAATTTAAAAGCTAGATATTTATAAGTCCGTGAAATAGACTCTTTTACCTTTATGAAAAGAATCTCTTGTTAATACTATTGATAAAATTTTCATTGCAACAAAAAACAATCCATCATTAAATTGAAAACTATCACAAATGTATCTAATTTATTATTGAAGCCAAATATGAAAGAAAACTATTTACTTAATATCTAAGTTAGTGATAAAACGTATGAAAATAATGCAGACGATATTTAAATAACTTAAAATAAGAAAAAATTAAAGGAGATGGTTAAAGAATGACGTCATAATGCTAGAATAAAAATGTTATTTTTATCTACTTATAATGTGATAAATTGATGAATTTAATCGCCGGCTCTTAACCGGGGAAAATAGGACTTGGCATTAATGGCTAACGATCAAAAAAGGGGAAAGGTGAGTTTTGCGAATCGCACTCGCTTTGAATTTTCGTAACCCTAACTCATCAAGAATCCAATATGGATGTCCCATTCCATTCCAGGACCAACCGCTCCAAATTCAAAAAAAACTTAAGGGAAATAGGGATTAATAATGGCATTAAACAATAATGGAAAGATGTTCGAATATTTTACATCGTTCCTAAACTTTTTCAAAATCAATACTTTTGGTTTTTAGGTAAAAAATATGTGTAATACATTTTCGCATATTTTCTAAAATTCTTTTACAAGATCGTTTGTTATATATAAACTAACTCAAGTTTAATTAACTCATAAATTTTAATTTCATGTCACTATCTTAAGATGTATGAGTTGATATGCATTCTATAGAATGAATAACTTATTATACAGTAAATAAGACATGAGAACTAATTTTAAAGCATAATTTAAAATTCAAAACAGGAAAATAATATTTAGTTTAATTTTAATTGAAAATTTATTAATAATATTACAATATCATCATTAAATTGTTTTATTGTACAATTAATTAACAAGCATATATTTACATTATTTATATTTAGATATAGGAAATTTCAAAAATATTTATTGCTTAATATCTTTATAACCTATCTATAGTAGTGGAAGAGTTTTGTGAAAAAATATTTGTCAAGTTAAAATATCCATAAGCCATAAATATGCTGTATATGTGATATATACAATATACTCTGTTACTTAATCTATAACTCCCTTTTTAAAAATAATTTTAGTACAATTTTTAACACGAGAAACAATTGAAGTTATTTCGACTCATTCATTGAAATACTTATATTATAAATTAACATACATACATTCAAATAAAAAACATAAAATATAAATATATAAATATCTATATATACATAAATAATGTTGTTATGTATGTATACATATATATATATAAATATTATATATATAAAATATATAAAATATATGCTTATAAGAAACAACCTATAGATAGATAAAGAGTTATTATATAGACACACAACATATATATACATACATATATATATATATATTATATATATATATATATATATATATATATATATATATATATATATATATATATATATATATATATATATATATATATATATATATATATATTATATATATATATATATATATATATATATATATTATATAAAGAGATAAATATATATTATATAGATATATATACATATGTATATTATATATGCACAATATATATAAAATATATATATATATATATAATATATATATATATATATTATATATATATATATATATATATATATATATATATATATATATATATATATATATATATATATGTATGAATATAGAGAACGTTTATATAAATATATCGTTAAAATACACACGTATAATATATGATTTTCTTGATATATAATATTTTTTTTTAAGCCATTATATATATAAAAGAACAATTTCTAGTGCATATATTTTATAAATACATATTATTGTTAAGCCCATATATACTATTACGATAGCCTCCAATTCCTTACCTTTCACCGCATATTACGCATCGGGAAGCGAAAGCACGTGGTGAAAAATGGGTACTTACACACGTCGTCTTTTGTTTACTTCCATTTGGGTTTGTCTCCAACAGATGGAAAACCACTGCGTTCATCAATCTTGTCTTCGAGGTGTCGTTGAACGATTGGTCTTTAAACCGTGAAAGCGAAGTTTTTCATGGTACGTCGCTGAGACAACGATTTCGCCTAATCCTTCGAATTTGGTTATCGATGATGCACACTCACACATGAACTGTTGATTTCCTTATTCTTTGTTTGTTTTGGGGAGCGTCGTGTTTGTATGCTGTTTCAATCTTGTCTTCGAGGTGTCGTTGAACGATTGGTCTTTAAACCGTGAAAGCGAAGTTTTTCATGGTACGTCGCTGAGACAACGATTTCGCCTAATCCTTCGAATTTGGTTATCGATGATGCACACTCACACATGAACTGTTGATTTCCTTATTCTTTGTTTGTTTTGGGGAGCGTCGTGTTAAATATCCATAAGCCATAAATATGCTGTATATGTGATATATACAATATACTCTGTTACTTAATCTATAACTCCCTTTTTAAAAATAATTCGTCAGTACAGATTTTTAACACGAGAAACAACCTCTGAAGTTATTTCGACTCATTGCGCAGTGAAATACTTATATGTACCTCACACATACATACATACATTCATACATACACACACAGACATATATATATATATATATATATATATATATATATATATATTATATATAATATATATATATATATATATATAAATATATATATATATATATAAAATATATATAATATATATATATATATATATATATATATATATATATATATATATATAAAGAGATATATATATATATATATATATATATATATATATATATAAATATGTATATATATTATTATATATATATATATATAAATATATATATATATATATATATATATATATATATATATATATAACATATGTATGTATATATATATAGTTATACAATCACATAACCATATACATATAAAGAAAGAGAGGAGAAACCTATATAGTTAGATATATAAATATGTATATTATACACATGCACACCGCGATATATAAAAATATATATACACATAAAATTTGCATTTTTTTCAAAACCTATTTTTAAAAAAATAAATGAATTTCATAATATTGTTCGAATTAGAGAACGTTTAAAAATTCTCGTTAAAATAACACACGTCCAAATAATGATTTTCTTGACCGGTGCCCATATAATATTTTTTTCCGCCACCCGCAGCCATTAAGTATTCCAAAAGAAACTATTGCATAGGTGCATACTTACTTACAGGGACACATGCTTTCGGCATTGTTCCAAGCCCATCCATCATACTATTACGATAGCCTCCAATTCCTTACCTTTCACCGCATATTACGCATCGGGGAAGCGAAAGCACGTGGTGAAAAATGGGTACTTACACACGTCGTCTTTTGTTTACTTCCATTTGGGTTTGTCTCCAACAGATGGAAAACCACTGCGTTCATCAATCTTGTCTTCGAGGTGTCGTTGAACGATTGGTCTTTAAACCGTGAAAGCGAAGTTTTTCATGGTACGTAGCTGAGACAACGATTTCGCCTAATCCTTTGAATTTGGTTATCGATGATGCACACTCACACATGAACTGTTGATTTCCTTATTCTTTGTTTGTTTTGGGGAGCGTCATGTTTGTATGCTGTTTTTGTTTATATATAGATTTTCCTCGTACGACCTACAGTTATTCGAGACTGTTTTACCTTGAAATAAAAACGGTTTATTCACAGGAAAACAATTCCATAGATGCAGTTTGGAGTATAAATTTTTTGAAGTACCACAACGTTTTATTTTTAAATCTGATCAATTAGGGTTATTATAAAAACACTATCATATAACCCGTCATATGTCGTGATCAGTAAAATTTTTAATTTTTCAGAATTGTAAAGTACCCTATGAGGTTGATAAAAAAAAATAGCCATTTATCGGCTACAGCTAGAAAACTTGTTGAATGGACAGACAATTTACACCTATTGGACAGAAAGTTTTGGGAAATGTATTTGAAATATTTTAAGTCGAGGACACTCCTTTGATGAAGACATTTTGAGGCTGGGAAAATAGAGTTTAAGGAATTAGAATGGGAGAAAGTAGGTTTTTAATGAAATATTAAAGTGAAATATTTTGATATATTAAATATATATGAACTAGCATATAGCCCGGCATATGACGTGATCAGTAAAATTTTTATTTTTTCAGAATTGTAAAGTATCCTATGAGGTTGAAAAAAAATAGCCATTGTTGTACATATAGTCATTGAAAGATCAGTTAATTGTTGAGAATGAAACTATTTTTCAAGTGAAATGAAGTGATACTGCCCAAATGTAAAATGAAAACGACGTTCCTGTAATCAAGAGGGCTGCTGTTAGCCTGACTGTAATCGTTCGTGTCGGAATAAAGAATTTTGTTATTTGGCAGAAGCGTTGATGTTCCTTGACTCTGGCGGAATTCTTACAATTTTTTCTTACATGGTGCCGAAACCGGTATAAAACCAGAAACCTTTAGATTTTAATCTTATTATCATTATCTTTATTTTGGGGACAAAATAAATAATTATGTGGCAAACTTTCACGTGTTTCACACGGTAGTGTTTACATTTTACAAACAAATTGCAAATGTTTGTTAAAACAACGATGACATCATCCTTCCCTTTACAGCTTGTACCTTTTTTGCTCAGGTATAAGCTTTTTAAATTCGAATCCAGTATGACAGTTTCATTGCAAAATATAAAGGATTTCTTAGAAAATGTATTTAATGCGGAGGCTGCCGGAACATTAGTTTTTGATTTAATCTTGTTTCTAGAATATTCAACCTTTGAAGTGTCTGTCTTATTATAACGATTTGTTCCTAGTGGTCTGACAGTAGGTCTTGCTGAAAGTACAAAGTTTGCTGCCTACCTAGATCGGATTTTAAATTTAATAAATGAAAGCAATTCATCTACATTATCTCTTTTATTACAATTCCTTTTCCGATGGTACTCTAGAACTAAACTATGGGGCAATTGTTTAAATAAAATGGGGATTAGTAAATGCCCAAATACATAGAAAGTTTTTTATCACTGGAACCAAATTATCACGGTCATTACATATGATCCAGTTTTCTAGAGCTATTGATGATTCAGTTATTGAATAAATATCAGGAGAATAATATCGAAGAAATTGCAGAATCTCCTCAATAGTCCAAAGGCCTATATTTTGTAGCTTTATGATAGCATCTTGTAAATACTGTGGTAACACCATATATGATCAACTGAATGAACGTAATTTCTTGTCTAGGCATTAAGTCTAGGGATTAAATTATTTTAAAATTTAAGCTAAGAAAATAGTCCTTAATGGTTGGAGTTGCTTTATCAGAGCAGTTGTCCAGTGGAGCAGTTTAGAGCCGGTATTTCAACTTGCATTGTTTAATCCTGCATACATAAATCAAGTTTTCTCCTGTATTGTATTTAGGATGAAATAATTTACATTTATTTCACATTTGTATCTATATCAATTAATCTTTTTTAACCAATTTTTTCTCATTTTTCTTTCTCAGGATGAAATTAAATAAGGATATATTTACAAAAAATTTTATTTTGCGGGTTTTCGATTTTCATCATTTTACCACTATTTTACATTATTAATTCTGTTTACATCTTTTAACGTTTAAATAAAGAGTTTTTTCTATAATTCATTAAGGTATTTAAGTATATGTCAATATGTTTTATATATTCCTAAAGAGTAATTAAAAAGTATATTGAATTCATATATCCACTAAATACATTTTGTCATTAAAACACAGTTAAAAAACTAAAATTGAGTATATTTATTATTTTTATTACCTAAACTTGGTTGAAATATGTCTAAAAAATATAGTTGTAAAACAAACAAAAAAATCGTCCAGTAACGGGTTAATTATATTATGTATTTTAATGGTATTATAAATTTGACAGCTACAAACATTAAGCTTACGTAAATATCCTCGACAAAAAGTATTAGGTATTGAAAACTGCAATGCATAATTTTATTACTTTTTAACATTCACAAATCAGTTTTGTATGTAACAAATGAAAAATATATATGTTTTAAATAGGAGTGATTAGTTACGATATGGCATTCATAAGATTTTATAAAAAGCAAAAATAAAATATTTTATTTAAAGATAACCAGCATTTAACAATGAACATTGATTAATTTCAATGGGAGAATGGAATACTTTTTTTGCGTTGGCTGTTATTTATTTCTTTAAATGAGAAAATATTTTATTTGGATTTAAATCGTTGAATACTATATGGATTTTATTTCAAAATTTAAACGGTTACATTTTATTGATAGAAATTTTGCAATAGAAAAACATAGAAATTGTCAAAAAGGGTTAAAACTGTTTAATCATTTCTGTTTCTAACAAAAGGGTTTTTAGAGCTTTCAAAACAGAACAAATGTGATATAATTATATAAATTTCAATGGCAATTTCTTCGATTTTATGGGATTGAGGAAATGGTGTCTGTGTCACTAAGTCTTTTGTGAGATTTCGGCACCAACTTGTGCTCTCCCCAATTCATAAACGAACAGACCTATTTTTTATTTTTTTTCTCAGAAGATAGCGGTTTAGAAACTTTAATTAGTTTACCCCGAATCTATATAATCATTCTTTATCAAATATCTCTACACTTCGGAAGAAAGAGGGTTTATGTCACAAATTAAAATTTTACGTAAAATAATAAAGAAGTTTTGCAAATTTGTTTGCTTTCAGTTGTTTGAAATTAAAAGCTTTATGTACGTTTCTGGGGTTATAGGGAAGATATAGTGTAAACTTACGACAATAACATAAATTTGAAGTTTTGTGTTGAAATGAAGATCATTATTTCGAAACAATGTTAATTCACAATGTCCTTTTCAATTCAGTGAATTTCCTAATTTTAGAAAAAAAGTGATAATGGTTTTATAACGTAAAAAAGGTATAAAACATTCATCAATTAGCAAAAATAGGAATTTTATAAACATGAGCGTAGTGCCTTATTTCAGAGGGCAAATTATTTAAGTAATTATAATATTTTAAATATAAATGTCTATAGCTTTCCTTCTTACAGCAATGTCCTTTTTCACAAGGTGGTGAGTTTGAAGTTTAAACATAATTTTAAACTTGAATTTTTTATGAACTTACCTACAGAAACAGAACAAATTCCTAGTTTTGATGCAGTAGCCTTACTGAATCGATGCATTTTCTTTTGGGATCAGATAATTTATAGTTTTTCAAACAATTTATTTGCGTTTGAACAGACTACAGGTGCGAATTTGCCACGTTTAGAATCAGTTAGACATTTTGATTTCATATAAATCAACTACTCAGTAATTCACGAATAAAACAATATATCCAAAACATATTTTTAATTCTTAATAGTGCAAAATTCGGTAAAATATTCACATTCAAAGCTTATAAACATTGAATGAAAAAAATAACAGTTATGTGTTAAAAAACATTTTTAAATGGAGCAAAATTTGGAGAAAATTAAAAAATGTAAATTTCGCAATATTGTCACGAAGATTTAACACACCGTTTACCCTAAAAGACGAATTTATGGAAGCTAAGTAGCAACTCGCAACCTTGCAAGATCGAGCAGTTTCCTACGACTAGTGGGTATCAACTTTTATACCCGAACAGAATATTCGAGAAATAACTAATTTACATAATAAAGAAAGATATAGAATGTTCGAGAGCATAAGGCAACAGTAAATAACATTTTAATATTAAAAATCCATGCTTTGAATCAACGGCCATGGCGAGCATCCAACCCACAAACTCTTGGTCTGGATCTCGAGCTTTGACCATTTGGACACTTTCGTTCTTTTTTATGCGGCAATATAAAATTTTGAAATATTTATTGAAAATTTTATATGTTGAAACAAATCTAATGAGACTGACTTAGGTATAATTCAATTCGTGTGAGTTCGGAGTTTGCAAAATATAAGTTAATAATTTGAAAAATAGCTTTGCAATATACGCATCCCTTTAAAAGGAAAATTTGCATTATCTGCCTCCATACATCTCTAATAAGAGGAAAAGTTAGTAGAATTTAAGGCTCAGGGATGTTTTGACTTTTGTAGATAAAAAGATTTGTCAATCACATTGAGCAAATTGAACATATTTATTCTGTTTTCCTCATATCTAACTGCAGCGAAAGACATTTGCCGGCATCTACTCTCGTCTCTATTTTTCTTTCAAGGTATCATAAGGCAAAACGCATGAAGGCAATAACATTTCGCAATATTTTCAGAGAAAGATTTAAAGTAAATATCGTTTTGAGCTTAAACTTGGATTTAACGTGATTTATCTCTAACACTGTACTATCGCTAACACTGAACATGAAATTATGGCAAAATTCAGCGATATGAAACGACGTATATTTGCATATTGTTCTTATCTTAAAACAGCAAAGCGTATCGAGTTGTTTTCCTATTTATATCCCGTTTACTTGTACTTCGAAGAAATCCTAAAACTTAACATGAAAATGGTACTTTTTATCCATTTTAGAGGTTTGCAATTTCAAAAGAATTAATTATAATAGTGAACTGGCATATCTTTTATATTATTTTTAAAATTTTCTTTTGCACATGTATACTTAATTTCAATACTTTTTTTAAATTAAAATAACTGGATATTATATAATTTGCTGAAAATTCTTCTATTCACATCAATAATTTAAGCTCAACCACAAAATGTGCAATCGAAACACTTTTTAAAAATTCCGAATATACGAATGCAGTATGAAGACTCTTATTTTTAATTTTTAAAATAGAAAAAAATTTTATAATAGACAGATGAGATATGTTTGCTTAAAATTTCCCAAATTATGAAAATTTGAAAAATAGAGAGTATAGTATATCATATAGTATCATAAATAATTTTTTCAATTATTGATCTTTCATGGTTTAACAATCGTATGATAATTTAAAGAATCAATAAAAAAATAATATTCAAATTTGAATTAGTATTTGTATAAATATTTGAAAGTAATAAAAATCAATAAATTTATTAAATATTAAAAACTTTAGTTTCTATCTGTGTATGTCCATTCTGCATACAGCAGGACTCCTTCGGAAGGTATAATTAATTTTAATTATTCTTAGAAAAATATTAAGTATACTTTTATAATATATACGTGAACATATTACAGTTAAAATAACATATCTTTAAATAAGATTACTGTATGTGCATGACACGTGTCTTCTTATAGTTTTCTTAATTATAAAAATGTTTGAAAATAGGAAGAAAGGTTAATGAATCATTCATATTTTTATAAATAATGACATTTTTTATATGTCATAAGACACCTTAAAGAATCAATACATTCTTCAAAAAAAGACGAAATAGTTTTTTCTAATTTCTGTTACATGAGGATTGCAAGTATTTTAATCATTTTATTTTCCTTGGCAATGAAATAAGGACGTCTTCAAAAAACAATTTCCTTTCCTCAGAACAGACCTAAAAATAGTTAATCCCTTCCACATCTGTTTCTTCGTTTTATAAAAAATTTCCTTCTCAATTCGGAACTAATCTGATCTAAACATCTCAAGGACACTGGTAGACAATGTCAAATTAACTTTCTTTATAACTATCCTTTCCAAGTAATGTTCTAAATATCTATTTATATCTACAAAAATAGACAAATATTACCTCTTTATTTAATCAAAATGGTATATGCATTTACTTAAAACAACAAGCACATATATATATATATATATATATTTATATATATATATATATATATATATATATATATATATATATATATATATATATATATATATATATATATATATATATATATATATATATATATATATATATATATATATATATATATATATATATATATATATATATATATATATATATACATATACTGTAAATAATTTAAATTATAATGTGTGTAAATAGTTTAGATGTTTTATGAATACCCAATCTAACAAAAATGACCCCTTTGGTAAATTTTGGCTTACCTTATTTTAAATAAAAATATGAGTATATTTTAGCATTTCGTCTTAAGAAAAGATGAAGTCTTGTGAAAATTTGGAAACATTTTATTAACTTTAATAAGTACTGTAAATAATTAAAATTATAATGTGTGTAAATAGTTTAGAAGCTTTATGAATGCCCATGTTAATAAAAATGACCCTTAGGTAAAGTTTGGTTTACCTTATTTTAAATAAATATATGAGTTTATTTTAGCATCTAGTCTCAATAAAAAACGAGGTCTTAAGAAAATTTGGAAACATTCTTTTAACTTTAATAAATACTGTAAAAGATTTAAATTACCATGCGTGTAAATAATTTAAATGTTTTATGAATACCCAAGTTAAAATAAATGACCATTTGGTAAAGTTTGGCTTACCTTAATGAAAGTTTAAACCCTTTGGTAAAGTTTGATTAGTCATCTGGAGACGTTAAATTCAATGATTTTGATAATGTATATAAATCAGTCCCAGCACTCACACTATTTTCGTATTTCAGAGCCCAATGTTTAAATAATTAAAATATTAGAGATTTGAACATCATAATGAATACTACTTCTACACAAAAAAATGTAAGATTAATGAAATAGTTATAGAAAGCCTTACCTAAATTTGGTTTACATTGATAGTATGCCTGTGTAATATTTTCTTATTTAACAGAAGGAACTTTGAAATAATATGATCTTGTTACCATCTAAAAAAATTCTATTTAATTAATCAAAATTAATTCAAATGAGATATAGTGTAGAAAATTATTTAAGCCCACTCTTTCCATCTTTTTTGCCAATTAAAATAATACATGCTTAGTAATGTATTAAAATATTCAGAAATGTAGGACGTTTTTCAGCCTGATGATGTCCTTAGACTGTTATCCAGTGTTTTATTTTCTTAGATAACTTTTGTTTAGTTTTTTAGATTTTCCCTCATCTACTTTTAACTAAACAAGACGTTTTATCTTTCAGCTAATTTCGAAATACTAAATGTGAAAAAGGTTAGTGAAGGGCAAAATGATTCGTGTTATCAAGATATCAAAATAACTGAAAGTTCAGAACTGCTTGAATATCAATGGTTAAAAGTTTACTGTTGTTGAATCCAAAAGAAACTCAGCAATCTAATAGCAAGTTTCTGATATAGATTATATACTAGGACTGCTTGAATGTCAATAGTTAAAATTTTACTCTTGCGATTATGAAATCAAGAAACTCCAAGAATTCACCAAGAAACTCAACAATCTAATAACAGGTTTCTAATATACCTTATACCATAGGACTGCTTGAATATCAATAGTTAAAAGTTTACTGTTGTTGAATTCAACCAAAAACTAAGCAATCTAATAGCAGCTCTCTGATTTAGATTATATACTAAGACTGCTTGAATATCAATAGTTAAAAGTTTGCTCTTGTTGAATTCACCAAGAAACTCAACAATCTAATAGCAGGTTTCTGATAAAGCTTATGCCCTAGAACTACTTGAATATCAATAACTAAAAGTTTACTGTTGTTGAATTCACCAAAAAACTCATCAGATTGTCAGGCTGATTTAGGTTACATAAACTCCTGCTGATTTAGATTATATAACCAGACTACTGAAATATCAGTAGTTTTAAAATTAAGGCTGATTTATTTACCAAGAAACTCAGCAATCGATTGAAAGAGCCTCTGATATAGATTACACTCTAGGACTGTTTAACTATCAATAATTTTAAATTTACAGTTGTTGAATTCACCAAGAAACTCAGCTAATAACAAGTTCCTGGTGTAGATTATATACCAGGACTGCTTGATTGTCAATAATGAGATGTTTACTGTTGCTGAATTCACCAAGAAACACAAGAATCTATATTCAGGATATTGATATAAATTAACACACAAATGGCTATTTCATCAGCTTTAAGGGACAGTAGATAAAAAAAAAAACATTCGAAATAAACCCATGTATCCAAAAATGTGGAATTTCATTTTTTACACTTAGATTAAAGATTCCTTCATACTGCAGCTTCTGCAATCATTAATTTAATCTCAGTTCCGGAGCTATGTTCCGATATTGTTCTAAGTTATAACGATATCACAAGTTAACAAAACTGTGATGATAGAAAACAATTGAAATCCACCCTAATTTCATCATAAAAAATATTACAAAAATCAGATATTAATATTAAAAATCGTAAATTTTTTTTCGTGGTTTATCTGACTTAATTATATTTACTAGAATTTATTAAAACAATATTTTGCTTAAAAGCAAATTTTCCTAAATTTTCACAAAAATTGTGTTGATAATTATTTACGTTTAAAAAATAAATAACTGTATTTCCGTGTATAGTCGATTATTTACTTTAAACAAATTATGCTACCTTCATTAAAAATTGAAACTTATAAGAAAAAGGACCTAGTATATAATCACATATTTTTATGAAAGAAAAGTATGACCCTGGAAAAGAAGAAAAGGAAGTATCTATAATCAGAGTACTTTATATTTTGCATGTAAGCATATGTCATTGATGATAAGCAGTTTTTTGGTAGTTGAAGAGACAAAAAGAAGCACTAGATGGGATAAAAGTATTAAAACTTTAAAGTACTTTGTATTTTGTTTTCCAAGCCCTTAATTTTTCCACTTGTCGGTTGAATAGATTTTTTTGTTGTATTTGTTCTTGAAGATCACTTTTAAGAGTTAAATTAAGAAAGAACCTTTTAATCATGCCGCTCTTTTGATCACAAAATATCATGTCTGCAGTATTTGAAGTTCTTGTAATAAAATTGTGAATAAATGAATCATTTTAAAGGAATAAGGCAAAGAAGTTCTAAAATAATTATATCCCTTATCAAGCTCCTATATTTATAATAGTTTTCATAAGAACTGTCATATATTTTGTACATAAAATTATTTGCCGTGGTAAGTATAATTTTGAAATTTGGATATACTAAAATCTTACACTGAAAATTAAGTTTTTCAAAAGTGACAGCTCAAATATTAAATATTTTTCTCTCTCTCATTGACGTTTGAGCTTCTAAATTCAATATAAGAAAACCGCAATCTTATATAAACATGTTTGATCAAAATAATTATATTATATGTTATGTAATTATGATATAGTAATATATATAATTAGGATTATTATAAACTGAAAGGGGGTAGGGTGACTTATAGAGTCACTTATCAATGAATTATATTTTCTATATAATTTAAAGGTATTTGATTTTTGTGCTATCGATGAAATATAAATTGTCTAAAAATAGTCATCTAAGAGGACTAAAATCTACATTTTGTTCGTTAGGTATTTATTTTTCATAAATATTTTAGCCATTTATTTCTTTAAATGATGTAAATTCCTTTGATTCTCAGTGTTATTTCAATTTCACATTATACAGTGTTGTAGTTTCATAATACATATTGTGAACACATGTGGAAGAAAACAGTCAAGGCATCCTGCTGTACACAACCGCCCTGTAGTGTGAAATCTCCAGCCAGACTGAGAACCAGAAAATGCAGACATCCGTCTAGTCTTAATAATAGTAATCAGGTGCAAAATTATACTGGGGTTTTAAAAATTCGTTAGTCAGCTAACGGATTTGAAAAAGTCCATGATGACTGGAGCCATAGGAATGAAACGGCTCCTTTGTTAGTATCGAGGGTATGACAACATATATAAAGCAGGAGTTTATATAACCTAACAAACGTAGTGGTTGGAAATTGAAGTAAGTGGCTAGAAATTGAAGCTTATGGATAGAGACAGAAGAATTTTGAAGTGATTTTCAGCCAGAAAATACAAGGCAATAGCATCCCAAACAGAATCTGAAATGGACACTGAAATGTCTAAAGAAGGTACGTAAAATTCTCCTTTACCCTTCTCATTGTGTCATACCTAACTTCCCACCTACAAAATCTCAGATTTAAGGAGTACTTTGAGATTTAAATTCTTTTTACTAGACGCTCCAAACTAATGCTAAAATACATGCTATTTCTCTATCGACTCTCCATTTTTTCCAGATGTCCCAGGAAACATGGTACACACTTTTAATGTTTAAATAGCTGAATAACGCTAATTAAGCTGTTGGTCTCATGGGAACAAATCCTCGTTATCACTTTCTGACAGGCGAAATTTGTAATAGAAGTGTGTTTTCCTGTCCATTCTATGTTTTTCTCTTTTCGGGTAAGAACGTTCACTTTTAGTGTTTTTTAATTTAAAAAAAATATATTTTCTACACTCAGTGGTAAACAGCCTTCCCTAAGGATTAAGCTTTGAGATATTTACCACGAAACACTCCACAACAGTAGAACAAAAAGGAAATAATAAGAAAATAATGATTAGCCATTCCTAAATTATGTCCGTTGCTTATTATAAATTAAATCAAATTCCCGGAAAAAAAGGTATTATTATGCAGGTATTATTATCGTATTGAAATAAGACGAAAAGGTTAAAATTAGTAAAAAAATAATTAAAAATCTAACCAAAACTTAATCGGTGCCCTATATTTGGATATTTTAATTGAATTCCGGTATAATATTAGAAACAAGTTGCCTTTTAACAAATCTAAACTTGGGAAAGAAAGGGAGGGAAGCATGGATCCGGCCATGGAAGTGATATGAAATCATTTCCTTGTTTTGCTATATTGAACTTCGACAAAGTTTTAGTTTAAAATAAAGTAAAAGTTCCACGCTGGACTTCATTAATTTTATTGTAGACAAATCTGAAACTTAATAATGTTCCTGCATTGCCCAGTAGTCACCAGTAATTTAAACAATATGGGTTATTTTGTATAATTTGGCAAGTACAATTTCACCCCGTTTACATATACATATGCAGGAATAATGAATGTAAATGCACACACACATACACATATATGTAATGTATCAAAATTATTTCACTTTAATATTTCATTAAAAACCTCTTCTCTCCCATTCTAATCCCTTAAATTGTATTTTATCATTCTCAGAATAATTTAAAGGATTGTCCTCGACTTAAAATGCTTCAAATACATTTCCTAAAGATATTCGTTCAATAGATGTAAATTTTCTATCCATTGAACACGTTTTCCAGCTGTAGCCTATAAATGGCTCAGCTTTTTTCCTGACTAACAGTTAAATTCACTGACTAAGTTTCTTGTCCCTTGAGAACATTTTATCTTTCTTCGCTCTTGGGTACACCTCTGTTCGAGCAAAGTGTTTTTTGTGCCAAACACTTGCCTGTGGTTGACTGGTAAAGATCTCATTTTCTGCAGGTAATGAATAAAGTTTAAGTTTCGATAAAAAATGTGACTGTTCATTTTTACCAAAATGGCTCGACTACAATTTAGTTATATAGTCTAGTAGCTTAGGATTATCCTTTTTCAGTACCCCGTGAAAGTAAAAATATAGGGGCTACAATTTCAAATGTGTTCAGCAGTTGTATAATTAATGGATTACATATATATATATACATATATATATATATATATATATATATATATATATATATATATATATATATATATATATATATATATATATATATATATATATATATATATATATATATATATATATATATATATATATATATATATATGTGTGTGTATATATATATATTTATATATATATATATACACATATATATATATATATATATATATATATATATTTATATATATATATATATATATATATATATATATATATATATATATATATATATATATATATACATACATATATATATATATATATATATATATATATATATATATATATATATATATATATATATATATATATATATATATATATATGTGTATATGTATATATGTATATGTATATATAGATATATATATATATATATATATATGTATATATATATATATATACATATATATACATATATATATATATATATATACATATATATATATATATATATACATACATATATATATATATATATATATATATATATATATATATATATATATATATATATATATATATATATATATATATATATATATATATATATATATATATATATATATATATATATATATATATATATATATATATATATATATGTATATATATATATATATATATATATATATATATATATATATATATATATATATATATATATATATATATATATATATATATATATATATATATATATATATATATATATATATATATATATATATATATATATATATATATATATATATATATATATATATATATATATATATATATATATATATATATATATATATATATATATATATATATATATATATATATATATATATATATATATATATATATATATATATATATATATATATATATATATATAGAGAGAGTGAGAGTGTGTGAGAGAGAGAGAGAGAGAGAGAGAGAGAGAGAGAGAGTATATAAATATATTTCAATGCCAATAAACTTATTTATCAATACACAGCATTATGCAAGAATTGGTAAAAAAAATTTTAACTTGTAATGATTCAAAAGTTTCTCAATAAAAACCGAATTGAAAATATCTCTTAGCAATCCGTATTAACGTCTAAAAGTAAATTTTATTTCTCTGAAATGGAATACGATTGTTGTTAAAGAGCAAATTCCAGAAAACATTTTTATTCGTTAACACACGTAATCTCTTAGAGCCATATAATAACTTATCAAAAGATTTGGTACTGAAACTCTACGCTGAAATTACGAAGAAAAGTATGCAAAGAGTAACAAAAGATAGCAAATCCAATGCGAAAAATAGTTTTTTTTTTTAAGTTATAGAATTCTTTACGAAACAAAATATGCCAGTGGAAATAAAAAACGAGCAAGGAAATTCCATGAGCATTAATAATTCATCTTCTTTGTCATAACACTACCGGTGCGAAAACTTTTTAGAAGATAAGATCAATTGCTTTTAGGCCAATAGGAAAGTTAAACCATTTCTTTTTTACTGAATATTCCTTTTCTAGCTATTGTGTTTCCAAGTATGCGGAAAGGGAAGCTTTTTGTAAAGATATTGAATAATGAATAATATAATTTCAAAATGAACGCAGAATTTTCACTATCTATTTGGTTGGGAGATAAAAGGGAATTCGAAACATACTTACCTCACTTATTTGGGATGAAACTAATATATTCTGTTAAATAATGTCTAGAATAATTTGCTTTGTATTTTTATTAAAGTCGTTTCATAATTTGGACTTGTTATGCTAATTTAAGTACAGTTTCATATTGGTGTAAAAAGTGTTCTTCCTAAAAGCATTAGTATGATACAGATTTATATTAATAAAAGCATTAATATTCTCGGATTTCATAACACAGAACCTGATCAATAAACTTACTCGTAATATGAAATTTTTAAAAATGTCTGCAAATGGCATAGCAGAGGACTTTAACAATAAACAGGCCAAAATTTAATACATTTCTTTCTACAAAAACCTTTTTCTACCATACTGCTTAAATTCGTATTTACCGAAATTCTTATAATATTATATTATTTTTTAGGCTCAATAATTATAGATACTGGAACAAAATTTGAAACAGTAAAATAAATAGGTGATTTATACATTTATATTTTACAAAACTGCAAACTTTTAAAACTTTCTTTTAACAGAATACTATGTATTAGTTTACAATGTTTCAATTGATCATAGATACTGGTACAAAATTTGAAAGAGTAAAATAAATTGGGGATTTATGAAAACGGTGCAATTCATTTATATTTTACAAAACAGCAAAATTTTTAAACTTTCTGTTGCCAGCAATACTATTTATAATTTGCTATTATTTAATTTATCATAGATACTGGTACAAAATTTGAAAGAATAAAATAAATTGGTGATTATTGTAAACGGTGCAATGCGAGAAAATTTTATACAATTATATTTTGCAAAACAGCAAAATTTTTATATTTTCTTTTGCCAGCAATACTATTTTTAGTTTACTATTTATGAATTTATCATTTCAAAAGAAAGGAAAAAATAAATATTTTATACCGTGATTGAAAAAATACACTAGTACTCCTTAATATATATTTTTACGAAAAGAAAACAGTAGTAAATATCACAATAAACATTTAATATTTTGCTAATAATTTTAAACATTTATATGCTTAAAATTACTCTTTTTAAGTTTAATAATTTTTTATGCTGAATCAAATTTATCATACATACTGGTACAAAATTCGAAAGAATAAAATAAATTAATGATTTATTAAAACTGTGCAATAGGAGAAAATTTTATACATTTATATTTTGCAAAACAGCAAAATTTTAAATTTTCTTTTGCCATTGATAGTATTTTTAATTTATTTTTAATTTACTATTTTTCAATTTATCACTAAAAGAAATGAAAGATCAAATATTTTATACTGTGATTGAAAAAGAACTATTTACTCCTTAATATATTTTTTGCTAAAAGACAACAGTAGTAAATATCGCAATAAAATTATATTATTGCTTTAAATTTAACATGTTATTTAATTTCTTTTGCCAGCAATACTATATTTAGTTTACTATTTTTCAATTTATCATAGATACTGTAGCAAAATTTGAAAGAGTAAAATAAATTGATTATTTATGAAAACTGTGGAATACGAGAAAATTTTATCCATTTATATTTCACAAAACAGCAAACTTTTTAAACTTTCTTTTTCCATCAATACTATTTTGAGTTTACTATTTTTCAATTTATCATTTCAATTCAATTTATCACAGATACTGGTATAAAATTTGAAAGAGTAAAATAAATTGGTGATTTATGAAAACGAGAAAATTTTATGCATTTATATTTTGCAAAACAGCAAAATTTTTATATTTTCTTTTGCCAGCAATACTATTTTTAGTTTACTATTTATGAATTTATCATTTCAATTCAATTTATCATAGATACTGGTACAAAATTTGAAAGAGTAAAATAAATTGGTGATTTATGAAAATGGTTTAATACGAGAAAATTTTATACATTTATATTTAACAAAACAGCAAAATTTTTAAACTTTCTTTTGCCAGTAATTTTTTAATTTACTATTTTTTAATTTATCATTAAAAGAAATGAAAAATCAATTATTTTATACTGTGATTGAAAAACACACTAATTACTTCTTAATATATATTTTTGCTAAAAGAGAACAGTAGTAAATATCACAATAAAATTTATATTATTACTACTAATTTTAACATGATATATGCTTAAAATTTCTCTCTTTAAGTAACCTATATTTTATGCTGAATAGTTATAGATACTGGTACAAAATTAGAAAGGGTAAAATAAATTGGGGATTTATGAAAACGGTGCAATACGAGAAAATTTTATGCATTTATATTTTGCAAAACAGCAAAATTTTTAAACTTTCTTTTGCAAGCAATACTATCTTTAGTTTACTATTTATCAATTTATCATTTCACTTCAATTTATCATAGATACTGGTACAAAATTTGAAAGAGTAAAATAAATTGGTGAATTAGGAAAATGGTGCAATACGAGAAAATTTTATATATTTATAATTTACAAAACAACAAAATTTCTACACTTTCTGTTGTCAGTAATACTATTTTTTAATTTACTATTTTTCAATTTATCATTAAAAGAAATGAAATGAAAAATCAAATATTTTATACTGCGCTTGAAAAAAATTTTACTACATATTATATTTGCTAAAAAAGCAAAATTTTAAACTTTTCTGCAACAATAAATTTTTAGTTTTTATTTATCAATTTATCTTTCAATTCAATTTATCATAGATACTAGTACAAAATTTGAAAGAGTAAAATAAATTGGTGATTTATAAAAACGGTGCAATACAAGAAAAATTTATACATTTATATTTTTCAAAACAGCAAAATTTTTTAATTTCTTTTGCCAGCAATACTATATTTAGTTTACTATTTTTCAATTTATCATTAAAAGAAATGAAATGAAAAATCAAATATTTATAAACGGTGCTATGAAAAAATTTATACTTTATATTTTTGCTAAAACAGAAAATTAAACTTTCCAGCAATACTATTTTTGCTACTAATTTTATTATCATTTAATTCAATTTATAGATAGGTAAAATAACGAATAATAAATATGATTATAAACTGCAATAGGAATTTTATACGTTTTTATATTTGCAAAACATAAAATTTTAACTTTATTTCAGATTTTTTTTACTATTTTCAATTTACCTTTCAATTCAAATCAGATACTGGTAACAAATTTTAAAATAATTATTTTAAAACGTGCAAAAACGAGAAAATTTTATATTTTATAATTTACAAACAGATTTTAACTTTCTATTGTCAGTAATATAGTAAAAAAATTTTAAATTCAGTTTTTTCATGTAAACAATTTTACAGTAAAATAAAAAAGAAACAAGAGAAAATAATAATAAACGAAGAGACAAAAATAAATTTCTAGTATACTATTTTTAATTTACTATTTTTCAATTTATCCTTAAAAGAAATAAAAATCAAATATCGAAAAAAAACTTATACGTATTTAAAGAGAAGAGAAAAAATATTAAAACACTCATTTTCATGTTATATGCAACACTCTTTAAATTAAAAATGAAATTTGTATAGCAGTGTTACAGCAACGGATTTTATTTTGTCATTTTTTATTTATTTAGAACCATTAGATGAGGAATCAAATATTTTACTTGTACAATAATTTAATATATATTGGAGAACAGTAGTTAATAACACTAAAATTAAAATATTTGCTATAATTTTAACAATGAACAATTCAGAATTTCTCTTTTTAGGAAACTAAATTGATTAAATTTTTTAATTTAATCTTATTAAAACGTTGTCTGTGAACCTTATAAATAGAAAACATATTGGTTTTTTCACTACGATCTATTTTTGCACAAACTTATGAATAAAATATAACATAAACAATGTATAAAAAAATGTTCAAACAATTACCATTTATCGTTAAAGAAACAAAATAAACAGCTTACAGTGATAGGTAAATATTTTTTAGATAATCTCTTTTTTACAGCATGGATACAATATTTTCTTAAAATAATTTATTTTGGAAGAACAATGCATAATTATCATAAAAATGATGTAACACGTAGATGACTACATAATTTCCATTGTTGTTTTGGCTAGGCATTTATATTTGAAGTCATAAGGAGAAAAATCAATTTCTAGGTTTTTCATGTAAAACAATTTTAAACTAATAGAAAAAGAAACAAAGAGAAAAAAAATAATAAACGAAGAGAAAAATAAACTATGCATTTCATATCTATTGTTACATCATAATAACACAGAAAATCAAAAAAATCTTAACGTATTTAAAAAGAAGTAGAAAAAATATTAACAGTTTCGCTATGCCCGTTAAAGGGTTAAAAGATGAAATTTGTATAGCAGCTTATATCAGCAACGGATTCTATTTTGTCATATTTATTTATTTAGAAGACTGGAGGCCATAGAAACATTTTACTTGTACAATAATTTAAGTTTGGTCAACGTTACATAATAGTAAAAAAGTTTTATACCATTTAAGCAATGGATAATTCAGAATCTTACTGTTTGTTTATGAAAATATTGAATAATGAATATTATTTGGAAAACTTAATCTTCAAATGTATCTGTTTCACTCCACAGTCAAACTAATTGAAGAAGTTTCACTTTCATATATCTAATATTGTTAGATAAACTTTATGAATAAAATATTGATCCAGTAACACAATTTTAAAAAAATGTTCATAAACGTCAATTAAATCATTATACACTTTAGAACATATAGAATAATAACAAAAAATAAACAGCTTACAGTGATAAGAAGTATTTACAGATAATCTCTTTTAGATAGTTACGCCTAAATAAGCATACACTCAAATATACCTTAAAAAATGAAAATTGTAACCAACAAAATCACAACATGTCTCTATTTTTCTCTCTTTGAATGATTTTCTAGAAAATTGTTATGCGTTGCTTTAATATGTTATGATAATTTCTTATCATTAAAGAGTATTTAAATGTTAAAAAATACCTCTCAACTAGGGAGCTAGGAAAAAAAACATGATTGCATTCTGTCATACACTAATTAACTTAATTACTTTGTTAAAACTGATGGGTGTCAAGTACACTCCTCGTCACTGATCGACAAGAAATTGGGGTTTCAGGAACTGCGTTTACTTCAAGGCACTGGTGACAAATAATCTTAATTGATAAGCTACTCTCTTTTAAACATTTAAATATTCTCAAGAAGTCTCTGATTTCTCATCATTTGAATGATTGTAAATTTGTTATGCCGTTCAAGTTTCAGATGTTTGACCAGTAACGGCTTAGTTAGCTCAAGTGTAGTTAAATAGTAACAATGACAAACCAAACCAAGTGAAGCTAGAAAAATGATATATAAGTAATATTACCATATTAATTTACTTATTCATTGTTTACAGTCGATGGGGTGTGAAGTACACTCCTCGTCACTGATCGACAAGAAATTGGGGTTTCAGGAAATGCGTTTGCTTCAAGTCATTGGTGACAAATTTAGTCTTAAATTGATAAGCTACTCTCTTTTAAACATTTAAATATTCTCAACAAGTCTCTGATTTTTCATCATTTGAATGATTTTATAAATTTGTTATGGCGTTCAAGTTTCAGATGCTTGACGAGTAATGGTTTAATTAGATCAAGTGTAGTTAAATGTTAAAAAATACAAACCAAACCAAGGGGAGCTAGAAAAATGCTATTAACTGATATTACCATATTAATTAACTTAATTATTGTTAACAGTCGATGGGGTGCGAAGTACACTCCTCGTTTATGATCGACAAGAACTCAGGATTTCAGGAAATGCTTTTACTTCAAGGCACTGGTGACAAATTTAGTCTTAAATTGATAAGCTACTCTCTTTTAAACATTTAAATATTCTCAACAAGTCTCTGATTTCTCATCATTTGAATGTTTTTAATTTTATTATGGCGCTCAAGTCTAAGATGCTTGACCAGTAACGGTTTAATTGGCTCAAGTGTAGTTAAATAGTAACAATGACAAACCAAACCAAGTGAAGCTAGAAAAATGATATATAAGTAATATTACCATATTAATTTACTTAATCATTGTTAACAGCCGATGAAGTGCGAAGTATACTCCTCGTCACTGATCGACAAGAAATTGGGGTTTCAAGAAATGCATTTACTTCAAGTCACTGGTGACAAACTTAGTCTTAAGTTGATAAGATACTCCCTTTTAGACATTTAAATATTCTCAACAAGTCTCTGATTTCTCATCATTTGAATGATTGTAAATTTGTTATTACATTCAAGTTTCAGATGTTTGACCAGTAACGGCTTAGTTAGCTCAAGTGTAGTTAAATAATAACAAACACAAACCAAACCAAGGGGAGCTAGAAAAATGCTATTAACTAATATTACCATATTAATTTACTTAATAATTGTTAACAGTTCAAACAATTGGGGTGCAAAATACAATCCTCGTCACTGATCGACAAGAAATTGGGGTTTCAAGAAATGCATTTACTTCAAAGCACTGGTGACAATCTTAGACTTAAGTTGATAACCTACTCTCTTTTAAACCTTTTAATATTCTCAACAAGTCTCTGATTTCTCATAATTTGAATGATTGTAAATTTTTTATGACGTTCAAGTTTCAGATTCTTGACCAGTAATGGCTTAGTTAGTTAAATATTAGCAAGTGTAGTTAAATATTAACAAACACAAACCAAACCAAGGGGAGCTAGAAAAATGCTATTAACTAATATTACCATATTAATTTACTTAATCATTGTTAACAGCCGATGAAGTGCGAAGTACACTCCTCGTCACTGATCGACAAGAAATTGGGGTTTCAAGAAATGCGTTTACTTCAAGGCACTGGTGACAAACTTAGACTTAAGTTGATAACCTACTCTCTTTTAAACCTTTAAATATTCTCAACAAGTCTCTCATTTCTCATAATTTGAATGATTGTAAATTTGTTATGCCGTTCAAGTTTCAGATACTTCACCAGTAATGGCTTAGTTAGCTCAATTGTAGTTAAATATTAACAAATACAAACCAAACCAAAGGGAGATAGAAAAATGATATTAACTAATATTACCATATTAATTTACTTAATTATTGTTAACAGTTCAAACAATTGGGGTGCAAAATACAATCCTCGTCATTGATCGACAAGAAATGGACATTTCAGGAAATGTGTTTACTTCAAGGCACTTCTCTGATTTCGCATCATTTGAAAGTTTGTAAACTTGTCACGCGGCTCAAGTTCATTTAGGGTTTTTGTAGTCCTGCAAAGAAAATTATTAGTCTAATGAATGTATTTTATTCACCTTCATAGATAAGAAATTTTTTTAAACTTTTAAAATTTTTGACTTATTAGTATATATAGATATTTAAAGAAAATACCATTTTCATGTACGAAAAATTCGCACCTAAGTATAAGTATAAAAAGCAAGATCAATAAATAATAAGATTTTTTATTCTAATACACCAACAATGTTAGTCTTAACATTATACGAACTATAAATCAAATCAGACGAAATTTTAAAACTAAAATAAGGAACTCTCTTACCAAAATAGTATGCTTTCTTTAGTTACAGTGAATTTTCCTGTACATTATTTGGATCATGTGTAATCATTTCATGTACTAAAAGGTTGCATTAGAAAAATAAGAAAACGGCAAAATCTCGCCGAATCATGTAAATGAACGTGACTTGAAATTGGTCTGAAATACTCTGTGCCACAGATAAGATACTTGTGTGCCGGGCACGTTATGCTACATTAAATCCTAAATAACCGCATGTTTGGGTTGAGCAATAATTTGACCACTGACAAACCCCAATCCGTTTTTTCATGTTTTTTTTTCTTAAAAATGCTTCCAGATCTTTAATGAGCTCTAAGTTGGCTTGGAGCATGGTCACGTTTCTGTGACTTCGCTAATGACCTTGTACATTTTCTGAAACATGCAGACAACACATTACCTCGCAATTTATGGTTTAAATTTATTTGCTTTTATTGCCATTGATTTGGATCTTAAGCGTTAAATTACTATAAAAAGTTAAAGTGAAATAAGTTTATGCTATTTGCAAACATTATTCGTTCTTTGACACTGAAATCTTCGTATTTCTCGAATGTAAGTTTGCAAAGTCAGCGCGTGTTTTTTGTCTTCAATTTATATTTGTGCCATGTATTATTGGATAAATATGCTTCTCAAGATAAAATCTTTATAACTGACAAATCGGCATTTCTTAAAACATTTCCCCCTTTCAGTAGTTTATTGTTCTTTTAAACTTCAATAAATATAAAATTTACTATTTCCCACATAAATTTTTATCAAAATATCATTAATATTCACAATCGATTAATCTTAATGGTTGGTTAAAACTTTTAATATCTGCTATGGAAAATTAATTAATTGATGTTATTGATTGGTTACATTTAATATCTACTCAAGAAATTTAAATAATTATACTTATTTGGTTAAAAAATACATTGATTTTGTTTTTATTATCTTGTACAGCCAACATTTGCTTTAGTAGTTTAGTCTTGCTATTTTAATAACTTCATATACATTACTAGTTTATTTAAATGGCGGAATTTGGCCTTAAGCTTACCAGTGATATAAGCTGTCTCTAGGGTGAGATTTAGATCTGCGCAAAATAATGGCAATAAACTCATTACTAAGTCAGTAGATTGGAAGAATAGTTTTTAATTCCTCTAGATCCTTAAAGTATAAGATGTAGGGTAAGATACTGTGACATTTTCAATGAATTTTGATATTGTGAATGATATTATTATTATATAGCAGACTATATACAGCTAGAGAGGAGTGATTTATAAAAATTTATTTATATTTCCATATGATGAGAAGTTTATTTATGTATAGAAAAAAGCATACACACAGTGTATGTAGATATATAAATATACAAGCACACACACACATACACACATATATATATATATATATATATATATATATATTATATATATATATATATATATATATATATATATATATATATATATATATTATATATATATATATATATAAATAATATATATATATTAAATATATGTATATATATAAAATATATATATATTATAAATATATATAATATATATATATATATTTTATATTATATATATATATATATATATTATATATATATGTTTAAAATATACGTATATATATAAATGTATTTATTATACATATGTAAATAATACATTTAAATATATATATATATATATTTATATATATATATATATATATAAATATATATATATACAATATATATATATATATATATTATATATATTATACATATATACTATATATATTATATAAATATATATATATAATATATAAAATATATATATATATATATATATGTGTGTGTGTGTGTGTGTGTGTGTGTGTGTATGTGTACAAAATAATTTTCTATATAGTACAAAAGAAAATATATTAAGTTAATATGTTTGAAAATACAAAATATTTTAGTTATTTATTAAGAACTTTTACAAATATTATGACACAGAAATTGAATATTCTTTCTACTATTATTGTTAATAAATATCTTAAAAATAAGAAATAAAAATATCATTTAAGCTACTTTTTAAGAAATTAACATTTAACTGTATTAATCTTTTCTGCTGCATTTTTTACCCCATTTAGAGATATACCACGTATATTATTAACAGTATAGTAAGTTTTCAAACAGATTGATTAAAATATATATATATATAGATTAGTTTCGAAATTCCACTGTCTCCCTAATTAACTATTCATAAATTATGGACTCAATTTACGTATAGTGTATAAAGCCCATTGTGTACTTTATACACTATACATAAACTATGAATTTTAAAATAATATTTTATATAAGAAATTAATTAAAAAAAGAAATTTGCTTCCTTTGAGTTTCAAATGTAAAAAGAACAAAAATCATGCTGCTCATAAATTATTTCATTTATTACTACAATTATTATTTTATCAAATGTTCTAAAATAAGTATCTTAAAAACAAGAAATAAAAATTCCATTCAAGCAACTTTTTTTAGAAATTAGCATTTAATCGTTTCTAAAATGATTCATGTTTTCTGCTGCTATTTTGATCCCATTTGCAGATATACCACATATATTATTAACAACATAGTAAATTTTCCAGCAGATTGATTAAAATAAATATAGATTAGTTTAGAAATTCCAGTGTCTCCCTAATTATCTATTTATGAACTATGAACTTTGTTTTGGTTAAAAAATAAATATAAAAAAGTAAAATAAATATAAGAAGAGATTTGCTCTCTTCTAGTTTCACATGTAACGGCAATAAAAATAACTGATTTAACTGATTTAACTGATTTACTGCTACAATTTTTAATCCTTTGAAAAAAAAAATTCTACAATCAGTGTCTGAAAAATATCAAACAAAAAACTCCATTTAGGCTAATTTTAATCATTTAATAGCTAATAGTTTCTAAGATAATTAATCTTCTTTGTTGCGTTTTGACTACATTTACATATATCTATTAATAACACTATACTAAATATTCCAGTCGATTGTTTAAAAGTAATATGGATTCTTTTATAAAAACTAATGTCTATCTATTAACCTGTTTGTAAATTACTGATTTTAAATTAATATTTTGTTTTAAAAAATAAATATTTATATTACTCTATCAAGAAACACAAAATCATTTCATTCATAATTAATTTAATTTACAGGTTCTATGATAAGATCTTAAAAACACACATTGTCTTTAAGTTAATAAACAAGAATTAAGTATATGCTATATTTTATTCAATTAATAGTAATATTTTCTAGAAGAATTAAAATTTTCTGTTAAATTTTTAAATACGTTTACATGTATATATTTAAAAAACGGAAACAAATTTTCTCACAGATTGATTCGAATCAAAATGTATTAGTCTTAAAATTCACTGTCTTCCAAATAATCTATCCATAAATTATGAACTTTAATATTTCGCTTAATAATAAAACTAAAATAAGAAAGAAATTTGCTCTCTTTTATATTCACACGTAAAGACAACAGAAAATGTGATTTACTCTCATAGAGAGTGATGCTGCCCTATAAAATTCTAAAAAAAATCCTTAAAAATAAAGTATAAGTATAATAAAGTAAAACAAATCAAAGATGAGATTTACTTATAGATTTATGTGTTATGACAACAAAAATAAATCATGTTAAGCATAATTTATTTGATTTACTGCTACAATTACTGATTCTCTGAAAAAATATTCTGCAATCAAACTTTTTACAATTAAACGTAATGTTTTAAAAATATCAAACGAAAAACTCCATTTCAGCTACTTTTTAATCAATTTATAGCTAATTATTTCAAAGATAATTAATATTTTATCCTGCCTTTTGACCACACTTACATATATCTGTTAATAAAACCATACTAAAATTTTCAGCAGATTGTTTAAAAATAATTCAGATTCTTTTATAAAAACTAATAACTCTTTATTAACATGTTTATAAATTAAGGAATTTAATTTAATATTTTGTTTAAAAAATAAATATAAAAGGTATTTTCTTCCTTTTAGAATACTCTGTGAAGAAACAGAAAATCTTTTCACTCATAATTAGTTTAATTTACAGCTTTGATAAGACCTTAAAAAAGACACAATCATTGTCTTAAATTTAATAAAAAAGAACTGCGTACAAGCTACATTTTATGCAATTAATAATAATTTATATAGAAATTAAAAATTTCAGTTAATTTTAAAATACAATTATATGCATATATTTCCAGAGAGAAACTAAATTTTCCCTCAGATTAACTAAAAACAAAATACATTAGTCTTAAAATTCATTGTTTTCCTAATAATCTGTCTATAAACTATGAACTTTAATATTTCGTTTAAAATTAAAACTAAAAGAAGAAATTTGCACTCTTTTATACTCACTCGTAAACACAACAAAAATGGGATGTACTCTCACAGGGTGTGATGTTGCCCTAAATATATGGTGCTCCTATAAGAAAGGATGACAAAAAAATCAGAGGATTGTATGGCAATATTTAATAAAATCAAATGTCCAGAATTTGAAAAGTAATTCCTTAGAAAAAATACATAATATAGTCTTAGTGACAAACACAAAACACCATTTAAGATACTTTTTAAGCAATTAATAAATAATATCTAAAATATTTAATATTTTTCATTGCATTTTGGCCATTTTTACATGCACCTATTAATAACAAAATATTAAATTTTGAAGCTGATAGATAAAAAAGTGTAGACTACTTTTGAATGACTTTTATTCCCTTAGTGAACTATTCGTAAACTTTAGATTTTAAAACTCTGTATGCGAGACACATACTAGTACGTTTTCCCACGACTGATATTTGAGGGCGGGTCACGTACTAGTACGTTTTCTGACGATTGATACTAGAGCACGGGTCACGTACTAGTACGGGTTAGTGTAACAACATGTTTTGTTTGTGGGTACAAAAATAACGGTATATACAGGAAAACGAAGCCGAGTGTTCTTGTCTACTACATAGATTCTGGAAAAAAATTAGACAAATAAAAACTAGTTTTTACATCATTCGAAATGGAAAAACAGAACGAGAAAAAATTAAAATTATATACTACTATTTTTATTTGATTTTTCATATTTACGATACTATTATAAATTTATCCACTAATAAATATATTTTTTCTTTACAAAAATCTTATGGTTGTTATTTCTATATTTATTTATATATTTGAATATAAAATACGAAAAGTTGGTTAAAAAATTAAATAATTTTCGATACAGTGAGATTTAAATGAATAACTAAATTTATGTGCAAAACACCCGCTCCCAGTACAATTCAGCTGCGAAATATACCCGCACACAATGTGTTAATACTGCTCAAACTCTTACACATTTTGATATTTATATATTTTTATTTATATATTTGTGAAAAAATTTCAATATGAAATACAAAATGTTGGTTAAAAAATTAATTTTCCATCTATTGAGATTTAACTGAATTTATTAATTTACTCGGAATACGGCCGCTGCCGGTACAATTTTGGTGAGAAATGTACCCGCACACAATGTGTTAAATTAATGTTATGTTTAAAAAATAAACCCAAAAGTCAGACATTTTCTGTCTTTTAAATTCCCCCTTCAAGATAAAAGATATTCATGTTAAGCATAATTTATTTGATTTGCTGCTCCTATGATTCGTGATAAGAAAATATATTCCACAATCACAGTCTAAAAAATAACAAACAAAAATCTCCATACATTTCAAAACGGTTAACAATGAAACTCCAATGCTACAAAACAAAACAGCATTTTTAACACAACGCATATATACATAGACGAAAAAAAAATTTCTTCTCAAAACCATCAGAGAGACATCTTTCCCCTTAGTGAATTATTCGTAAACTTTAGATTTTAACACTTTGTATGCGGGACACATACTAGTACGTTTTCTGACGATTGATACTTGAGCGCGGGTCACGTACTAGTAAGGGTTAGTGTAACAACATGGTTTGTTTGTGAGTACAAAAATAACGGTATATACAGGAAAAGGAAGTCGAGTGTTCTTGTCTACTACATAGATTCTGGAAAAAATTAGACAAATAAAAACTAGTTTTTACATCAGTCGATATGGAAAAACAGAACTGGAAAAAATTAAAACGATATACTAATATTTCTATTTGATTTTTCATATTTATTATACTATTATAAATTTATCAACTACAAAATATATTTTTTGTTTGCGAAAATCGTATGGTTATTATTTATATATTTCTATTTATATATTTGTTTATATATTTCAATATAAAATACGAAAAGTTGGTTAAAAAGTTAAATAATTTTCGATATATTGAGTTTTAACTGAATTTACTAAATTTACTTGGAAAACGCCCTCTCCCGGTAAATTTTGGTTGAGAAATGTACCCGTACACAATGTGTTAAATTAATGTTATGTTTAAAAAATAAACCCAAAAGTCAGACATTTTCTGTCCTTTAAATTCCCTTGTCAAGCTAAAGAAAATCATGTTAAGAATAATTTATTTGATTTACTGCTCCTATGATTAGTGATAAGAAAAAAATATCCCACAATCACAGTCTAAAAAATAAAAAACAAAAATCTCCATACATTTCAAAACGGTTAACAATGAAACCCCAATGCTGCAAAACAAAACAGCATTTTTAACACAACGCATATATACATATACGAAAAAAAAATTCTTCTTTAGATTTTAAACTTTAGATTTAAGTTACTGTTCTGTTTAAAATATAAATCTAAAATTCAGACATTTTCTGTCTTTTAAACTCCCCTGTCAAGCTAACAGAAAATCATGTTAAGAATAATTTTTTGATTTACTGCTCCTATGATTAGTGATAAGAAAAAAATATCCCACAATCACAGTGTAAAAAATAACAAACAAAAATCTCCATACATTTCAAAACGGTTAACAATGAAACCCCAATGCTGCAAAACAAAACAGCATTTTTAACACAACGCATATATACATATACGAAAAAAAAATTCTTCTTTAGATTTTAAACTTTAGATTTAAGTTACTGTTCTGTTTAAAATATAAATCTAAAATTCAGACATTTTCTGTCTTTTAAACTCCCCTGTCAAGCTAAAAAATTCATGTTAACAAATTTATTTGATTTACTGCTCCTATGATTAGTGAGAAAAAAATATCCCACAATCACAGTCTAAAAATAAAAAACAAAAATCTCCATACATTTCAAAACGGTTAACAATGAAACCCAATACAAAACAAAACAGCATTTTTAACACAACGCATATATACATATACGAAAAAAAAATTCTTCTAACCATCAGACAGACATTTTTAGTACTATTCGTAAACTTTAGATTTTAACACTTTATCAATACAATTTCTGACGATTTTACTTGAGCGCTCACGTAATAGTAATTAGTGTAACAACATGGTTTGTTTGTTACAAAAATAACTATGGGAAAATAAAATCTCTATTACATAGATTCTGGAAAAAATTAAACAACTAAAAACTAGTTTTTACATCAGTCGATATAAACAGAACTAAAAAACTAAAACGATATACTAATATTTCTATTTGATTTTTCATATTTACAATATTAATATAAATTTATCATTCATAAATATATTCTTTCTTTATAAATCTTGTTATTATTTATATATTCTATTTATATATTTGTATATATTTCAATATAAATACGAAATATTGTTAAAAAAATTAATTATCGATCTATTGAGATTTACTGAATTTACTAAATTTACTTAAAACGCATCTCCCGGTAAATTTTGAAAATGTACCCGTACACAATGTGTTAATTAATGTTATGTTTAAAAATAAACTAAAAGTGAAATTTTCTGTCTATTAAATTCCCCTTTCAAGCTAAAGAAAAACATGTTAAGCGTAATTTATTTGATTTGCTGCTCCTACGATTAGTGATAAGAAAAAATATCCCACAATCAGTCTAAATATAACAAACAAAAACCTCCATACATTTCAAAACGGTTAACAATGAAACCCCAATGCTGCAAAAAAAACAGCATTTTTAACACAACGCATATAAAACTACGAAAAAAAATTTCTTTAGATTTTAAACATTGAGATTTAAGTTACTGTTCTGTTTAAAAATAAATCTAAAATTCAGACTTTCTGTCTTTTAAACTCCTGTCAAGCTAAAGAAATTCATGTTAAGCATAATTTTTTGATTTACTGCTCCTATGATTAGTGATAAGAAAAAAATATCCCACAATCACAGTGTAAAAAATAACAACCAAAAATCTCCATACTTTTCAAAACGGTTAACAATGAAACCCCAATGCTGCCAAAACAGCATTTTTAACACAACGCATATATACAAATACGAAAAAAAAATTCTTCTCAAAACCATCAGAGAGACATCTTTCCATTATTCTTTTTCCTTCCGTCTCCATAAAACTGTATAAGGAATGGGGAAACGCACAATAATCCATGGAACATTAACTTCTTGTTCGCCTTTAGCTTTTCAGGAAGGAAGATGATCGAATTGCTGCATGGAAAATTTAGCTTTTCTGCGGACACTACAATATGACGCTTATTCACCACCCAACGAAACTGATAGTTTCGCCTTCCCAATAAACTCCGTGGAACGTTCTTAATAAACCAAAGAGGGTGGAGTAATAGGGTATTCATATGAATGAGGGATAAAATTGATACATATATTTTTTATAGCGTTGGCTTTCATCATATGTAGGGGGGATTTGCATAGTATACTCATTGAATTTGAAATGACGTTTCTTTATTGAGAATGGAAAACAAATTTATAATTTGCAATCAAGATGTAGTGTAATTAAAAAGCTTTTAGGTCATTTTGTATCTATGAATTTACTCAAATAAAAAGCCATATTTATATAAATTGCTTTTTAATCACTCTATTGTTCTAGTGTGATTATAAGTCACTTTAATAAAATAATGTTAATTTTGCAATGTTTTCTTTCTTTGTAAAAAAAACATTATTCAGATTTCTTTTTATGGAATAATTATGCATTTGTGGTTCGTGAATTACATAATGCATTCAATGAAATTAAAAAAGGTTTTCTGTTTTGGAACTATCAGACAAATACACTATTCATACTATAAAAAAACACTGCGATAATTAGAAAATTTTTAATGCCGTACTTTTTCATTTGTAAACATATATACAATTATTAATATTTTTTATTACTTTTCAATTAAAATAAAGCTATTATATAGTTATAAGTCCCTTTGATAAAATATTGTCAAAATTATCAGCGTTTAATATTTTTAATTAATGTGATTATAAAGTATAGTAATAGTGTGATAATAGTGTGATTATAAGTCTAATAAAATAATGTTAATTTTGCAATGTTTTCTTTCTTTGTAAAAAAAAAACATTATTCAGATTTCTTTTTATGAAATAGTTATGCATTTATGGTTCGTGAATTACATAATGCATTCAATGAAATTAAAATTTTTTTCTGTTTTGGAACTATCAGACAAATACACTATTCATACTATAAAAAACACTGCGATAATTAGAAAGATTTTTAATGCCGTACTTTTTCATTTGTAAACATATACAATTAATAATATATTTATTATTTTTCAATTAAAATAAAGCTATTATATAGTCATAAGTCCCTTTGATAAAATATTGTCAAAATTTTCAGCGTTTAATATTTTTAATTAAGATATATATGTTTTACAAAGTAAGCAATATTATATTATGCAGTATTATACTGTAAAAATAAATGTTATACTATGGATATTAAACCATTGAAAAATATATCATTAATTGTTTGATATATATTGTTCAAAGTGTCCATCTAATTTGATAATACTTAGAATAATTGAATAAGCATTTATATTTTCCTATAAATATTTTCTAAATAGCTTTTCCCAACACGGTTTGTAAGATTTGATATATATGACGTATATTCCGGTAAATGTTTCAAGACTAATCCTAGCACAATCTTTTATTTAATTACTTTTAACGTTTTCAAAAGCATAGTAGACAAAATGAAATAGGTATAACAAATTTCGAGTTTCCAGAACCAAACCAAGATAATATTCAGTTTTCATTGTAAAATCAAAAATAATATCTAATTGAAAATACTTAGACAATTTAAATTGACAAATTGAATTAATAATTGACATACTTAAACATCTAATTTGATAATAATTAGAATAATTGAAAATGCATTTATATTTTCCTATAAATATTTTTCTAATTAGCTTTTCCCAACACGGTTTTATAAGATTTCATATATATGACGTACATTCTGGTAAATTTTTCAAGCCTATGCCTAGCACAATCTTTTATTTAATTACTTTTAACTTTTTCAAAAGCATAGTAGACAAAATGAAATAGGTATAACAAATTTCGAGTTTCCAGAACCAAACCAAGAGAATATGCAGTTTATCTTTGTAAAATTTATTATACATGCTTCTACGTCTACTGTTATACAAAAGGAATAATTTTGATAATTATCAAAATTATTCCTTTTGTATAATAGTAGATAAACTGATAGAAATAAACTGTATAATTATACAAAATAAACTGTAAAATTTATTTCGTTAAGATAATAAAATAGATAGAAATAAACTGTATAATTATACAAAAAAATATGCAATTTATATAACTGGAAATTGTTGAGATAAACTTTACAGAACCAAACCAAGAGAACATTCAGTTTATTTTTGCATATTTATTACATATGTTTCTACGTCTACTATTATACAAAAGGAATAACTTTGATATCAGACAAAAATAATCTATATAGTTATCAAAATATACTATATAATTATGCATAACTATATGATTATAAAAATAAACTTTTCAGAAATGCACCAAGAGAGCATTCAGTTTAACTTTGTAAATTTTTTACATATGCTTCTACATCTACTCTTTCACAAAAGGAATATATTTGATATATGATAGAAATAAACTATGTAATCATATCTAACTATATAATTATAGAAATAAACTATACAATTATATATAACTGTATAATTATGAAACTAAATTTTATATATAACCCAGTTTTAAATGTGCTTATCTCTTACAAAAATTTTTGTGAAATTTAGAATACATTTTTATCTATATATAATCTCATTATTATAATATTATATTATACTATTATAAACATTTTCTACTACTTTTTCACTATTACTTTCTAGCATGTAATAACAAATTATATGTTTAAGTCTACAATAATCTTTTAAATTTAATCTAGAAATTGAATATCTATGAGAAATATTTACTGTTATATTATACAAATTTCTTAATTAAAAAAAAAGCAGCCTAATTGTCTGGGAGGTTTATTCCACAAAAATCTATTTAGTGCAGTTAAAACCTTTAACCTTGATTTTAAGATTATATTTCACTGAAATTAATGGTAAACCATCTCATTTAACTGATAAAATTCGAAAAAGATCCAGAAGATTGATTTAGCTGAAAACATTCGTATTAGAACTATTATACACGCATTGCTTGTAAATAAGGTTGAACTAAGAAAAAAGAAAGGACAAACACTTTAATCTCTTTGCCCGTGAGTTGTATTTTAGTCTGCCATTTAGGCATCCGATATCAAGATAGTGCAGACAACAACAGACTATCCCTCCAGCCTCCATCATAATCAGACCGTTGAATTTAATTACAAACTTCATTTTGGAATTTTGGCAACAAGTGAAAGGAAGCGGAACAGATCTCAATTAACCGATCCGATTTTTAATGGCGTTTTCAAAAGCAGAAGTCCAATTTTCAAGATTACTGTGTCACTCTGCCATGCTCCACTGCCTCAGCGAGCCCGAAAGTGTCCAAGATGGCGGAATTGAAGCCATGCATGAAGGCTCTGGAACTTTCTTTGTGATTTAGAACTTTCTCAGGTGCTTTCTCTTTTACTTTGGTTTATTTTGAAGAAAGAATGGGGTGTGACAGCGGATTTTCTGAAAAATGATAAGTTCGAATATGGTATTTGATGAATATGACATATTGTCGCCAGTCACTTTAGATTTTAACACTTTGTATGCGGGACACATACTAGTACGTTTTCTGACGATTGATACTTGAGCGCGGGTCACGTACTAGTAAGGGTTAGTGTAACAACATGGTTTGTTTGTGAGTACAAAAATAACGGTATATACAGGAAAAGGAAGTCGAGTGTTCTTGTCTACTACATAAATTCTGGAAAAAATTAGACAAATAAAAACTAGTTTTTACATCAGTCGATATGGAAAAACAGAACTGGAAAAAATTAAAACGATATACTAATATTTCTATTTGATTTTTCATATTTACAATACAATTATAAATTTATTAATTCATATATATATTCTTTCTTTATAAAAATCTTATGTTATTATTTATATATTTGTTTATATATTTCAATATAAAATACAAAAATTTGGTTAAAAAATTAAATAATTTTCGATATATTGAGATTTAACTGAATAACTAAATTTATGTGCAAAATACCCGCTCCCAGTACAATTCCGCTGCCAAATGTACCCGCACACAATGTGTTAAGACTGCACATTTTGAACCTTACACATTTTGATAACATCAAAACCTTACACATTTTTTTATTTATATATTTCTATTTATATATTTGTTTATATGTCTCAATATGAAATACAAAATGTTGGTTAAAAAATTAATTTTCCATCTATAGAGATTTAACTGAATTTACTAAATTTACTGTTAATACGCCCTCTCCCGGTACAATTTTGGGGAGAAATGTACCCGCACACAATGTGTTAAATTAATGTTATGTTTAAAAAATAAAAACCAAATTCAGACATTTTCTGTCTTTTAAACTCCCCTGTCAAGCGAACAGAAAATCATGTTAAGAATAATTTATTTGATTTACTGCTCCTATGATTAGTGATAAGAAAAAAATATCCCACAATCACAGTGTAAAAAATAACAAACAAAAATCTCCATACTTTTCAAAACGGTTAACAATGAAACCCCAATGGTTCAAAACAAAACAGCATTTTTAACACAACGCATATATACATAGACGAAAAAAAAATTCTTCTCGAAACCATCAGAGAGACATCTTTCCCCTTAGTGAACTATTCGTAAACTTTAGATTTTAACACTTTCTATGCGGGACACATACTAGTACGTTTTCTGACGATTGATACTTGAGCGCGGGTCACGTACTAGTAAGGGTTAGTGTAAGAACATGGTTTGTTTGTGGGTACAAAAATAACGGTATATGGGAAAATGAAGCCGAGTGTTCTTGTCTACTACATAGATTCTGGAAAAAATTAGACAAATAAAAACTAGTTTTTACATCAGTCGATATAGAAAAACAGATCGGGAAAAAATGAAACTATATACTATTTTTTCTATTTAATTTTTCATATTCACGATACTATTATAAATTTATCCACTAATAAATATATTTTTTCTTTACAAAAATCTTATGGTTGTTATTTATATATTTATTTATATATTTGAATATAAAATACCGCTGCGAAATGTACCCGCACACAATGTGTTAAGACTGCTCAAAGCCTTACACATTTTGATATCTATGTATTTCTATTTATATATTTTTTTATATATTTCAATATGAAATACAAAATGTTGGTTAAAAAATTAATTTTCCATCTATTGAGATTTAACTGAATGTACTAAATTGACTCGGAAAACGCACGCTCCCGGTATAATTTTTCTGAAAAATGTACTCTCACACAATGTGTTAAATTAATGTTATGTTTAAAAAATAAACCCAAAAGTAAGACCTTTTCTGTCTTTTAAATTCTCCTTTCAAGCTAAAAGAAATTCCTGTTAAGCATAATTTATTTGAATTGCTGCTCGTATGATTAGTGATAAGAAAAAAATATCCCACAATCACAGTCTAAAATATAACAAACAAAAACCTCCATACATTTTAAAACGGTTAACAATGAAACCCCAATGCTGCAAAACAAAACAGCATTTTTAACACAACGCATATATACAAATACGAAAAAAAAATTCTTCTCAAAACCATCAGAGAGACATCTTTCCATTATCCTTTTTCCTTCCGTCTCCATAAAACTGTATAAGAAATGGGGAAACGCACAATAATCCATGGAACATTAACTTCTTGTTCGCCTTTAGCTTTTCAGGAAGGAAGATGATCGAATTGCTGCATGGAAAATTTAGCTTTTCTGCGGACACTACAATATGACGCTTATTCACCACCCAACGAAACTGATAGTTTCGCCTTCCCAATAAACTCCGTGGAACGTTCTTAATAAACCAAAGAGGGTGGAGTAATAGGGTATTCATATGAATGAGGGATAAAATTGATACATATATTTTTTATAGCGTTGGTTTTCATCATATTTAGGTGGGATTTGCATAGTATACTCATTGAATTTGAAATGAGGTTTCTTTATTGAGAATGGAAAACAAATTTATAATTTTCAATCAAGATGTAGTGTAATTAAAAAGCTTTTAGGTCATTTTGTATCTATGAATTTACTCAAATAAAAAGCCATATTTATATAAATTGCTTTTTAATCACTCTATTGTTCTAGTGTGATTATAAGTCACTTTAATAAAATAATGTTAATTTTGCAATGTTTTCTTTCTTTGTAAAAAAAACATTATTCAGATTTCTTTTTATGGAATAAGTATGCATTTATGGTTTGTGAATTACATACTGCATTCAATGAAATTAAAAAAGTTTTTCTGTTTTGGAACTATCAGACAAATACACTATTCATACTATAAAAAACACTGCGATAATTAGAATGATTTTTAATGCCGTACTTTTTTATTTAAACATATACAATTAATAATATTTTTTATTATTTTTCAATTAAAATAAAGCTATTATATAGTTATAAGTCCCTTTGATAAAATATTGTCAAAAGTTTCATCTTTTTATATTTTTAATTAAGATATATATGTTTTACAAAGTAAGCAATATTATATTATGCAGTATTATACTGTAAAAAATCAGTGTTATACTATGGATATTAAACCATTGAAAAATATATCATTAATTGTTTGATATATATTGTTCAAAGTATCCATCTAATTTGATAATACTTAAAATAATTGAATATGCATTTATATTTTCCTACAAATAATTTCTAAATAGCTTTTCCCAACACGGTTTGTAAGATTTCATATATATGACGTATATTCCGGTAAATGTTTCAAGCCTGTTCCTAGCACAATCTTTTACTTAAATACTTTTAACGTTTTCAAAAACATAGTACCCAAAATGAAATAGGTATAAAAATTTCGAGTTTCCAGGACCTAACCAAGAAAATATGCTGTTTATCTTTGAAAATCAAAAATAACATCTAATTGACAACACTTATACAATTTAAATTGACAAATTGAATTAATAATTTACATACTTAAACATCTAATTTGATAATACTTAGAATAATTGAATGTGCATTTATATTTTCCTATAAATATTTTCTGAATAGCTTTTCACAACACGGTTTGTAAGATTTCATATATATGACGTATATTCCGGTAAATGTTTCAAGCCTGTTCCTAGCACAATCTTTTATTTAAATACTTTTAAACGTTTTCAAAAGCATAGTAGACAAAAATGAAATAGGTATAACAAATTTCGAGTTTCCAGAACCAAACCAAGAGAATATGCAGTTTATCTTTGTAAAATTTATTATACATGCTTCTACGTCTACTGTTATACAAAAGGAATAATTTTGATAATTATCAAAATTATTCCTTTTGTATAATAGTAGACAAACTGATAGAAATAAACTGTATAATTATACAAAATAAACTATAAAATTTATTTCGTATAAGATAACAAATAGATAGAAATAAACTGTATAATTATACAAAAAAATATGCAATTTATATAACTGGAAATTGTTGAGATAAACTTTACAGAACCAAACCAAGAGAACATTCAGTTTATTTTTGCATATTTATTACATATGTTTCTACGTCTACTATTATACAAAAGGAATAACTTTGATATCAGACAAAAATAATCTATATAGTTATCAAAATATACTATATAATTATGCATAACTATATGATTATAAAAATAAACTTTTCAGAAATGCACCAAGAGAGCATTCAGTTTAACTTTGTAAATTTTTTACATATGCTTCTACATCTACTCTTTCACAAAAGGAATATATTTGATATATGATAGAAATAAACTATGTAATCATATATAACTATATAATTATAGAAGTAAACTATACAATTATATATAACTGTATAATTATGAAACTAAATTTTATATATAACCCAGTTTTAAATGTGCTTATCTCTTACAAAAATTTTTGTGAAATTTAGAATACATTTTTATCTATATATAATCTCATTATTATAATATTATATTATACTATTATAAACATTTTCTACTACTTTTTCACTATTACTTTCTAGCATGTAATAACAAATTATATGTTTAAGTCTACAATAATCTTTTAAATTTAATCTAGAAATTGAATATCTATGAGAAATATTTACTGTTATATTATACAAATTTCTTAATTAAAAAAAAGCAGCCTAATTGTCTGGGAGGTTTATTCCACAAAAATCTATTTAGTGCAGTTAAAACCTTTAACCTTGATTTTAAGATTATATTTCACTGAAATTAATGGTAAACCATCTCATTTAACTGATAAAATTCGAAAAAGATCCAGAAGATTGATTTAGCTGAAAACATTCGTATTAGAACTATTATACACGCATTGCTTGTAAATAAGGTTGAACTAAGAAAAAAGAAAGGACAAACACTTTAATCTCTTTGCCCGTGAGTTGTATTTTAGTCTGCCATTTAGGCATCCGATATCAAGATAGTGCAGACAACAACAGACTATCCCTCCAGCCTCCATCATAATCAGACCGTTGAATTTAATTACAAACTTCATTTTGGAATTTTGGCAACAAGTGAAAGGAAGCGGAACAGATCTCAATTAACCGATCCGATTTTTAATGGCGTTTTCAAAAGCAGAAGTCCAATTTTCAAGATTACTGTGTCACTCTGCCATGCTCCACTGCCTCAGCGAGCCCGAAAGTGTCCAAGATGGCGGAATTGAAGCCATGCATGAAGGCTCTGGAACTTTCTTTGTGATTTAGAACTTTCTCAGGTGCTTTCTCTTTTACTTTGGTTTATTTTGAAGAAAGAATGGGGTGTGACAGCGGATTTTCTGAAAAATGATAAGTTCGAATATGGTATTTCATGAATATGACATATTGTCGCCAGTCTTTGTTACATTTCGGCGGGAAAAAATGACTTTGTAGATTCTTGTGAAGTATATTCTTGTGGGATGAGTATTTTTTTCCCTTACTTCTAGATATTTTTGAAAATGGAGTTTCTAAAATATTTCATTTATATTTTGTGTAATATATAAGAAGAATGATGGTAGATTTTTCCCTAATCCTGCCGAAAATATTTCTGTTATTTAATAAATATTACTTTCAAGAATCTATATTAAAAAATTGGTATCAAGAGTCTTATTTAGTAGTAAATTAAAACAGACTATTTTATATAAATGAATAGACATAGGCGTTAATCCGTGGCATTCATTGGTAAACTATTCGATTTAGTCAAATGTAATTTTAAAATAAAGCAATTCTTTATGTTTTATACAATTAAAATTATATCATTTCAACAGGATTTTTGTATGTAAAGTTTTAATCTTTGAATTTGATATCCTCATCATTTAAAATAATCGTTTAAACATTTGTAAAGAGATAATCTTAGAAAAATTACGTTTTGCAAACTTGAATAAAGCTGATTTTTCTAACTACAATAAAAAATAAAGTAAGGCAATTATCAAATAATTATAATTTGATATACAACTGATTAACAACTCTAATTACTATACTTTTTCCATGCTTTTCACCGTATACTTTTTTCACCTAAGTTACTATTAGAAAAACAACAATTGTAATAGTATCCTTAACCCTCCGAGTGGAACACACAGAGGAAACAAAAAATACTCTAAATGTTTATTGTGTCAGCGACCAAAGTGGTCTATGATTTTTTACTTCAGTCTTTGTCGATTAGATTAGAATACGGGAAACCCACCCTCGTTATTGCCCTTTTACTTCCGGTTATAAATAGATATATAAATAGACATTATAGATTTTTAATTTTTAATACACATAAAGCTCGTCAAGTCTCGAAGATCATCCCATAAGAAATAATGGATTCTAAAAATACAAATAAAAATATTCTTTGAGAATGATTTATATTATTTACGAAAGTCATCTAAGCTATTTAAGTGGTGCAATTAGAGATACATCTGTTACCGCAAATGAAATACTTCGAAATAGAGATTTGCAAAGCCATGAAAAGCTATCAGCGTCTTTATTTCTCAGAGGGTAAGTGTGGATCAATAAACAAATGTCAGTCAAAGAGGGGTGTAGTTCCTAAAAATCCACCTGACCCTCCTGCCTAAAACACTGGAAAAAATGTACATTATATCCATTTTCAGAACGTTTTTGGAGATCGAAAATTGTACGTGACATCAGCTTTGAAGACATCATCGGTTTGACGGAATTGTACGTGAGAACCGCTTAGAGGGTTAAACATCTGTTTAAAAATTTGTAAAGAGATAATCTTAGAGAAAAATAAGTTATGCCAATTTGCATAAAGCTGATTTTTCTAACTACAATAAAAAAGAAAGTAAAGCAGTCATCAAATAATTATATTTAGATTTACAAAGATTAGCAACTCTAATGACTATACTTTTTCCATACTTTTCACCCTATACTTTTTTTCACTTAAGGTTACTATTAGCAAAAGAATGCTTTATATTGGGTGAATTTTACTCATATTAAATATCATATAACGGAATTCAATAGAAATAATTTCCTTTAAAATTATTCAGGATTCATTGAAACAAGTTATGATCTACAGCCATGCATCAAAAAGTCACTATTAAATAGAATCATTTATCTTACGTTGGACCTTACAAAGCAATTTTATAAATTAATATTTTGAAATTATAAAAGCTTGTGCAGCTATAAGTTAAAGTAAGTGTATCTTTATCCTATTAAATATCTTAAATTCAGTTAACATTTGATAAAAACCAGTTTTTAGTAAAAATATTTATTAATATTTTTTAAATACTCCTTGCTGTTTAATTTTTCACAGATGTCCACAGAACTTATCAAAAACACCAAACATACGTTAAAATAAACCTCAGTATCTAATTAAATATCATTTTTATTTCTATTATTAAAACTCAATTTAAATTTAGAAAAGTTTGAATTTATTACGATTATTAAATGTACAGAGATAAATATAATGCCTATGAACTAATGTTTAATATATTGACAATAAATACGTCAAGACTTCTGAAGATATATTTCAGGAATAATAAAGCAAAATTAGAGATAAAAAGTGAAATTTAATAACCAAAAAGCATCACAAAATGTAAAACATCCTTATAAAATTAAATTTTTCAAAACTTCAAAAACTTTCAAAAATTTGTATCGCTTCGTTTATTTAAACATAATTAAGTGTATGTGTGTATATAGATTCTCAAGTGTAAGTCAATAACTTCCAAACATACTATATAACAAACATCCCCTTAAGTCGAAATCTATACTAATAAGTAAACATGACCTAGTGTATATCTATTATTATAATTAAGCAAAAAAGTAAGCAGTCAACGTACTCCAAACATTGTGCACAGTTAGATCTTCACCAGAATTAATCCCGTACCAGTCCTTTTATCTGACTTTTGATTTTAGCATTCAGTACAAACGAAAAAATTCAACCATGGGTAACCTGAAACTGTAACACCATATTAAACTTAAAGGTTGTACGCTGAAACAGTAACATGACTCCATGTCAAATAACATTTTAAATCCTTAAGTTATTTTCAATTTTTGCAATAGTGTCACTTTCTTTCGGTAGATGGATAAGTTTAACAGTTATATGATTTAACAACTTAGTATATGTCTTGCCATTTAGGTTACACTAAGAAACCAACATAATACGAACAGTTTTTATT
>CM063508.1:55565543-55585543 GCA_032207245.1 Pardosa pseudoannulata
GGGATTCGAACCCACTATCTCCGGTACCGAAGGTCAGCACCCTAACCAATCGGACATCGTTCGGCTGCTTCATACTTATACCTAACTTGATATATAAAAATGGATTAAGTGGATTTGGTGGACTTAAATTATGCTTTATTATTTAAGATGTAAATTCTTTTGCCATTGTTAATTATATAATGTTGTAGTAATCATTTTTCCAATTTATTGTTTTCATTATCTTTTCTTTCTTTTTTTTAATACAATCAAATTATTGAGCATTATCAGGAGTAAGCAATTTACCAAACAAAAAAATTGTCAGGTAATTTTAAAATGTATAAATGGATATATTTTTATTTACAAATTCGAAAATGGATTTTTAATTTCATTAATCATCCTTGTATAAGTTTATTATGCATTCTTTTGAATTATTATTGCGAATATCTTTATATATAAATTTCTTCTGTCCGTGTGTTTGTAACAGAACTCCTCCTAAAATATTGGATGATTTTGATGAAATTTTTTGTATGTAATTAAGTTGATTCGAGAATGGTTTAGATTCACATATCGAACCGATAATAGATGTATTTTTTATTTAAAATTCAGAATTGCGTGCTTATTGAGATTATTACAATGCCGCATCAAACAATTCATTGCCAAAATATATGTGGCCAGAGAAACGGGTTCCAGTACAAGAAGTCCCAAGTTAAATAATGTATGTCGGGTCTTCCAGTTTTATTATATAAATCAATATTTATGCTAGTTTACGGCCCGATTATTTATTCAAAATGATCTAGAACTCGAATATAACATTGTGATTTATATGTCATAAATTTTATACGAAATTATCATTTTTCGTGTACCTATTATATTATACAATATAAATTAATCATTATATATTTAATTCATAAGTAAATAACACGTAAGAGTTAATATTTTATCTTTAGAAATCCTATACACTAAATGCATGTGTTGGTGTATGTCTGTAACAATGCAATGATTGAATTTAATTTCAGAGTATTCTCCAAACAACGCTTTATTATATAAATTCCTCATTATTGAGGAATAATTAATAATTTATTTTGAAACATAAAATTTAATTGTGACATATCAATTTTCATTACTGGCTGACAGTGAATATTTCCGTTAATGTATAGTGACTTAAAATACGGATTAATATTTATATTTATATGGCATAAATGTTTCCTAATATGAAAACTAATATTCTATTATTTTTAATCAAAATTTTGCAGCATATAAAAGATTTAAAATGTCCCATTTAATGTAATCAGTCATTAATAATATTATTCGAATTTTTGTAGTTAAACTTATCTAATTATACTAAATGATATTTTTCTAAAGATAATTAAATTTATGTATTTTATAAAATATTATAATTTATTAAAATGTACTTTGTTAAACGTTATGTTTAAATTGGATTAATCATTATAAAAGTTCAGCATTAAATAGAGAACTAAGTACTAAAGAAACTGGAATGCAAAGTAAATATTAAAATACATGGACTGTTAGCATTTCTTAGATTTTCTAGACTTTAAAATAATTACAAATTATGTTAAAGTCTTAAGATGAAGTAATTTTTTTAGACTTTAGAATAATTACAAATAGTAGTAAGAGTAATTATTTTAGACTTTAATTAATATTTATATTTAGATTAATATTTATATTTATATGACATAAATGAGCCCTAATATGGAAAACTAATATTATATTATTTCTAATCAAAATTTTGCAGCATATAAAAGATTTAAAATGTCACATTTAATGTAATCAGTCATTAAGAATATTATTCGAATTTTTGTAGTTAAACTTATACAATTATGCTAAATGATATTTTTCTAAAGATAATTAAATTTATGTATTTTATAAAATAATATAATTTATTAAAATGTATTTTGTTAAACGTTATGTTTAAATTGGATTAATCATTATAAAAGTTCAGCATTAAATAGAGAACTAAGTACTAAAGTAACTGGAATGCAAAGTAAATATTAAAATATATGGACTGTTAGCATTTCTTAGATTTTCTAGACTTTAAAATAATTACAAATTATGTTTTTTCTAAAATGAATTTAACATTTTAGAATTAACATATTTTATAAATTATACTAGAAGTTATATATCTATGAATATTTCCTATTTAAATATAGAAATTAATACTAGAATATTAAAAGGAGACAATATATGTTATATTTAGATAAAAAAAATAACATTTGAAACTATTGCATAAAATAATTATTCTGTTTATGACATTATCTCAACGTTTCGACTGGAACTAACACGAATGTTTCTTAATATACACATATATCTTTGAACTTTGTTTAACTGTTATTATATAAGTTATAATTTGCAGTTATACAATTTATTTAATAGTGTACTATTAAGTAGTGAATGCAAAAGTGGAAGAAACCAGTTATTGTCAAAATGTGTACCAATTTAAAGATTATATATTCACCCTAATTTAATATTTGTAACTAGCCCTTTGACTTAGTTAAAAGATTTCAAATCACATCATTACTAATCTTAAATTATGCTTTATTGCCTATTCTGAAAGAATTTAGTTGTACCTTTTGAAATAATTTATATTTTGGAGTTACACAATTTATTTAATAGCGTACTGTTAAGTAGTGAATGCAGAAGTTGAAGGAACCAGTTATTGTCAGAATACGTACTGATTTAAAGATTATATATTCAACATGTTTTAATATTTGTAACTAAACCTTTGATTTAGTTAAAAGATTTCAAATCACATCATTACTAATCTTAAATTATGCTTTAGTGACTATTTTGGAGGAATTTAGTTGTAGGTTTTGAAATAATCTAGTTTAAAATGTGGTTGTTTCGAAATATTTCATATTTAAATATAAAAACTAATACTAGAAAATTAAAAAGGAGACAATATGTAGTATATTTAGATAAAAATAACATTTGAAACTATTGCATAAAATGGTTCTTTTGTTTGTGACATTATCTCAACGTTTCGACTGGAACTAATGCGAATGTTTCTTAATATACACAAATCTTAAAATTCTGTATCTTTAAACTTTGCATAACTGTTATTATATATGCTATAATTTGAAATTATACAATTTATTTAATAATGTACTATTAAGTAGTGAATGCAGAAGTTGAAGGAACTAGTTATTGTCAGAATACGTACTGATTTAAAGATAATATATAAAACATGTTTTAATATTTGTAATTAAACCTTTGACTTAGTTAAAGGATTTGAAATCACATTATTACTAATCTTAAATTATGCTTTATTGAATATTCTGGAACAATTTAGTTGTACCTTTTGAAATAATTTTTTATTTTCGAGTTACACAATTTATTTAATAGTGTACTATTAAGTAGTGAATGCAGACGTTTAAGAAATCAATCATCTTCAGAATGTGCAGTGATTTATAGATTATATATTCTCCATAATTTAATATTTGTAACTAAACCTTTGAGTTAGTTAAAGAATTTCAAATCACATGATTACTAATCTTAAATTATGATTTATTGACTATTCTGGAAAACTTTAGTTGTACCTTTTGAATTAATTTTTATTTTGGAGTTAAACAATTTATTTAATAGTGTACTATTAAGTAGTGAATTCAGAAGTTGAACGAACTAGTTATTGTCAAAATGTGTACTGATTTAAAGATTATATACTCACCATAACTTATTATTTGTAACTAAACATTTGATTTAGTTAAAGGATTTTAAATCACATCATTACTAATCTTAAATTATGCTTTATTTCAGGGCTTCGAACCGGAACTGAACCGAAAACCGGAAAAAACCGTTATTTTGGTCGGAACGAAAACCGGAACTGAACCGAAAAAATATCGGTTTATTTCGGTTCGATATATCTATCAGTCATTTTGTTACTGTTGGTTGGTTGGGAGCACTACGGTCTACTTTTTGCAACACGAGAGCTAATGAGACCGGGACCTACTGTTTAAAGCCGATTCCGAACGGCTACGAACATCCATGCCTCAGTGGGACTCGAACCCATGAACTCCGGTTCCGAAGGTCAGTGCCCTAACCATTCGGCCATCGTTCGGCTTTTGTTACTGTTACCAACTTATCAATATTTTCTAATTTAACGTCAACTTTATAATTACATATCCGCACTTGCATAAGATTGCAATGGTGGTTTTGGCAGCTCCAGCTACACAAGTTAGTGTTGAAAGAGCGTTTTCAGGTTTGAAATTTATTCTCCTAGACAACAGAAGTAATCTCAGTGAAACCACGTTAGAAGATATATTAATAATTAGAGGCAATTTTCATATGTTAAATAAATAATATATTTTTTACATAATTATTGCAAGGCCAAGTGCACGATGTGAGAGTCAAACGACGAATGTGGGTAATCATGAACCTAGTTGTCAAATGCGATTTTGATAATGGATAACAATGCCAATGCTCGCCGCTCTTATCGTACCTGCTGTTTGTATCAATTCACATAGTGTACCAATTAAAAAAAGAATAAAATCTTCTAAATTTTGATAGAATTACACTTTTAGTACAAATAAGAATATACGTAAAATGAAATTATTCATTTGGAACTGAAAGGAAAACAGTTATTTTTGGCGAAAGAAGGAAATATATTTTGAACGAAAACCGGAACAAAAAAAATTACGGTTCGAAGCCCTGCTTTAGTGCCTATTCTGGAAGAATTTAGTTGTAACTTTTGAAATAATTTATATTTTGGAGTTACACAATTTATTTAATTGTGTACTATTAAGTAGTGAATGCAGAAGTCGAAGGAACTAGTTATTGTCAGAATACGTACTGATTTAAAGATTATATATTCAACATGTTTTAATATTTGTAACTAAACCTTTGATTTAGTTAAAGGATTTTAAATCACATCATTACTAATCTTAAATTATGCTTTATTGACTATCTAGAAGGATTTAGTTGTACCTTTTGAAATAATCTAGTTTAAAATGTGACTACTTCAAAATATCCCTCTTCATTAACTCCTGTAGGAAGGAACATCAAGTGTAGGAACTTGTTAAACTCCGCCTTAAATCTCACTCTTTGTCATCTTTTCGTGTATCGTAAGCATAATTTGCCATTTCAACAAGTCATAACTTAACTCTACCGCATAGGAATCACGAATTTTGAAAATCCAAATTGGAGCTTCTGAGAAGATCAATGTCTTCGTTTCATGCCCCCGGGAGACTGGAGGAGGAAAATGTCCTGATAGCTTACCAGGAAATGCGGATTGACCATTTACCAGCTGTGTTACTTCCCTTTTCTTTGTGTGAGTAATGCCAAACTGGGCATTAAGCTGAATCACTCATTGTAATATTCCAAATCCAGTCCAATCATTTGTTGTCTTATGATTCTTCCAGTTTTATTTTTAGAAACTGTATAATTTCAAATTATTGCCTACAGTTTTAACCATAACAGTTGTGTTCTAAAAAAAGGTTTATTTATATCGTACTAATAAAGGAAGTGAATATTCTCTAGTTAATGATTTTTAAAAAAATAGTTTGTATCAGTATTTGAAAATAAACTGTAACTGATGAGCTGCAATTCAAAGTTTTTATCAATCCTGTATTTTGATATTTTTTTCAAGACTATCTCTAAATATCAAATAGTAACAAATAGGGCACAAACACTAACTATGAAATTGTTTATATATATATATATATATATATATATATATATATATATATATATATATATATATATATATATATATATATATATATATATATATATATATATATATATATATATATATATATATATATATATATATATATATATATATATATATATATATATATATATATATATATATATATATATATATATATATATACATATATATATACATACATATATATATGTATATATATATATATATGTATATATATATATATATATATATATGTATATATATATATATATATATATATATACATATATATATATATATGTATATATATATGTATATATATATACATATATATATATGTATATATATGTATATATATATATACATATATATATGTATATATATGTATATATATAACATATATACACTGTCTACCAATAAATATTTGTACAACTGTGATAGAGAAGAAAAACTAACTTTATTCAAAATCAATAGTTAGAGACTGCACAAGATGCAATTACATCTTGAACCCTCCGAGGCATTATTTCCACAAGTCTTTGTACTACAGCTAGTGGAAATGTCTTCCACTCGGTTTGGAATAGACATACAAGTTCCTTCACCGATTTTAGACTGGTAGTGCACCCTTAATTCCAACTCGTCACAGAGATTCTCGATAGGGTTCAGGTCTGGGCTCTGGGCAGGCCTGTTCATTCGATGAACTCCATCGGCACCATGCCAAGCCTTGGTTAACCTCGAAACATGACAACTGACATTGTCGTCCTGGAAGTAACAGAAGTCCAACCCGTAAAACTACCACAATGTAGGAAGCACATTGTCATCCAAAATAGTGCAGTAGACATCGGCGTTGAGCTTACCATGAATGGGGACCAAGGGTCCCAGTCCATACCAAGAGAAACACCCCCAGACCATAATTCCACCTCAGCCGAACTTGACTGTTGGCACAATGCATTCTGGTAGGAGACGTTCTCCAGGCAGACGCCAGACTCAGACCCTGCCGAATTTTTCTCATATGCACAGCTTTTCCAATATTACATATCATAGATTTTTATGGATATAAAATTAGGAAAAATCCAGAAGTATATTTTAGTTTCATTAGTATCTCTTTGAGAAAATTGAACCCAAAATAATATTTTGGGTCAAGATGACCCATCCTGTGGTGATACTGTTAAATCTATTTCAGCTACTGTTCTAGCAGAATAAGAAGAAACACTTGGCAGAATGCCAAGCCGATTCTATCCCCCTTGCAGGTAACTTGTATATCCTAATTATTTCTGCAAATTTCAAAACTAATCAAATATGACAAATCAAATATAGTATTCTTATTGCATTATATTTATATTATTACACTGTATCACTTAACAAGTATAATTTTTCAAACCTTCATTTAATAAGTTTTTTGGTTTTTATTTATATATGTAATCAAAAGAAAAATTCGGAATAAGAAACTTGGTACAATTCTTTAGCAGTTCTTGAACAAACACAACCGAAAATATTCGCTCCTATAACACACTTATTTTCAAAATATATTTGCTTATTTCTATTTATTGATTTGAAATTATTATTCACATATTCAATCGAAAACAAAGTTATAAAAATAACTTTAAAATTGCGGACAAAAATTAGTGTAAAATACACACAGTAAACGTATTCGTCCATATTTCAGAAAATAGGGGAAATTTGACAATTTCCCCTATTTTCTAAGTAAACTAGTTCTTCTGGAGCATGCGTAACAGTTTCCAGGGCCTGGCACCGGTGCCCGGCCAGTATTTAGATTCTTTCAAATAATGCGAAACATAAATGTAAAATACAATCTTGAACTAGTGGTGGTAAAATTAAAATATACAAATCATGTATTTAACAAACAAATTTAACTAGCAGTTTAAAGATTGTTACCAATGATTTATTTTTCTTTCGTCTTATTCTGTTCCCTACTCTTTATTCTTACAAAACTTATGTATCTCAATATAAAACATCCAGGCCTTTCAAAATTTATCTTTGTAAGAAAGCACCTGTTCTGAAACTGTCATAGCGCATAAAGGGTTTAACACACATTAATTCCCAATAGAATAGGAAAATTGGACGTATCCACTGATGCTTATCTTAAAACTTACATAGATCATGAGCTGTTTATTTCTGCGATGTGCTTGGTTAGTGGAAAGATTTATTCATCCAGATACTGTATTAATTTGTTTCTGTGTTTCACTACCATACCAAAAGAATAGTGAAACAAAGAAACAAAATAAATTGAACATGCAACTTTTACTGAATTTTTTACGATTTAGAGAAATTGTAAAATGACAATTTAAGTTATTAAATTAAATATTCTTAATATAATGAGGATCAGCAATACAGCCAGAATTTATATTTAAGGCATATTGGCTAATATCCAATCTGTACTTTTGACTGAGAAATCACCGTATGAGAGATTACGGTAAAATGCCATTCAAAGTATTTCTATTCAAAGCTTGATAATGAACTAATGAAAATTTCTTCTAAGCAAAGTATTTGAGGTTTGTTACAACCAGTTATCGAAATTTTATAGATATCTTGATAAAAAAAATCTTGTTAAAGAGGAACTACATGAATCAGTTCAATGTATGTTTTCAACCACAAGTCAAACAATGGCTAATTTTATCATTATTAACCCGGGGTTCTGTGCGCAGGGGATGATATACACACTGATTTCCTTTTCTCAATGATTTTTCTCAATCTTATTTTGTGAATAGATGATTACCCATGCTCCTTACTGTAAGGTCAGGTTCTTTAATCAAGAAGATCGATTGACAAAATGTATAAATATATATTGCTAATTAGCCTCAAAGCCCTAAAAGCGAATTTCTATAATATAAGTAGGATACTATATTTTAAAATTATTTTATTATGCAGATTAATCGTAATTACGAGGAGTATATATGTATATATATATATATATATATATATATATATATATATATATATATATATATATATATATATATATATATATATATATATATATATATATATATATATATATATATATATATATATATATATATATATATATATATATATATATATATATATATATATATATATATATATATATATATATATATATATATATGTATATATATATATATATATATATATATATATATATATATATATATATATATATATATATATATATATATATATATATATATATATATATATATATATATATATATATATATATATATATATATATATATATATATGTATATATATATATGTATATATATATATATATATATATATATATATATATATGTATATGTATATATATATATATATATATATATATATATATATATATATATATATATATATATATATATATATATATATATATATATATATATATATATATATATATATGTATATATATATATATATATATATATATATATATATATATATATATATATATATATGTATATATATACATATATATATATATGTATATATATATATATGTATATATATATATATATATATATATATATATATATATATATATATATATATATATATATATATATATATATATATATATATATATATGTATATATATACATATATATATATGTATATATATACATATATATATACATATATATATACATATAGATATACATATATATATATATATATATATATATATATATGTATATATATATATATATATGTATGTATATATATATATGTATATATATGTATATATATATATGTATATATGTATATATATATATACATACATGTATATATATGTGTGTGCGTGTGTGTATAAGTCGCCATCTAGAGTCTAGGCAGGGTACAAGCCTTTCCCGTCCCCATACCAAACCGATTTTTTTTTAAATATTTTTTGTATTTTATATGTATACAATTTTATTTCATCTATACATGTGTAGAGATAATATGGGTAAGAGTTACCATTATCTACACATGGTATTTGTAACTGTTGTATCTCTTCGGATGAGCTAACCTTCATTATATATACGAATGTCTGAAGACTATAAATCTATTTAAAAGGTTGATATTTACCTTTTCCATGCTTAGTTTGTCTAAGCAGGATACTTCAACGGATATAACATTTAATGAAATTTTGAATCACTCCTTAAATCAATTTTCATAACTAGTGGAATATTGGTAAAAGTTCAAGGATTGTGTTAAATGTATCTATGTATCTTTCTTTTGTACTGCAAAGGATATTATTTTTTTTCTTAAAATAATTTATTTTTTAAAATTTATTTTTAAATTTATTAAAATAATTTATTTAAGCTAATAATCCTTAGAGTGATAGCAGTAAAATCCAATGATATGTATTTCCCTGTATATATTTATAAAATATGGCTTCAAAAATTTGAATTTTCACCATAATCAATAATATCATTCATTTCTACAAGGAAATTCATATTTAACTACCTATGGTTGTAGAAAAATAAAGGCACAAAACAAAACTTACTCTTTTACTCTTGTCTTATTCAATAGAACAAATGAAAACAACACAATTCGATGCTTGGGAATTACTTTACCTAAAAAAATTGTAATAATCACATGTTGTAATATCAGATAACAAATAGCAATTTATATGTTTCTGTCAGCATATGTATATCAGGTTTAATTTTAAAATAAAACATAATAAAGAATCCATAATATAGAAATACTAACACGTTCAAATGTCGAGAATAGCTCTCTTGTTATATTGCTCAACACATTCTCCTTTTTAGAATGATCCACATTTTGACGGTTTAAATTGCATTTTTTTAGCGTAACAGAAGCAAAATCACCTTATAAATCTTTCTACACGTACTTATGCTCGACTGCACTTAATCAGACAAGATCTTGTTATATGGTGACAAAATTGCACAAGTACTTTGAACTTCACGTTCCCAAGTAAAGTGTGAAATTTCAATAGCTGACTTGCATACTAAACGAATGTGAACTTGGTTTTCAAGAGCGTCTGTTCACACAATTACACTTCGAAATAACACCATCTTTTTTGTAAGTGGGGTAATAAAAAAAAAAAAAATTATTATTTTGTATAGTGACCGCTCTCATCTCCTACACATATTCTGTCATTTTTCAGGTGTTTTCAAGTTACACAAAATCTATCACGTAGTATGAGCATTAAATATAAATTCCTTTAAAAATCTGAATGAAATATACAAAATAAAATTTAAGTAAATTTAAGTAATATTCTATTAAAAATCCTTAAAATATGACTGGTTAATATTTTTTTACAAATTAAATTTTAAAAAATGTATACCTAATATTATAAACTATTTTAAGGAAATTGTTCAGAATGAATCTAATTAATTTTGAAATTATAGTTTATACAAAGCCAAAAACATGTAACTGTTTATTAAAATTAATAAAATTTCAAAATGGAATTGTAAAAATTTGAACATAACTACGTCGTATTTCTATTAACATATAAATTACTCAAAAACATTATCTATTTGAAAACGAAATTAATAAATTTTGAAATACGCCGACCCCTTAACTGGCAAAAAAAACTCATTTAAAAGTTTACTAAGAGGTAAATACATGGAATTTAATCGGGCATTACCTATAAATCAGCCAAGTGGGAAGAGAACTGATAGATATTTTTTCTGAACATTGTTAAATAAAATACTGGAATGAAATTAAATATGATAAAATAAGTTTCATAAAATATATTTGCATTTGAGTAATTTGAAAACTATTGAAATTTTCAATAACACACATGTATAATCACATTGCCTGTGATTTCAAATACTTCTTTTCAAGTATTTTTAAATCATTTTAAACATTAAACCGTTTTTAAACAATTGAGAATATATTTTATTCTTTTGAGCTTATTGTTATTATTTTAGATCTTTGTAATCAGTATGGCAGTATGTGGCACAATGTTCATATGTGTAAACAAGGTAACTCAAAATTGCTGCAATTGGGATTACATAAGTAAAGTCCTATAATAATATCTAACGGTTCTTGTTTCACCGCTGTCGATTAATGGTAACGACCTAAAGGCCATGCATTTTACATGTATTAAAATTTATATGATTGTTGAGGGATCAGCGGACTTCAAAAATTAATTCATATTGCTTTTGAGCAATCTGTTTAAAAAGTTTATATGTTATTAGAAATGGGACGTTGGTATGGTTACTTTTTAAAATTTTAAGTAAAAATCTTAATAATCTTAATAAACAAACATTTTTGGCATTGTATTAAAAGAGATATTGTAATTTCAAAATTAATTTATTTTAATTTGACCAATCTTCTTAAATTTATGTTTTATCAAGGTATTGATTTTCAGGTGTTTACAATTTGAAATTAAAACATTAATAATTTTAAAAAATTAAGTTTTAAGTGTTTCAAAACCATAGAATTGAAAATGTGTATCTGTCTCTCTCTTTTTAACAGTACGGTTATATTTTTTCCATAAGATATTGTTTAATCTTTATACTAAAGTTCATTTTCTATCGTAACTATTTGCTGACGAGGTAGTTAAAAGATTTTAATATATGTATATATATATATATATATATATATATATATATATATATATATATATATATATATATATATATACATATATATACATATATATATACATGTATATATATATATATATACATATATATATATATACATATATACATATATATATACATGCATATATATATATATATATATATATATATATATATATATATATATATATATATATATATATATATATATATATATATATATATATATATATATATATATATATATGTATAATAATTCTTTTAATTTTAAGAAGGGTAGATTCTTGTAGTTTGAAATACATAATTAATTTTAGAAAAAATTGATTTTATATTCTGCAAAGTAAATTATCAATAAAAGATATAAGATGGTTATAAATGCACCTGAAATGTTTCAAATATTAAATTTAAGAGTTTATTTTTAAAAATATTTAAAGCATTTTGTTAGAAATAACTGAACTTCCTGTTGTGGTGATAAACATTAATTATAAGGTGTCGGAAAATAAAGCACCCACTTTAATTCTTATTCTTAGTTATGTTTCATAATTCAATCAGATAGAAATAATTATTTTTTAGGCAAATTTTGCTTTGCTAAACACCTTGAATTGCCTTGAGACCTTATAAATGCCTTTTTTTGTTTCATGCTAAATTGAAGTTAAGCACAAGTTAATTACAATATCACACGAAGGTCATCCAGACATTAAGCTTCGGACACCATCAGTAAATAGCCTTGCAAAGGATTCGAAATTTGATCACACAAGCTTAACAGATTGAGTATGTTTTTATTGTATGTGGCATTTGTACATTCCTGATCACTCATATTCATGTCATTACAGTATGCTGATAATTCGGATTTCATTTCACCTCTCGCTGACAGTTTTTTTAACGTGGAAAAGGCAACACCAATGAGGAATTTTATACATGTGGGGGATTCGAACAACTTAGTATTTTTCTGATAATTCTAGACTCGTAGATTCCAAAAGTGTTCTCAAAAATGTAAAATACTGGGTCCACCATTGAAAAAATTAATTTTAAATTTAAGCGAAAATCACGTGACATCAAAACGATCCGTAATTGGATGTGACGTCATCGTTCACGTTGTCTAATATTTTCTTATTGCTTGTAAACACGCACTATTTTCCGATTTTGTTTTTGCAAGTTATGCATCTTCAAATTTCTTCCATGATAGCAACATGTCCTCATTATTCTCAAACCATTTCTTCGCCGTTCGGTCTAGGAAGAAATACACATTTGCTAAACTCAGGGTGTCATCCCATTGATTGAATTTTGAAACCCGAAGATATTCCTTCAACCACTCTGTTTTATCCTGTCCGGGCACTCCTTTAAAGATAGTCGGCTTTCTTGGCTCCCTAATCATTGTTGGAGTAACAAGGATCGGTGAGGACTTAAATTCCGGCTCCGTCATTTTCCTCGCCTTTACTTGCCTCCCCTTGCCTTCGTAAAGTCCGTGCTCCGGGGGCAGGTTTTGGAGTCGACGGCTTCGACGACATTCAGTTTCTTCCAGACTGATTGCAATACGATCTTTACCCGGCGCCTCCACCAAACTGTCGCTTAGATTATATGAACTGAACTTAGTGAATTGAATGATAAACGCTCAAGACCAGTTCAAGATTTTATTACCCCGCAACTGAGGGAAATCCTGCTTATATACACTTTTAGAACCTTCCAGACTTGGAACACCAGCAGAAAATTAGCAACTATAATTTACATAAATTTGCATAATCAAATTAAATTAACATAAATTAAATCCAAATTAAAATAAAATTTTAAAAGCAGCTTGCCTCGCTTGTTTCCGAATCCGGAACCTCCCGTTCACGAGTCCGTCGCTTTGCCGACTGCGCCAAGGCGTCCTTGCTGAAAGGAACGATTTTCGCTACAATATTTATATGCTTTATCAATCATTTATTGTAGTTGAACTCTGATAATACTCGAAAATTAGCAATTTTAAAAGTTAAATACCACTGGTTAATCAACAGTCCTTTTAAAGGTATATATGTATTTTTACATACTTTAATTTTTCTAAACTAGTAATATTTAAACAAAAGCAAGCATTTACTTATCGATAAAAGGTCTTTACAAACCCATAGAAATGATTTATATGATAATTTGGGGTTTAATTTCTCATTCCTTTTCATCGCATTTGTCCAGATTTTATGTGCATGTGGATCTTTGGAAACGCTGTAAAATATCTTCTCATTGCAAACACTTGCTTGTATTTTTACACAGTGGCACAATACAATATTTGTAATATGATTTTTTAATGCCAGGCATAATAAAAAAATTTCTATCATATGCGATACTTTACACAGAAACAAATTTAAAAGTCACCTTTTAACATGTAAACAGCATAGGCGCTCGATGTCAGAGTGAATGATGACGTCACAAACTCCTAGGAGGAAAAGTATCGTTTTTGAGAGATGTTAAAGAGTCCGCTATAAAACCCATTAGAAATCACAAATTAGGCCCCCAAATGAGAGAAAAATAGCTACTGTCCTGCTTACATTTTTGACTTGTATCGCTTAAAATTAAAATTAGAAAACGTGAAAATTCGTCATTCTAAACTATCGACATTTCTGGTAGCAACCATCTCTCACCCTACAGTCGCAACAATTTCCACCTCTTATGAAAATTCCTGTTCGATCCCTATGTTCGAGTACCTAGTACCAACTGAAATGAGCAATCTCCATCCCACGTGGCAGACTTCTACAAAAACGTATCCCACGTTATAACGAGTTTTATGATTCCGGTGATGGTTATGTTGAGAAGTAGCTAAAACACTACTGTATCTTTTTCAATAAATCTTTTCAGAGAATAACGGTATGCCTCTTTTTGTTGACCTTAGGAATCTTACTTTCCGTGTAACCTTCGTATATAATAGTTATTGTTGCTCAGTGTTAGGGAGAGAATTCTGGTTTGCCCTGAATTTCCAAAATATAAAATAAAAATATTCAAATTACTTAAACGCTGTTTTTTGATAAAACTATTATTTTCTAACGGTTTTTTATCATCTTATACAGAACTATTTAGAATTTCCTTTGGGGATTTCAAAAGATGTAGCAATAAAATAAAATAATTGGAATAAAATATATAGTAAATAATAAAAAAAATAATAACAAAATAAATATTAAAATATGTAGCAGTAGCAATAAAATAATCGCAATAAAATAAAATAAAACTAATATATCAAGAACGGACTTTGCTTTAATCGCATAAAATGTTCTGTTTTTTAATAGCAGTTAAACTCACAGTTACCTCTTTATATAGGTTGTGTCGTAGTCTGATCCGGCCTAAGCCTTACAAAAATCTTTATATAGGGTAAGCGTCACAAAATTATCATATTTTTTGCTATGGCCTCTCACTCAGAGAATCTAACCTCGGAATGCTTTTTTTCTTTTTGGGCTATAGGCCTTGTTTACTTACTACCTATTCCAAATAGTTTAACTTGATTGCGCGATAGAATAAAACTCGTTCTGAATGCTGTTGAATACAATTGGGAAAGAAGTCCGTTAGAAGTTTGACTCATTGATGGATATATTACTTGTGACTAATATCTCACACATAAAGCACTTGCAAATGTTGTACAAAAATCCCATTGTTTGTGTGGTTAGTGCAATTTTTTTCTGAATTCGTCTTTGTTTATTTTTTCACTTTATTTTCTCAACTCAGACCTAATTATGACTAGGCCTGTATGTAAAGAAGGATTTTCAAGATTAAAAACCGGAGATAAAAACATTTATTTTTACTACACCCTTCTACCACACTGACAGTGTAATATATGTGGATATTGGATTTTAAGACAATATTCAGAAAAACAAAAACTTTCACAATGAAAATGCTATATTAACCTAAAAAAATTCAGTATGAATAAATCAGAAAAAAAATTTAGAGATGTTTGCATTTAAATGGCATTCTAAATTATAATGTACAAATTCTCAATAATGAGATACCTTAAAAAACGATCACTTACAAATTCTAATTTTGAAAATCATATCTTAAAGTATAACACTTGGAGTTTTCATTTTCAAATCTTGTCCTTATAAACTAAAACGGCGAAAGATGACAGCATGCATTGTGTGATACGGCTTGCAGATGAATTATCAGATACGAAATTATATAGGAAAAGAAGATAATATTTAGCAAAAACTTATTTTACTTATATAGTTGTTTACCTTTTCACCAAAAATCTCACGAAGAAAAATATTAAATACATATTTATCTTACGTGCAAAGTACAAGTTTAACGAGAAATTTTCTAAAAATTTAATAAAGTAAACTTAGTTATGAAATCATTAATCATTTCAAAAGTAAAAACTAGTCAGATTTATTTTGCTTTGAAAATAAAAACGGTTAAAATGCTATGTTAGAAAAGAAAAGTTTTGGAGGTATTCTTATTGCGACAAACATAAGAAAATGGGTAAAGAATTATAAAAAGGGAACACGTCACGAATTCTATATTTTTAAATTTAAATAATGAGAGGCAATACAATGTAAAAATATTTTTAAAGAAAGATAACAAAGTGTTTTTTATAAATTATCAATTTATAGTTATAAACTTTGTTCTCACATTTATTGAAGCATAATTAAATTATTGACATTAATATAATTCAATTCTAGTAGTTTTTAAAAATTCAATTTTAATTTTTTTTACTTTTATTTTAATTTGGTCTCTTTCTTGCTTTATTTTTATTTTGATTATGCTTTAATATCACAAAATGATTTTAATATACTTAAATATGAAATTGATAATTGATTGTAGATGATCTAAAAATAATAAAATAAATCATCAATTTCTTGAAATTTAGCAGATAAAACTAAGTTCATAAACATATTTGAATCCTTCAATTTGAACCAGTGTTGGAAAAAATGATGATTTAAAAAAAATAAAAAAAATCAGATTTATTTGATTTAAATCAGATGTTTTTGATTTAAATCGGATTTCTTTGATTTTTACTGAATACTAATTTTAATTATTGCTTTTATGCCTTTTTTTTTACAATATACATAGAATAGTGTGTTATAAGAAGTAACATCTTATCTATCTAGTATATTCTACACACTGATTACCTAAAATTAAATATATTAAATTTTAATCTAAATACATTTCATTATTTTGTAATTGGATAGTGCAAACTAAATAAGATGTCAATTTAAAGAACAGATTAAATATTCTTTTAGTGCAAACTATTTATTTAAAAAAGCAAATCACAACTAATTTAATACTTTTAAACACCGAATTATGGATTTAATTGTTTCAATAAAAACACTAGCTTTGATGCTTTATTCACTCCTAATTGGTTATGAAAGCTAGAATGAACAATACCAAAAGAAGAGAACTGTCTTTCCATTCCGGCAGCTGAAGCCACTGCTGTTGTTATTTGGTAGACAAACTGGATTTCCAGTTCTGTAATACACTCTTTACCTCCCATTACATAAAATGAATTTCACCAGTCATAATAAATCATTGTACTACCCCCACTCCATACTTTCTGATAACAACCCCTAAATTCTTGGAAAGTACATGCTATCTATTTACACTTATTTACTTATTGGTATTACCGTGCTGACTTATTTTCAATTATCCTCTCTTTGGACTATAGGTTTTAAAAAAGTGAAAAAAAATGATTTAAATTAATTTATTTTTATAAAAAAAATCAACTGATTTATATCAATGATTTTTTTCAAAAAAAAAATCAACTGATTTAAATCAAGATTTAAATCATGCCAACCCTGATTTGAACATCTTTTCCATCTTAATTTTTTTCTAATTCTTGATCCAAAATAAGATTTTTTAAATGATAAAAATTAATATTATGAATATAAAAAAAAAAACAAATTTAATAATTACAGAGACTTTTCCCTTCCCATGCTGGAGTTTCTGTATGAGGTATTTCGTTCATCGATCTCAATTTTTCCCTACTTTGGGTCCAAGTTTTAAATATTAAATACACTCTGATACTTTATTTATTAAATATATTGCTTAGAGGTGAATAAGATTAATATGTGTTTGAAAATAGTTATTAAAATGCCTAAAAATGTTTAGGACTTTTTTAAATAACTTTACCGTAATAGTTGTGCAATTATTATCACGGAAATATAAATTTACCTTTCAAACGCTATGACCTAAGGCTATAATCAAACGCAAGTATGATTTCTGTTTTAGTCAACAAAACAAAATCTTACTCATGAAATTGGGAATTACACTCAATTGTTTCATTGTACTTTTTAACTTATCTGAACATATGTGGGAAAAATTCTTCAACATAGTTTACTTTGTAAAAAAGAGTAGAATGTAAAATGTAGATGTAATTGTAAAAAATGTAAAAATTGTAGGATGTGATCCGACTATTTAGAAAAAAAGTGCATTGTAAATACTTTTCTTTTTTTAAATACATGAAATAGGTGCAAACCATAACGAACTGTTCAGAAGCAATGGATTAATTTCGAAAAATGTAATTTTATTTTTCATTACATGACATACAACGCTGACCTCCTTTATACAAATATGATGAATATACGACATACGACGTGTGATTTCTGTCTTAGTCAACGTAAAAAAAATCTTACTCATGAAATTGGGAAATATACTGAGTTGTTTCAACATACGTTTTAAGAGATCTTTCCATATGTGCAAAAATTCTTCAACATAGTAGAGTTCAAAGCTTGTAAAAAATAGTAGGATGTAAAATGTATGTGTAATTGTAAAAAAATATAAAAATTGTAGGATGTGAACCTAAAATTTAGAAAAGTGCATTGTAAATACTTTTCTTTTTTTAAAATACATGAAACAGGTGCAGACCGTAACGAACTGTTTAATAGCAACGGATCATTTTGGAAAAATGTAATTTTATTTTTCATTACATGACATACGACGCTGACCTTATTTATATAAATATGACGAATATAGGACATACGACATGGGATTGCTGTCTTAGTCCACGAAAAAAATCTTACTCATGAAATTGGAATTTACACTGAATTGTTTCATTATACGTTTTAACAGATCTCACCATGTGTGGGAAAAATTCTGCGCAAGTTTGCAAAGTTTGCGCAAAGTTTGTAAATAATTGTAGGATGTAAAATTTAGGTGTAATTGTAAAAAATTGTAAAAACTATAGGATGTGATCCTACAATTTAGAAAAGTGCATTAAAAATACTTTTCTGTTTTAAAATGCGTGAAACAGGTGCATATCATAAAGAACTGTTCAGTAGCAACGGATTAATTTCGAAAAATGTAATTTTATTTTTCATTACATGACATACGACGCTGAACTTATTTACATGAATATGCCGAACGTATGACATGCGATACTGGTCAAAATCTGGTAAAATGAGAATTTCTGTAACTTAAAATTTACTGTATGGAAAAAAATAATGATATATAAACAACTTCCAATTTATGATAACGGAGGAATATATTTCTCTGTAAAAAGTTGAATTATTACCATGTACCTAAAAATATTAAAGTATTTTAATTATCTCCTCTCAATCGGATAGTGAAAGAAAAAAATGCACAGAACTGCAAAATTCCCTTTTTAAAATAGAGCAGTGAGTACATCATTTCTTATCGTATTAATTCAATCATTTCATTCATTTTGTACCTTTGGTATGCATTCTTAATATTTTACAATAAATTAAATTATGTTAAAAAAATTTTAATCTTATTCAGTAAGAAATGCATATATATACAGGGTATCCCAAAACGACGGCATAAACTCTGCATAGCTAGATTCATCGTTGGGAGTACATAAAAAAGCCGAAAGAAATTCTCCTGTCTGATCAATAGTTTACGAGAAAAAT
>CM063508.1:55590543-55633043 GCA_032207245.1 Pardosa pseudoannulata
TCCAAACTGTAAAATATTTATCTATTAGTTATTTATTTCATCCTTTAATAGCTAAAAAAAGGATTTGAGTACATGAAATGTTTCTATGGAGGGGGCATCAAATGTTAGTAACTTCAACATTCATACTATTTTATGCTATATAAAAGATTTAACACACAGTTTTAGAAATTTTGAGAAATAGTTCACATTTATGAAGATTTCAATGTTTTTTACATATAAAAAGGCTCCATAAAAATTAACAATGGTTCGTTTCAGAGATTTATTTTATTTTACATAAAATATTCAAAATAAATTTTAATTTTAAATTAATACTGGCTGATTTGTATACTGTATTTAAAACTGCCTTAACATGTAAATAACTTCATCGAATTCATAGAACAATATATATTTCAAAAGCAGTTCAGTGTGTTTTTAGTATATACAATGTTCTTTAAAAATCATACAAGGCTCTTTCTAATATCATATAATCTAAGGCATGATAGGACTGCTGTTGCCATTTCAGCTGCGCTTTACATAGAAATCGCACTATACAGCACAGCTTTATTGGAAATTGACTGTATTTATCCAAATTTTGACGTTTTTTGACTGCAAAGAATTTGCTTGGATATTAGCCTGAGAATTTTGAAACACAAACCAATTGGTACTTCTGATAAAATCAAGAGATTAAAGGTGAATTGCCGGTTTAAATACCTGTTGTTTTATTGTATCACATATTTGGTATCAGCTGTGGCAATTTACCTGAAATTCGATTGTCATATCAGTTACTTAGAAACTAACATTTATCCAGGAAAATATACATTTTAGAATTTCTATATTTGCTTAATTTTTGTCTTGTGCTAATACATTTATACTTTAAAATATGAAATGGATCTTCATTAAATACACTGTCCAAAGGCACAAGCTGTACGACATATTTACACACACTCTTTCAAATTATAAAACCATTGTGTTGTTATAAGCAAAAATCTAAAGTAAAAAAATCCTATTTAGTTCAATGATAATCTGAGATCGATATTAGAATTATTGTTCAATGAATAATTCAAATAATGTTTTCTACTTGGATCCGATACATTCCTAGGAATCACTAATTATTTTGTAGATAGGTTGTGTTAAACAAGCAATTTATTACAAAAAGTAAAATATAAATTATCGAAATGTATTTGATCTGATTGTTATAACGCATAATTACTTGAGTGTTTTTACAAATGTTACTGAAATCTAACTAATTGGACATTCATGCTTTATTTCTAAATTCCATATCAAATTGCAGCCGTATAGCTAGAGAACGTTTCTTTGGAATCACATATTAGACTGGGTACAAGTTAATATAGGTGTTTGCAGAAGTTCATACATGCTTTTAATTAGTACGTCCCGGTCTAATTAATTCCTGAACGGCACAACGTTTATCGCAGAGCTTGCAATCAACCAATTGTATCGTCATTATCGGTGTCAATAATAGTCTAAAAAAGATTAGATGAAAGAAATAGCATACAATCAGAGTGAGAAATCTTGTCCAATTAGTTAGATTTCAGTAACATTTGTAAAAACACTCAAGTAATTATGCATGATAACAATCAGATCAACTACATTTCGATACTTTATATTAACTTTTTGTAATAAATTGCGTGTTTAACACAAAATATCTTCAAAATAATTAGTGATTCTTAAGAATGTATCGGATCCAATTAGGAAGCATTGTTTTAATTATTCATTGAACAATAATTCTTATCTCGATCTCAGATGTATCATTAAACTAAATCTGATTGATTTACTTTACATTTCTGCATATGACAGCACAATGTTTTTATAACATGCAAGAGTATGTATAAGTATGTCGTACAGGTTGTTCCTTTGAACAGTGTATCTAATGAAGATCCATTTCATATTTTTCAAAGCGTTTAAACGTTCAAACGACAAAATGTTTTTCCTGAGATAAAATGGGTCGTTATAATGCCAGCATACAATACTAAAAATGAAAATGAGGAAATAAATTAGTGCTTTGAAATTTCTTTATTAATAAAAAAAGATTCAGTAGCAACCCAGTTATTAAGTTTTCCTGGTTTCTTAAGACTTTGGAAATTTCTGATTCTTTAAAATAAAATTTTTCTAGTACAGAATTTGTAATCAAACTGCGAGTTGTGCTAATTATTTTATAGGCTTTCAATAAAATTACTATTTTATATACTCAATATATTTTATCCTTAAAGGCTCAATTCCGGTGAATGTAATAATAATTAAAACTTAAATTAATAAAATTAGAAATATATTTCCCACTTTATGCATGACTGATATTGGTTTAATTGTTTAAAATTTAAAAGAAATCGTTCTCGTGTATGAAATAACAAACGAAAACTAAGTTCATTATATAAAAAATATATTTCACAGGTTATGTATGACTGACAATGGTTTAATGCTTTAAAATTTAAAAGAAGTCATTTTGGTGATGAAATAATAAACAAAAATTAAGTTTATAATATTAAAAATACATTTCACATGTTATGTGTAACTGACATCATTTTAATGATTTAAAATTTAAAAGAACTCCTTTTTCAATTGATTGATATTTAAAATAAATTTCACGTAAAACAATTTTTGTTTCAGACATTGAACTCCTAAAATACATCATAATTAAAATCACATGAATATATTCTTGTCTGACTACGTTTCAACATTCATGTCAATCAAAGAAGCATACTTTAGCATAAAAGCACTGTAAGAGAAACAGTTTAACAAAATATAAAGGTCAGTATTTGTTTGTTTACTTAATATTTTGTCTTGTACTAATATACAGTTATGCTTTATTTCTAAATTCCATGTTAAATGATAGCCTCATAGCTACAACACTGTTCTTTGTAATCACACTAAATAGGCTGGGGACAAGTTTCTATAGATATTTACAGAAGTTCATAAATAGTTTTAATCAGTACGCCCAAGACTAATTAATTCCTGTGAAGCACAACATTTACCGTAGAGATGCAATCAACCAATTGAATAGTCATTATCTGTGTCAATAATAGTCTTAAAAAGATTAGATGAAAGAAATAGCATAGAATCAGAGTGATAAATTTCTTCTCCAATTAGATATATTTCAGTAACATTTGTAAAAAACACTTAATTATGCTTGATAATAATCAGATCAAATACATTTCGATAATTTATACTAACTTTTCGTTATAAATTGCTTTTTTAACAGAACCTATATACAAAATCATTAGTAATTCATAAGAAAGCATCGGATCCAACTAGGAAACATTATTTTAATAATTCATTGAACAATAAAATCAATACTTTATATTCTATTTTATCCTTACCAGGTCAATTCTGGTGTAGGAAATAATACAAAAAACTTAAGTTTGTAATGTTAGGTAATTTATAACTGGCATCTGTTCAATGCTTTAAAATTTAAAACAAGTCATTCTGGTGTATGAAATAATAAACAAAAATCAATTTTATAATATTAGAAATACATTTCACATGTTATGTGTAACTGACACCGTTTTAATACTTTAAAATTTAAAAGAGCTCATTTTTCATTTGACTGATATTTAAAATATATTGCATGCAAAACAGTTTTTTTATTAAAGCATTTACCACCCAAAATACATCATAATTAAAATCACATTAATATATTCTTGTCTAATAACGTTTTAACATTCATATCAATCAAAGAAACCTACTTTAGCATAAAAGCACTGTAAGAGAATAGTTTAACAAAATATAATAGTTAGTATTTGTTTGTTTAGTTAATTTTTTGACTTGTACTAATACTGTAATAATGAGTTATGCATTATTTCTAAATTCCATGTTAAATGATAGCAATATAGCTACAGTGCTGTTGTTTGTAATCACACTAAATAGACTGGAGACAAATTACTATAAGTATTTGCAGAAGTTCATAAATTATTTTAATCAGTACGCCCAGGTCTAGTTAATTCCTGTGCAGCATATCATTTACCTCAAAATTTGCAATCAACCAATTGAATTGTCTTTATCGGTGTCAATAATAGTCTAAAAAAGATATACCATACAATCAGAGTGAGATATTATTTCTGTCACAATTGTAAAAACATTTGAGTAATTATGCGTGATAATAATCAGATCAAATACGTTTCGATAATTAATATTAACTTTTCGTAATAAATTGCGTGCTTGACACAACCTATGTACAAAATAATTAGTGATTCCTAAGAACGTATCGGATCCAACTAGGAAACGTTATTTTAATTATTCATTGAACAATAATTCTAATATCGATCTCAGATATATCATTAAACTAAATAGGATTCTGTTACTTTACATTTCTGCTTATGACAACACAATGGTTTTATTATATGCAAGAGTGTATGTAAGTATGTCGTACAGGTTGTGTCTTTGGACAGTGTGTCTAATGAAGATCCATTTCATATTTTCCAAAGTGTTTAAATGTAGAAACGACAAAACGTTATTCCTGGGATAAAATGGGTCGTTATGATGTCGGCCTACAATGCTAGAAATGAAAATGAGGAAATAAATTAATTGTTTGAAACTTCTTTATTAATAAAAAAGATTCAGTAGCAACCCAGTTATTAAGTTTTCCTGGTTTCTGAAGACTTTAGAAATTGGCGATTCTTTAAAATAAAATTATTCTACTAAAGAATTTGTAATCAAAAAAAGAGTTGGGCTAATTACTTTATAGACTTTCAATAAAATAAATACTTTATATACACATTATATTTTACCCTTACCGGGCCAAATCTGGTGTAGGAAATAATAAATAAAACTTAAGTTAATAATATTAGAAATACATTTTAGAGTTTATGTATAATTGATATTAGTTTAATGCTTTAAAATCTAAAAGAAGGCATTCTGGTGTATGAAATAATAAATAAAAATTAAGTTTATAATATTATAATATTATGTATTATAATATTAGAAGTACATTTCACAGGTTATGTGTAACTGCCATCAGTTTAATGCTTTAAAAATTAAAAGATTTCCTTTTTCATTTGATTGATATTTAAAATATATTGCACGTAAAACATTGTTTTGTTTCAGGCATTAACACCTTAAATAACACATAATTAAAATCAATATATCAATATATTCCTGTCTGACAGCGTTTCAACATTCATGTCAATCAAGAGAGCATAATTTAGCATAAAAAATTTAAGAGAATAGTTTAACAAAATATGAAGGTTAGTATTTGATTGTTTACTTAATTTGTCTTGTAGTAACAGATTTATAGAGTTATGCTTTATTTCTAAATTCCACGTTAAATGATAGCCTCATAGCTACAGCGCTGTTCTTTGAAATCACTCTAAATAGGTTGGAGACAAATTACTATAGATATATCAGAAGTTCATATATGATTTTAATCATTACGCTCAGGTCTAGTTAATTCCTGTTCAGTAAAACGTTTATTGCAGTGCTTGTAACACACTAAATATCGAAATTGAAATATTTTAATATTCACTTTTAGCTGAGCTATATGTTTTCAACCATATCACAAACATTTATTTCCTCACAGTGCCATACTACAGAAAAGTTTAAATGTAATATTGGCAATGTATATAGAAATATAATTTATCCGTTTGTGTTGAAATATGTAGAGAATATAAAAATATATTGTAAACTGTTAAAATTAAATGTAAAACACATGGCTATAAAATATTCACTTTTAGCTGCGTTGTATTTTTTTCAACCATATCACAAACATTTATTTCCTCACAATGCCACACTACAGAAAAGTTTAGAATTTAATATCGGCAATGTATAAAATAATATAATTCATCAGTTTGTGTCGAAGCATATTGAAAATATAAAAATAAATTGTAAACTGTTAAAATTTAATGAACACCACATAGTTATAGATTAATAAAAAGTTGTGTTAACAATTTATGAGAAATGATTATATTTAAATGATATATATGATAAAGAATTTAAATTTCTTTTTCAAAACTGAATAAAATGGCTACACAAAATGGCGTCGTCTGAGTGCATAATTGATTTCAATTAAAGCCATAATATTTGGGGAACTTTAGAGATAAAATGAAACTTTTACACTTCACAACTGGTCGTTTATGGTATCAGAATTTTATGATACAATGAAGGGGAATCCCCTCAATTATTATAATCTACAGGAGGGGGCAATATTCCTCCGGATTCCGTACCTCTCTTTTGGCCTCCGACATTCAAATGGACTTCTATAATGGTCTGGTCTGGTTTGGAGTGCTACGGTCTACTTTTTGCAACACGAGGGCTAATGAGACCGGGACCTACAGCTTAAAGCCGATTCCGAACGGCTACGAACATCCATGCCACTGTGAGATTCGAACCCACGAACTCTGGTTCCGAAGGCCAGCACTCTAACCAATCGGCCATCGTTTGGCCTTCTATAATGGATACAACTTAATTTCAGTATACCAGCTATATCAGGCCTAGTTAATCGTTTAATGGCTAACCTCGATTAAGCTGTCTTTAAGAGGAGAGTTGAGTCATGAGTTAATCGCGGTTAGTCATTAGACGACTTTGGGGAGACCGGTCCTTATAGTGATATAAAATTGAGTCATAATAAACGTTGGAGAATGGACATCACTATATGTATCAGTGATCCTTGCGAGGCTAAAAATACATCCAATAAAATAAATCATATTAATTAACTATTCTTTTTATGGAGATCACGGCTAGATATCCTTATACCAGCAAAATGACATTATCCCTACTGAGATGTAAAAGTGAGTCATATTGAATAAAAAAAGAAGGTGCAATATTTTAAAAATTAATGGTCACTGTACGGCTAAAAATACATTGAATATAATAAAAACACATCTTAACTATTCTTTATTATCCAATTTTTGTTTGTTTGTTTAAAAATGTTATGCATGATAAAATTTGTCGAGGTAAAATATTTAAACAGACAAAACAGTCATAGCAGCTGATGCAAACTGAATGCTAAACAAGATGAAATTTAAAGTAAAAGCAAAATATGGTACTTTTTAAGCAATCTTTTTAAAATTAGGATTTGAAAACATAACAAGATACTGTTATTAACCCTACAACATTATCGTAATTTTAGTGGAACATCGTAACTGCTGTTATTTCTGCAAGACAACTTTTTTAAAGTTTATTCTAAAACAAGGAAAGGTATGAAATAACGGTTTTCCTTTAAAAAACGTATCTAACTTTAATTTATTTTTTTGCTTCTAACTGTTTATTATTTTAATTTTGTTACGTTTCAGCGTTCTAGAGTTAACATAATCTTATACATTAGGTTCATAGTTATATCCTTAAAATGTATAAGGTATTATTATTTATACTGTTGTGTTTATGATTATAGTGAAAATATGATTTCAGGGATACGATATCTTTAAAATATTTCAATTTAAATAATAAAGGAGTTAAAATTTCTCTATACGTTTTCTTTCCTCATTATGAATAAAATTTAAATTGCAAATTTTCTTTATCAATATTTAACATTAACGTACGGTGCGAAATTTGGTATCATTTGTACAACATGTGTTAACAAATCCAGAATGAAAATGCAATCTACGGAAATGTGAAACTTTATTGCAGACAAATTTTAAAGAATATTTTTATTTAACAAAATACCATATCTTTAGAAATTGATGTTCGAAATGAATAGAAATGTTTCATTTAGTCACTGCTTCACGAAATTTTAAAATATATGTCAATGTTAAATCCTTAGCTACAGACAACCATAAAAGAATATTTTTATTTGACAGAATACCAGATCTTTAGAAGTTCCTGTTCGAAAAGAAGAGAAATGTTTCATACAATCGTATTTTCCCACAAAAAATAGTATGCCAATATTAAATTATTAGTTACTGATAAATATTAAAGAATATTTTTATTTAGCAAAATACCACATCTTTAAAAGTTGCTGTTCGAAATAAATAGAAATGTTTCATTTAGTCACTGCTTCATGAAATTTTAAAAAATAAATCAATGTTAAATTATTAGTTACAAAAAAATAATAAAAGAATATTTTATTTGACAGAATACCAGATCTTAAGAAATTCCTGTTCGAAAAGAATAGAAATATTTCATTCAATCGCTGTTTTTATGCTAAATTAAAAAATATATATTAATGTTATATTATTAGTTATAGACAAATATTAAAGAAAATTTTTATTTAACAAAATACCAGATCTTTAGAAGTTGCTGTTCGAAACGAGTTGAAATGTTTCATTTAGTTACGGCTTCAAGAAATTTAAAAAAAAATATGTCAATGTTAAATTATTAGTTACAGACAAACATAAAAGAATATTTTTATTTGACAGAATACCAGATCTTTAGAAATTATTGTTTGAAAGAAATAAAAATGTTTTATTCATTCTCTGTTTTCACACTAAATTGAAAACAATATATACGTCAATGTTATATTATTAGTTACAGACAAATATTAAAGAATATTTTTATTTAACTGATTACCAGATCTTCAGAAGTTCCTGATCGAAAAGAATAGAAATGTTCCTTACAGTCACTATTTTCAGGCAAAAAAAATATGCCAATGTTAAATTATTAGTTATTGATTAATATTAAAGAATGTTATTATTTAACAAAATACCAGATCTTTAAAAGTTGCTATCGAAATGAATGGAAATGTTTCATTAAGTCACTGCTTTACGAAATTTTAAAAATTATGTCAATGTTAAATTATTAGTTACAGACAAACATAAAAGAATATTTTTATTTAACAGAATACCAGATCTTAAGAAATTCCTGTTCGAAAAGAATAAAAATGTTTTATTCAATCGCTGTTTTTACACTAAATTAAAAAAAATATGTCAATGTTATATTATTAGTTACAGGCAAATATTAAAGAATATTTTTATTTAACAAAATACCAGATCTTTAGAAGTTGCTGTTCGAAACGAGTTGAAAGGATTCATTTAGTCACTGCTTCAAGAAATTTTAAAAAATATGTCAATGTTGAATTATTAGTTACAGTCAAGTATAAAAATATATTTTTATTTAACTGAATACCAGATCTTTAGAAATTCCTGTTCGAAAGAAATAGAAATGTTTCATACAATCACGGTTTTCACACGAAATTTAAAAAAATGTCAATGTTAAATTATTAGTTACAGACAAATATTAAAGAATATTTTTATTTAACAAAATACCAGATCTATAGAAGTTGCTGTTCAAAACGAATAGAAATGTTTCATACAGTCGCTATGTTCACACACAAAAGAAATATGCCAATATTAAATTATTAGTTATAGACAAATATTAAAGAAACATTTTTATTTAAGAAAATACCAGATCTTTAGAAGTTGCTGTTCGAAATGAATAGAAATGCTTCATTTAGTCACTGCTTCACGAAATTTAAAAAAAAATGTCAATGTTAAATTATTAGTTACAAACAAACATAAAAAATATTTTTATTTAATAGAATACCAGATCTTTAGAAATCATGTTCGAAAAGAATAGAAATGTTTCATACAATCACTATTTTCACATGAAATTAAAAAAAATATGTCAATGTTTAATTATTAGTTACAGACAAATATTAAAGAATATTTTTATTAAACAAAATACCAGATCTTTAAAAGTTGCTGTTCGAAAAGAACAGAGGTGTTTCATTAGTCATGCCTTCACGAAATTTTAAAAAATAAGTCAGTGTTACGACATTGAAAAAATGGAAAAAATAAAGTCATATGAATGTTATAGGTGTTATTTTAAATAATTTATAATTTGTTCTGAAATTTGTGAGAAGTAAATCTGAATTTTTCATAGTTTTGTAAATCAAATCGGTGTTTAAATTTCATACAATTATGAAGGCATTAACTGGCTATGAACCGTTCTTAATCCCGTTATATAGGAAACTGTTTTATAGGGATAATATTCAACTAAAACTAATTTGCAAGTAGCTATCACGAAAATACATGATACATAGTGAGCTACATATCATAATACCAGAAGATCTGTTTTTTCAGTAACCTAAAAATTTAAAGGTACATGGTATTTTAAGAGAAAAAAATACATATTTAGAAATATATAATTTTAAAAAACTAGTATCTGAGACGATATAAAATAAAATATATAAGACGCATTGATGTAATTTTCTTTCAAGGATTAAAAGTGGTAAAAACAAATATGTGATATAAAAGATTAGCTTCTAGTTTAGATACCTCAAAAGTTAATTTGCGGCATGGTTTATATTTAATAATAATGTTTTACTTCTTATAAAAAATTAATTACTTTTTTAAATTATAAAATTATTAATGAAATACATTTTTTCTATTTGAAGATATTTCTAAATAGAGTAGACATTTTATACTTATATTGAACCACAAATAATAGTTTGTTAGATTTAGTACTTTTCAACTGAAATGACTCTCTATTCACTTACTTAAATAAAATTGGCTTTGATGATTATTCAAACATAAGATTTAGTAAAATATTTTCCACTAACGATGCTTTACTTATTACAAGGCAATATAATAAATCATGTGAAATGTCTCTCCCCCCTCAGGAATATTATAAAGAACTTCCGATAAAAATCACATTCATTGTCTTAGCAATTATTCCAAATACATAATTTATCGTAAAAAGAGTCACCGGCCTGTAGCTTTCTGACAGAAATTGTTCTAATTGAAAAGCCGTACAGCACGCATGGCTTACAGTGGAGAAATAACGATGACCAGTTAACTGACTGTTGTGACATTGCAGAGCAGAGACTTAAATGCCGAGATGTCTGAGTTCCGGCGTAATGAATAATTTTCATTTTCAACAATGGGGTTTGGAGGGTGGAGCGTTTGAAAGTAATCATTAAGTTCATGTACATGTAGTAAAAAAAAAGCACAAAACTAGTTTTCCAATTCTTTGTAAGGAAAATTTATTTACGGATAGCATTCAATTTCTGTTATTTTTTACTTTGTGCAAAATATGTTTTGTAGACATTTCCTTATTATAAACTTTATAGTTTTGAAAATTATACTCAAGGATCATTTGAGTTTTTGTTCTGAAAAAATCAAATTAGGTGCATGCACTATTACTGAAAGACACATTATAACTAACATGATTAATTTCTTTACTGAAATCTGTTTTTTTTTGTCATACACCCTCATTTCAAATTTAAAAAAGTATATTTCATTTTCACAAATTTATACTTATTATTGCATGCTGAAAATGCAATCTTTCCAACCGGTCATATATATTCAACTTTTTAACAAGACAAGAGGCTTTGTAAACGAGAGAAATCAACCAAAATTAAAAAAACGTTTTTTTGTTCTGAAAAAATCAAATTAGGTAAATGCCCTACTGCTAAAAGACACATTATAAATAACATGATCATTTTCTTTGCCGAAACCTGCTTTTTGTAATGCACCCTCATTTCAAATTAAAAAAAATATTTTTCAGTTTCACAAATTTATACTCATTATTGCATGCAGAAAATGTAATCTTTCGAAACGGTCATATATATTCAACCTTTTAAGAAGACGAGAGGCTTTGTACAAGAGAGAAATCAACCAAAAGTAAAAAATGATTTTTTTTTTCTGTAAAAATCAAATTAAGTAAATACACTATTGCTGAAAGACACGTTATAAATAAAATGGTTATTTTCTTTACTGAAACCTGTTTTTTGTCATACACCCTCATTTCTAATTTAAAAAAGTATTTTTCAGTTTCCCAAATTTTTTATTAAATATATAATTTCAATATGTTTCAGATGTATTACATATTTATTACTAAAGTGTTTTACATATTTTTTAATAAAAGTTTCGTAGATTTCTATTAATATGTTTATCATAAAATTGAGAATATTTAAAGGATTTAATAATGTGAAACGGAAAAAAACAGTTTCTCAAACATTGTATAACTTCTAATAATTGTTTTACATAAAGGATATTTCACTTAAGTGAAAATCAATACCCAGTTTCAATCTTATACAGATTCTAACTATAAAAAATCCCAGCATAAAAAGCAATTTCTGTGTATGCTGTGAACTAAATACACTTTCGTTAGACAAAGCAATTTTTATTACATAAACTGACATTTTAAAGGAAACCTATTTTACAATAGATATATCTTATACGTTTCGTGTAACGACATTAGATATTCTCATCAAATTTAAAAATTTAAAAAAAAGAGATTCAACTTTCCTCATAATCATAACCCCTCCAGGACGCAAGCTTGGCCTCTGAGGCCCGAGAGTCTTAAAAATATTCCTCAAAAAATCTTCCAATAGAAATAATTTTCTCTGATTTTCAGTAAGTTTCTGGGTCCCAATAACACGAATTTCCCTAACTTCCTCTGAATAATGTTTATATAAAGAGGAACTTTTAATTTTTTCGGCCTCCAGAAAACTAGTGCATGCGCATACGCTTTTGCATTTTTATTAAGCGTTTATGGTCAGAGAAGAGATACTGTGAAAAATAGTCTTTATCTGATTAAAATCATTAAATATAAAAAGAAATATACAGATGTAATTTAAATTTTAATTTTGTGTGTGTGTCTTATGTTTGTGCTCTCGAGATGCTAATAAAAAAAGATCTAAAGTCAAAATACTTTTTAAAAATAATATTGCAAATAATTCGAAATATATCTTTAACTTTTAACCCTTCCAGGTTCATTTTATTTCGGGATTATATGTCAATAAATGTCAATTTTTTATGCTTATTTCCATACATACATAGCTTTTTTGAACATAATAGCATCATTCGCATACAAAATTTCCTAAAAATTAATGTAAAAAAATCAATTTAAATAAATGAATGATTTAATTGTATAGTTGACTTTCAGAAATCATTAGACTTCGGAGTCAATTCACACTAACTATAAATATTAAGCTTAGAATACCTAGTTTTTATCTTGAATTAAATTTTATTTATATCCTTTGCATTTACATACATGATTATGAAATTATTAATCAAAATTTGATCATGTATGATACAATCGGAAACACGGTACTGCACAGAGTCCAACATCGTAATCTGGGTAATAGAACCTTCTTTCTCTCCTTACCTTCTTTCCTCTGCTGTCTCTCTTTGAGCAACAAATAATATAGCAACCAGAAAAGTAAACAAAAGCAGTCAAAACCATAAAAAACACATGTGAGATAATTCGAGAAAGACTGATTCCACAGTGTAAAATTTCACAGTGCCCGAGCTACACTCGGGATGAGCCAGGATGGTACATTTCGCCTGCCCGAGTTCAGTTCGGGAAAAACTGGGAAGGGGTTAATAAAGTATTTTTGGTTATATAAATTTTCTGTTAATTATCAAAAGCAATTTTCTTGTTATTTGGCAGAAAAAAAGTTGCACAGGGCCTGTCTCAGACGCCTAGTGCAAGTTCTGGTGTTGTTGATGTTTCTCATGCCACTTGGACAAACCAAGCACGATTCAGCATGCAGTCTCTCGTAATAAGGCCAAGGGGTGCTTCTTTTGTTTTAATAAGCCCCATTATGGTGAAAGAACGTCTTCGCTCAAGTAGGTCCTCTTAATTTTGAAGCAGGGACCAAGCAGAAGACCCTTAAACTTGGCCTGCCACCCCCAGAGTTATTAGTTGAGATATTCAAGGGCATTGAAACTAGGAACATATTTTACTTGCCCTGGTCACCTTTAACCCACTGAATGGACGCGTCGACGGGGGTTCGACAGCGAATTCCTGTTCGAAAACGGAATTGTCGACCCATTCACGTTCTCACGCGTATAATTCGTATCGCTTTTGGAGAAAAAAAATATTGCAAAGCGATAATAAATTAAAGAAACTAATTTTGAGTAACGGAACTCCTTTACCTTGCAGGGAAAATAATTTAAAAGTAGCCTGACAACTTTTAAACCGGCAACTCTAGTATGGTACGGTAAATTCCGTCTGGAATTTACGAAAAGGGTGACTGTTTTGAAAGGAAAAAAGGTGGGGAGGGTGGCCGGTGGATGGGTTAACGAACACAGCGGATCTTAGGCCATCTCGGGTTCCGAACCCGCAACCTCTCAGTTACGAGATCATTGCCTTTGTCGAATGAGCTACCTCGGTTCACATTCCCGTGTAACTGCAGGTAGCCATCATCCTTGCCGGTTAATAAAGCTATATAGAAGCTTGCAAACTATTTAACATTATTTCAGTACTTATAAAATAAGAAATTAACCTCAATTGTATCTCTTATTATTTTAAATACATTATTATAAAAAGAGTAGGTGACTAGTAGCTTTCTGACAGTAATTGTCCTCACTTAAAGCCTTCTCATACATGTGTTAAATGGAGAAATTAGGCTCACCAGTTAACTGATTGCTATACCATTCTGTGCTAATTATTAAATACATATATCTCTGAATTTTGCTAAAAAGAAATAATTTCCCTTTTTAATTATAAGGTCTGCAGTGAGGAGTGTTAAAAAGGAATTAGTTGGGTATGGTTCCCATTGGATTCCATTATCTTCATGTTAATGTGTGAAACAAATAAATCCACGTTTAGGCGGTTTATATTTAGAGATTTCTTAAAACAATAATCACCACGTGGTAGAGAGAAGTAAAACGTTGCCCTGCTTTAAATGTTATGTCTGTGAATGTACATCATTTTCGTTCAAAGAAATCCATATAAACTCATCTTACTTATAGTTACATTTTTTTCACGAATAATTTTAAAATTAATACATTTCGTACATTAAGTATTGTGTTTATGAATGTTAATTTCGTATTAGTATAAGTTGTTTGTGTATAAAATAATATTTTATTTACTTCCAATAATTCTTTCATGGTGTTGCAATTTTATAAAGAGAAGTTTATATCTTTTAAGTAAAATCCATACAAAATTTTTTTCTCTTTATAATTTAGTAACTTAATGACTGTTTAACTTCGTCATTGTTACAAAATTAAACTTATTGTGAAATTTTACAGGCAAAAGTTTTATAAATTTGTGAATAATTCGCTATAATGCAATTTTAAAACTTAAATATTTCTTTAGTGCACACTAATTATAATCATGCACACTAAATTTTTCATAGGTTACTCATCTTTAAAAGGACAAACATGCACATGTTTTAAAATAATATTTCAAAGAAAGATCATGTTATTTTTTAAAAATAAATTTTATATTGATCCCTGTTACAATACCTGAAGCATAAAGAAGGTTTTAGGAAAGTATAGGATATATTTTCAATGCTATGATTGCTTTTTAATTTATCAAGTTATAGAGAAGAATTACAAGCAAAAGTTTTATAAATTTGTGAATAACTCGCTATAATGAAATTTTAGAACTTAAATATTTCTTTAGTGCACACTAATTATAATAATGCACACTAAATTTTTCATGGGTTACTCATCTTTAAAAGGACAAACATGCACATGTTTTAAAATAATCTTTCAAAGAAAGATCATGTCATTTTTTAAAAATAAATTTTATATTGATCCCTGTTAAAGTGATATATATATATATATATATATATATATATATATACACATACATGCATACATACATATATACATATATATACACATACATGCATACATACATATATACACATACACACACACACACATATATATATATATATATATATATATATATATACATACATGCATACATACATATATACATACATATATATATACATACATGCATACATACATATATACACACTCATATATATATATATATATATATATATATATATATATATACATGCATACATACATATATACATACATACATACAGACAGACATATATATATACATATATATATATATATATATATATATATATATTTGCATTCTTTAAAAAATAAAGATATATTGAGTTTAAGAACTAAGGTTACACATGTTATGTAACATCAATTTTGAGTTCTAATAATAATTCCACTATTGAATAAAATTGCGAAACTTGCTAGAAACAAATTGGCTAGAGTCTCACTTAAAATGGTCAGAGACGTGAACAAAATGTTCTGCTCTAAAAACTGTGAAGTTAAGGTTACAAGAAAATCCAGAAAACCAATTTAAATTCCAATAAATAATTTTTTTTGGACTTCTTCGTACTGAATCTTGTGCTAATCTGGAAGATGTTTATCTTGTATATCCGAAAAACAAACAAATAATTGAGTTCCGAAAAAGAAGGTTACCATGACACTTATGGATTAAGATTGAAAATAGACTGAAAACAAGAACGAATATTAATGTGCTTACAGGAAATATGTTAAACGACCGTGCCAGGTTCCAATTATACTAGACGGTGTCAAACTTGAGGTCGACTTTTGAGTATAAAAACCCTTGTCGAACAGCAAATTGGCATCACTTCGAAAAGTTCTGGATATCTCTTCTTGCCTATTCAGAAATCGGGGATTGATAGAAAGGTAAAGTATATTGGATTTATCTGTCTTTCTTATACCTTTTCATTTCTAATAACAATTTACAATTTTCAACAAAATACACGTATTATAATGTATAGCGGACTCATTCATTGGAAAGATATTTTTTGAACAGAAAGTCAATAGTTCGTTTGGTAGGGTCCAACTATGATTTATTCAATTTATGCTGGTTGCCTATAATTTTGAAATATTTTTTGGTATAACATATTATTACCCAAAGTAAATTTATACGGCTATAATTTTGAACAGAGAAACTCTTTTAAAGGCTATCAATTTTTTTCATACATTCATTACATGACAAATACATAATACAGGCATAATAATTAAAAAATTAAAGGTTTCAATACTTAAATTCAATTTTTAATTATAGAATAAGGAAATCTAATTAAAATAAAGGATTAGTTAATTCATTTCAAAAGCAATTGTTGCGAATAATATTTGATTAATTTTTGGTATATTATAACCAAAAGGACAATTATAAGGCAACAAAATGTACAGTAAGATCCTTTAAGAGGATATAATATGTTTTGTATATAATAAACATATGGTACAGGCTTAATAATTAAAAAATAAATGCATTAATAGTTTTAAACCCTACATTAATTTTTAAAAAGCAAATCTAATTAAAATAATATATTAATTAATTCTATCCGAATAAACTTGCTGGTTACTAATAATTTTTAATTAGTTTCGCTATAATATGTTTTAACCCAAAATAAAATTATACGGCTATAATTTTGAAGAGAAAAAATCTTTAAAATTTATCCTTTTTTTAAATGCATTCGTTACATAACAAATATATAGTACAGGCTTAGTATTTAAAAAATTAAAGGTATTAAAATTGTTATGTAAATATTTATTATATAATAAGTAAATATGATTAAAATAACAGATTAATTAATTTATTAATATCAAGATGCATTTTTCTTTTTATTAATCAGATTACATTAATTACCTAAATTTCAAGATTTTTTCAAGTTAAAAATAATTAATGTTTTTTCCTAATCTCATAATTTAGGTAAACATTTTTATGAATTTATATTATTCATATTTTTCCTAAGCAAACATACAGAAAACTTGCATAGAAATGTCTGAATGTTTGAAAAGAAATTTTCACTACAGTAAAGATAGCCTTTAAATTACGATTATTGAAGCCTTCGTATCTTATAGGAACATTGATTTTATTTGTTTTTAGCAATAATTTCCGGAGGCTTTAATTGTTACAGGCGAAATAATCCAATGACCTTTTGAGTCAATCTTCAAGGATGATCACGTCATTCAAAATCAAGGCATCATCTACCTATTTCGACTTTAGCATGTTGCTCAATTTAACACTGCACAAAGCTCTCCCCCTTCTATAGTCTGAAACATTATGACGGCAAGTTTCTTCATACAGAAAGAACGCGATCAGCTGTCCTTGAATATATCATTTCTAAAAAACTGTCTCCCTTTCACTCAGCATGATCCAACCAGAGTAAAATCTGATAATTGAAGAGAAAGGACAATTAGTAACAGTGTATGTTGCAGCACGTGTTAGTATGAGTGTATCCATGACGAGCCTCGTAGATTAAACGCTCCCACCAACGCTTGATTTCCCTTTCAGAAGCATTAGAGAGGAACACTCAACCGTTAAGTGATTCTTTTCTTGCGGTAGATTTTCTTTCTTTATACAGATCAGACAATGAAGGATGAATGGGAAAGAGTTTTCTTTTTTTGGTGGCAAAACATTAAACTCAATTATAGACTTGACATCACAATTTCCCCTGGTTAAGTGGGTAGAACGTAGAAAAGAAAACATAAAAATTTCAAATTCAGATACCGTGAGATTGTTCCAATGAGGAGTTAACTATATATTTATTTGATGAGGTGAGAGTTAAAATTTTATACATGGGTTTTTAAGATATATTCTGCTTTAGTATATAGTAGTAATTAATTTAACATTTTAAAGTTAATTTATTGAAGCAAATTGTAGATTTTTAGCACTATTTTAAGGCTACACCAAAAAGTTTCATTTGCAATAAAAACATTTAAGGTGTAGTACGTACAAAATCGAATGTTCCCTTCCGAATGTTTTACAAGCTATCTAGTTATTGCACAGAAAGTATGTTTTATAAATTAATGTATTACTAAGGAAAAAATATTTTAAAAAATATAGAATCGTATACATGATCATCATATATTCTTTGTGAATTTTTCTAAATATTCTCTTAAAATACATACAGAAATCATCACGTTGCAGTTTTTATTAAAAGTTATCCTGTTTATTTATTTAAGATTACATGAATTAATATGTAATTTAAATTATTCTTAGTCATTTCCAACTACTCACCGGTACTTAAAAACAACTACTGATTAAGCCGGACAACAAAAACGAAAGTAAAGAAATAACAATTAAAATAACTAGAGCGTACGGTATATTAACCATATTTATTGCTAAACAAACTAAAACTAATTACTTCAACTATAAGAAGTATACTGTACATTTCAATGAGGAAGTTTTGAAACAATAAGAAGTTCAGTTCACCATAAAATCGAACTAGTGTGCTATGATTAAACACTAAACAAGACAACGGAGGCTGTAGGAAAATACTAGAGATGGTGTTTTATCAACAAACAATTAAATTAGGCAACAACAACTACGTTAATGTAGTTCAAATAAATGATTACTTTTCTTGTATTTTATAATTTTGATGAATAATAAAATTTAGTAATTTATATATTTGTATTCAAATTATAAAATAATGCAATCTGTGATAAATAAATATATAGTAAAGGTAATTTCTCCTTTATATAAGTTCAGGTAAATAACTAATTAAGGCTAGTAAAAATTTAGTTTCAAAAGGCATGGCATGTAAAGTTTTGTAACCCTTCTAAATGATACGTGTTGAAACTCTTGTACTGTTGGCCACACAGAAGAATTTTTGAAGAAAATGTAAAGTTAATGAGGGAAATTATTTCTTTCTACTTTGATTTCACAAAATGATAAACTTTAAAACTTCTCTGAGGAATTTTTACATAAATATATTTTAATATTAATAGGGGTGTTTAGGATATTTACGGCTAGTAAATATGTTTAGAGGTGTTTAGGGACTTTTACACAAGTTTTCGTATGTTTTTATTCCAATTTCATTCATTAAAAATTTGAACAGATTACATACATAATTTTAATGCATGTGTTAAATTAATTCTAAAAGGAATTATTGCATATATTGCATGCTTAAAATACTGTAAAATTCCGGAAACAGTTTTATCAAGCATTAGAATGTTTAAAGTAAAGTATGATAAAAATATTAATCCAGTCCTAATCCAGCAAATTATTTCAGTTGCACGCAAATTGTAGAATAGACTTTAATTAAAATTTTTAATTTTTAAAATATTAAGGACATGTTTTAAAAGCCGGGGGAAAATAAAAGAATTTATAAATGTATTATTCGATTGTTTACTAAATCTAATAAGTGAAATTAAAAGGGAATTGAAAGAAAGTAAATTATGAAATTGTCTTCTTCTGCTAACGAAGGCAATCTTCAACGAGTTGTATTCGAATTACCAGAAACAATGTCTTTAACGATTTCACCATAAACGATTTCTTCCTAATCGCAGCGATTTTCCCAGACAAATGTTACCGCTTCTTTAACTACTTAAGCACTGAAATTTCATGTTTTACGACCAAGCCATGTCGTCGGCAAATTTCGTCATCTTCCCTAACGACCGCTTCCATCGGCAATCAGATACAGCATGGTCAAAAATTTGGTCTAATTCTTTTCTGGAAACAAAAAAGAGCCCTGCCTAGCTGTGTCCCACTAGAGGAAGTTTTTAGGCCTGCCGTACCCTGGCACAAACCGTAGCGGCAATCATGCAGGAAGAGTTCGCATTTGCCCGATGAGGTCCGTCATGCACTATAAAAGCAAACTTAATGTACTCTCACTTTCATAAATTCGCTTTCACTTTTGGGGGAAAGAGGAGGACTTTTACTCAACTCTCACTTTTCTGGAAGGAAAGGTAAGTGGGGAAACGGAGGAATCCGAGGCACATTAGAGATGCCGATTGAGTGTTATCTTTGTGAACGGCTGCAGATTATAGTCAATATACTGAAAGTTTCACATGCCACAAGTGATATATTTCAGGAAAATTCATTGAAATTAAGATATAAAATATTAATTACTTAAAATATTATTAGTTTATAATTATTTTAATAAGATCTGATTCAAAAATAGACAGTGTCTATATCTTTTACACATATGGAACATTTATTTAGGATTCTTTCAGAACTTAGAATGAAACTTAGTTATGAATCTTAGTTATTAACTTAGTTACCATCCCAAACTTTGGCTGAATATATTCTGACGAAAGAATAATAATAATAGTGAAAATATTCAAATTTTACGCATTGGCTTAGGTGCAAAATTTCATATAATTATTTACAATACATGAATTTAAAAAATGTTTTATTTTTTAATCATAAAATATAAATAGTCGATAAAATTTAACATATACCGCAGTTTAAAATGCACCTAGAGAGTTTAAAATGTTTATAAAATATGGAAGACTTTTTTAGAAAAATGGTTAAAATTTATGTTAATAACAGTTAAATTGTATGAAATAGTAAGAAGTGTATGCTTTATATAATAATGAATATTATAACAAGCTTTTTGTTTGTGTTTCTTAGTTATATTTCCTATTTCACATAAAAATTCGTCTAATTGATAATCTACTCCTAAAGATGATATAAACTTAAATGAAAACACTTAAATATTTATTGTGTTGACTTCAAACTAGTAGGTTGTTTTATTTTTCATATTTTCATTAATATTTTAATATATGTGACATTCAGTTAAATAAGACTGTAATTTCCTTTATTTATTTTACATCCGAATTTGAAATTTAAAATTCCTTAATGGTAATAAAACTATTTCATATTTTATGTTTAGATTTTAATATTTTTTCAATTTTACTTTTATACTACGTTATCTTCAGAAAAATAATTTTTAATTTATTAAATCATTTTTCATGCATCACTATCAATGAATATAAAATAAATTACAGTAAATTGGCTTACATTTTGTATACTTTAAATGTACTTTTTCTTTGAAACAGAGTGCTAAAATATTGCCTTATCAATATACAAAATACCAACTTAATTTTACAAACAATTCTCAGAATCAAAAAGCCTTAAGTGAATTTATCTTGAATCAGTTTCATGTATAAAAGTCACCATTGTTTCAATAGCCAATTCAATAAATATTAATTCATTTCAATTTAATAAATATATGGTTAGAAGTATAGTAAACCATATAGTATAGTAAATTTCGATAACGTAGAGATAATTTATATTTTATAAAAAGTTAGGCATACTTTAAATTTATTCTGTATAAAATTCAATCAATAAAACATTTTTATTTTAAATTACTTATTTAGAAAATGAATAAAGTATATCCTGACAAAGATTAAAGAAATAATTATGTAAAAGATATACCTAAATTTTTTTAAAAGTAAACTTGGAATTAAATGGAACAGCTCTGTGCCCCGTCGTGTGGCCCTGTTAGCCACTTGGTACAATCAGCAACGTTAAACACCCATAAATGTACACAGAACTACTAAAATTGATTAGCTTTATTTTAGTTTAAATTTTAGTGCTTTTTTCCATTTTAAATAAACCAATTGTAACTTTTATTTATTTTGTGGCTTTTAACCTTGAAAGAAGCTGCTATAAAAATAGAACTTTAAAAGAAAATCAGTAGTGATCGCGAAAAACCAGTTTTTGAGTATTTCTTTTTCATCTTCACTTCCTCCGCTGAGAAAAAAACATTACAAAAGCATTCTCATCACTTTTAAAAAAGCGTCGATTCAGTAGACATTTTTTGGTTGTTTATTTAACAGTAAATATATTATAAATCCCGTTTTCACAAGGAAATGATTTAGCACTGGTGAATTTGTTAATATATGGTGTTTAATAATATGAAAATATTTGTATTATATAAGAGAACATTTAAAATAATTTAAAATTCCATCTTTTCTAGACCTTTGCTGTAAACTTTATATTTTAAATTTTAAATGATAAATCTCTGATTTTTTTTAAAAAAAGAAAGTATGAGTTTATCAAATTATAATATATTTTCAAACATCAATGCTTGTTAATACAGTTTGAAAAAAAAAGATAATTTTCCATGTATGCTTATTCCCCTTAAATTACAGTTCATCAGTGAATTTTTATACAATTGTTTTATGATAGAAAAAATATTTTTCAAATATGAGGCATTTAGCGTAAGTATTTTGCACATTTTACATTCAGAGTACCAGTCTAATATTGATTCTCATATATTTACATTTTTATGTATATGCTTTCTACTTGGCGGCTCAAATTGTAGAGTGTTTTGCAGATTTTGCTCCAACCCGGTGTATTTGGGTTCTCGATGTTCCTTGGATGTATTTGTGTGCCATCCCTCATATGGAGCGGTAGTGCCCCATCCATACGTTGTTAACATAATAAAAAGGGCAACAAATAAGCAAATAGTATCGTAAAATGCAAAATGAATAGTGCCCAACATTTGTGTTAAAAAATATAAATAAATAATTAAATAAAATGTTTTATAGACATTGAAGAAAATTTGAGTTTACCATTAAAATTTTGCATTTCTCATTAGATGGTGGTCAGCATGAAGACCCTTGTGGTATTGCTGATGGTGGGTGTGTGCTTTGTTGCAGCAATGCCTCAACCTGAACCGGAACCTGAACCGGAACCAGGACAGTAAGTTAATTTTATAATTAAAAAATTCTTAATTATTTTACAAAGTTATACAATTATTCTGATATACATCATGTGGATTTGTAGTTTAATTTCTCCAATAACTCCACTTTATTAACCATTTAAAATTGAGCAGAAAATAACGCAAAAACTGAAATATTAATTGCATTAATATCTTAAATTAATTCCTTAGTATTTTAATAAGACTAGCATGATATCATATTTAAAACTATATTATAATCAAATATTAGTAAGAATATTACCAAAATAAAAATAAAATTAGAAAGATCTAATGAATTTAAATATAAAGTTTAAGAAACGTATGTTAAAGAAATGTAATAGAACATTCATTTTTTAAACTTTTTATACATTAAGATTTTATTAATAAATCCCCTTTCTATTTTCAGTCACGATGATAAGAAAGTCATTGTGATCAAGGATCAGACTGAACATCACCATCATCATCACCACCACCATCACCACACTCATGGCCACGAACATAAACATGGACATGACCACAAACATGATCACAGTCATGATCATAAGCACGGTCACGATCATAAGCATGACCATAGCCATGACCATAAGCATGGACATGACCACAAACACAAGCATGAGCACGGACACCACCATAAACATGGTCATGATCACCATCATAAACATGGGCACGATCATCATCACAAGCACGGACATGACCACCACCACAAACACGGACATGACCACGAACATAAGCACGAGCATGGACACCACCATGGACACCATCACGAGCACAAACACGGCCATGATCATCATCACAAGCATGGACATGACCATCATCACAAACATGGACACGATCACCATCATGGACACCACCATGCCCATCACCACGGACATAATCACCATCACAAACACGGACATGATCATCACCACAAGCATGGACACGATCATCATCACAAGCACGGACACGACCACCACCACAAACACGGACATGATCATCATCATGGACATCATCACGCCCACCACCATGGACATGATCACCACCACAAGCATGGACATGATCACCACCACAAACACGGACATGATCATCATCATGGACATCATCACGCCCACCATCATGGACATGATCACCACCACAAGCATGGACATGACCACCACCACAAGCACGGACATGATCACCACCACAAGCACGGACACGATCACCACCACAAACATGGACATGACCATCATCACAAGCATGGCCACCACCACAAGCATGGACATCATCATGGGCACCATCATGGACACCACCATGGACACCACCATGGGCATCATCATGGTCACCATGGTCACCATGGTCATGGTCATCATCTTAGCAGTCTTGGAGGATATAGCTATGGTACCCTTGGAAAATCCTTTGGAAGTAACTACGGTTTATTCGATTTTGACCACATTAAGAAATAAATCTGGAAAGAAAATGTCATGTGCTTCCTGGAACTCAGTCTTTCAAGGTACGTCCTCAAGAAAGGAATCAAATACTTGATTAGTATGTGAATGATTCGTCGCAAAGGTCTTACAGAAATGTCTGAAGTATGAAATCAATTAACGCAGCATGTATGACGAGTTAAAGCCAAATATTCCTTGAGGACAATTATATGTTTTGTCATGTCTTTATTTTGATCCGGATTTAATAGTATCATTGGTATACATTAGTCTTAAATCTCGAACTGGACATTTCTCACTCTTTTATTTATTTACACTTGAAGTATCTCTCTTCAACATATGTTCCTGTACCTACACCTTTTCATCTACCAATTATCTGACTGCCTACTGCTGAACTGTTTTCAAATATCTTATTACTGGTCTACTATACTTAGGTAAACCTATTCTCTGGTCTCAACTTTCAATTGTCCAATATATATCTCTGCTTTGCTCCGACCAAAAAGCATTTTCCATAACGTCATAGCTTCATTTTGTGCATGTGCCACAAACCTTGCAATAAAAATTGAATAAAAAATTATGGGTACGAATGGTTGCCATGTATCAGATTATTTATTGATCATGTAGCTCATGTATTGTTACTAGAGTTTTATGTTGGTTCTTGGTTCAATAAAAGTATTTATGATGATTACTAAACAGGTTGTTTATTTCTTGTAGAAAAAGTCATTTATTAGTATTACTATTACAAACATGAAAGAAACAAATATCTACAATAAATATCATTACAAAGGTAAAATGATGATTTCTTAACTGTTCTGAAAAAAACTTTTTCTTCTGCATAGCTTGAAAAATTTATTCAATTTAAAATAAATAGCTGTATACTGTATTATGTAATTCGCAAATATTAATAATTCATATATGCTTCTAACATCACCCATTTAGAAAAACATGCTTATAAAAATATAAGATCGGGTAAAAATACAATAAATCATATTCTAATGATAACATTTTGAAAGTAAAATAATTATATTTAAACTATTTCTATATTATTTTTTGTTCTAAAACATGTATGTATGCAGAGGTAATTTATTACATGCATTAAAAAAATGTTTACTACTACAAATAGTCATAATAATATGTGAATTCTGAAACTCAATAACAAATTTAAAAATGTTATATAAATTATTAGCAAAACTTTCTTTTTAAATTCACCACTGTGTAGATACACTTTATAATATATTTTCTATCATAGTATTCAGTACTAATATATAGAGTATTAAATACTTATAATATAGAGTATTAAATAGTAACTTTATTTTAATCTTTATTTTAATTTTTTCAAAAATTGTATTATAACAGCACTTTTTATTTTACGTAGTATTCATTTCGTTAAAAGTATAGCAAATACAAAAGAGATTTTATCTTATGAAATTTCGATATATATATATATATATATATATATATATATATATATATATATATATATATGCTGTAAAGTGTAGTACGTAGTAAATAATATTTCAATCATATATAAATTTTCAAATCATTGATACTATCTTTTAAAAAATAAATAGTTTCATCTTATTATGTTATGAAGCATATAAAAATATTACAAGAGAAACTTGCTGCAATTTTTTTAAATAAGTTGAAAATATTTTGCGAAGTAATTTCCTTTTACCCACATTTCAATATAATAGATTATTTTTATTAATTTTTTTATTTTTATATATCTAAAAATTAAAAAATCTAAAAAATTAGTTTTCTGATTAAAAAAGTTACAAATAAAAAAATCTTTTATTCAATATATGTTTATTGATTAGCAGCTATGCTGAAGAAAACTTTGCAGTTTCAAAGTTTGCTCTTCTATAGATTTTAAGTCATTTCCATGCATATAAATTAATATTCATTTTAAAACGGGATAATAATATCTGGAATAATCATCAAGGATGCATATCTGAATATTTTTTCTGAATAAATCTCCAATAAGAACGCCTTTAAATTGTACTCTGCTGAGATAAAATATCTTTATATCAATTCAGGAGAATTATTTTTTAGCCTCAAACTAAAATTCGCAAAGTGAATCTAAATGAAGCATAGAGTACATAAGGATAATATGCTTTCTCCAAATAAACAAAATTTTCAACAAAAGCTAGATGAAAGTAAAGGAGACAATAAAATAAAAGACTTCATAAAATCTTTTTCACCCTGAGGGATATTTAAGGAGATCTCCCTGATTGAAAATAACAGCTAGAGGAACCACAAGGCAAGAAACAGCGAGTTCACACAGATGCTGTGTCGAATGATTAACAAGATATCAGCGAAAAGGGAAATAATTCGAAGCAATCTTGAACAACCCACGGAGTTAGGAACTGTGTTAGAAGCATGAAATTGCAGATTTCTGATTATTCTGATTGATACCGAACGGTGCATTTTGCAGCTCACAGACCATTTTCCTTCAGGCAGGGGTGTCTGACCGTTTTAATAAGCGGTCAATGTTACGGTTCGTAGAGCTTGACTGTTGTCAAAAGTCTTAAAATATAGATGGGGTATATTGTTTACATTCATATTGTATTGAATTATTTTCCCACTTATCATGAAATTTGTAAAAGGAAAAGTTTTAATGAGCAGTAACTTTAAATAATATAAAATGCTATCATTTTTATACACTTCTCGCAGTGAAATTACTTCCTTCATTTACTTTCCTTAAGTTGAAATTATTTTCTCTTTCAAATATATAGTTCTATTATAATATTTCTTATTTGGATAAAGCATTTATTTCATCAGTTATATTTGCGTTTGCATAAATCGAATCATGATAGATATGGCGTATATGTATTTAATTATTTTGGAAATAATTTAAGAAACAATGCATGAAAATCTTTAAACTCTTTAAATTGCATGCATATATAGACAGCAAATTACTTATTAGACATTCAAATATAATACTTATTAGAATATGCACTTGAATAATCATAAATTAATGTTATAAATTACCATACTGTAATTTTAAAATGTCCAAGTACTGTCTACGGTTACAAACTCTACAAAATCAGAGAAACAATGCATGTAAATCTTTAAACTCTTTAAATTGTATGAAGATATAAAGTTAGAATTACTTATTAGAAAATCAAATATAATAATTATCAAATATAATAATAATCATAGGAACACACGTTCAGTGCTAGTAAAAACTATTATTCGCTTTTTTAAATATTACAAGAAATTAATCGATATCCTCCATATATTATAACCTCTGTGACTCCGAGGTAGTGTCTACGGCTACAAACATTACAAAATCAGAGAAACAATTCATGTAAATCTTTAAACTCTTTAAATTGTATGAAGATATAAACTTAGAATTACTTATTAGACAATCAAATATAATAGTTATTAGAATATGTACATGAATAATCATAAATTGTTATAAATTACTCTAATGTAATTTTGAAATTTCCAGTAAAAATATGAATATTTAATTTAAAATTAAACGCCGATGATAAGAAGAAAAGTAATAATACTCAAACAACACACGCTCAGTGCTAGTAAAAACTATTAGTATCTTTTTAAATATTACGAGAAATTAATCTATATCCTCCATATTTTATAGCCTCTGTGACACCGAGGTTATGTCTACGGCTACAAACTCTACAAAATCAGAGAAACAATGCATGAAAATCTTTAAATTCCTTAAATTGTATGAAGATATAAACATAGAACTACTTATTAGACAATCAAATATAGTAATTATTAGAATATGTGCTTGAATAATCATAAACTGTTATAAATTATTCTACTGTAATTTTGAAATTTCCAGTAAAAATATGAATATTTAATTTACAAATCAAAGATGATGATAAAAAGAAAAGTAATAATACTCATAGCAACACATGTTCAGTGCTAGTGAAATCTATTAATTTCTTTTTAAATATTATATGAAATTAATCTATATCCTCCTTAATTTATAACCTCCGTGACTCCCAAGGTAGTGTCTACGGCTACATACTCTACAAAATCAGAGAAACAATGCATGTAAATCTTTAAACTCTTTAAATTGTATGAAGATATAAACTTAGAATTACTTATTAGACAATCAAGTATAATAATTATTAGAATATGTACTTGAATAATCATAAATTTATGTTATAAATTGCAGTACTGTTATTTTAAAATCTCCAGTAAAAATATGAATATTTAGTTTACAATTCAGCGCTGTTGATAAAAAGAAAAGTAATCATACTCATAGCAACACGATTTCAGTGCTAGAAAAAACTGTCTCTTTTCAAATATTACAAGAAGTTAATCTATATCCTTCATATTTTATAATATTGACACTGAGGTAGTGCCTACGGCTACAAACTCTACAAAATCAGAGAAACAATGCATGTAAATCTTTAAACTCTTTAAATTTTATGAAGATATAAACTTAGAATTACTTATTAGACAATTAAGTATAATAATTATTAGAATATGTACATGAATAATCATAAATTGTTATAAATTACCCCTCTGTAATTTGAAAATATCCAATAAAAATATGAATATTTAATTTACAATTCAAAGCTGTTGATAAAGAGAAAAGTAATAATACTCAAACAACACACGCTCAGTGCTAGTAAAAACTATTAGTATCTTTTTAAATATTACGATAAATTAATCTATATTCTGCATATTTTATAGCCTTTGTGACACCGAGGTTGTGTCTACGGCTACAAACTCTACAAAATCAGAGAAACAATGCATGAAAATCTTTAAATTCTTTAAATTGTATGAAGATATAAACATAGAATTACTTATTAGACAATCAAATATAATAATTATTAGAATATGTACTTGAATAATCGTAAACTGTTATAATTTATTCTACTGTAGTTTTGAAATTTCCAGTAAAAATATGAATATTTAATTTACAAATCAACGATGATGATAAAAAGAAAAGTAATAATACTCATAGCAACACATGTTCAGTGCTAGTGAAATCTATTAATCTCTTTTTAAATATTACATGAAATTAATCTATATCCTCCTTAATTTATAACCTCCGTGACTCCCGAGGTAGTGTCTACGGCTACATACTCTACAAAATCAGAGAAACAATGCATGTAAATCTTTAAACTCTTTAAATTGTATGAAGATATAAACTTAGAATTACTTATTAGACAATCAAGTATAATAATTATTAGAATATGTACTTGAATAATCATAAATTTATGTTATAAATTGCAGTACTGTTATTTTAAAATCTCCAGTAAAAATATGAATATTTAGTTTACAATTCAGCGCTGTTGATAAAAAGAAAAGTAATCATACTCATAGCAACACGATTTCATTGCTAGAAAAAACTGTCTCTTTTCAAATATTACAAGAAGTTAATCTATATCCTTCATATTTTATAATATTGACACTGAGGTAGTGCCTACGGCTACAAACTCTACAAAATCAGAGAAACAATGCATGTAAATCTTTAAACTCTTTAAATTGTATGAAGATATAAACTTAGAATTACTTAATAGACAACCAACTATAATAATTATTAGAATATGTACTTGAATAATGATAAATAGTTATAAATCACCCCTCTGTAAATCTCCAATAAAAATATGTATATTTAGTTTACAATTAAATGTTGGTAATAAAAGGAAAAAGTAATCACATTTATAAGAAAACATTTTAAATTACTAGATAACATCATTAGTTTCGTTTTAAGTATTGAATGAATCAATATGAAATCAATATGAATCAGTATGAGAAAGGAAACAATATCCTCCCTATTTAACTGTCTAAAAAGAAATTATTTCACTTCATCCCTACTAAATGCATCCCCTGGGGTTACTTAAAATAAAAGCCCAAGTATAATTATAGATAAGTAAAGTATCGGTAATGAAATCTAAACTAAACTCTCCGGCACTGCAGCCGAAACAAGTGGAACCATAGCCTACTGTGCCATTCTCTATTTTCGACACCGAATGACCTGGGGTGCAGAGAGTATGTCCCAGTTAGGTGGTAATGAAAACTATTTTATTTTGCAAAATATTGCTATTTTATTACAAAATTTGCAGCAGTTGTTTATTCTAATGTTTTTATAAGCTTTATAAATTAAGAAGAAAATTTTATTTTTTAAGAATATATAATAATTAATTTGGAAAATTATGTAACATTGAGAAATATTTTATTACATACTATAAAATAGCTAAAAATCTGGAAAAAAAAATTTTACACATAAAGTTGTCGTATTTTTTTGTGTTTGCTATATTTTTAGCAAAATAAATTGCATGTAAAATAAAAAGGGTACAATGATTATATAGTCTTCCGAAAAAAATGAAATTAAATCTTATATTAAATAGTTTAGAAAAATAAGTTATAAACTGTTCCTTATCAGGGTAAATTTTTAAAAATGTTGCTGCTAGTTTAATGAACATTTAAAAATTAATTGTGAATTTTTAAAATTAGCTTAACCTTTTTATGAGTAGTCTGTATATATAATTTTTTAGATGTATGTAAAATATCTGCTGTAGTTTTTAGTAGTACACTTCCCTTTTCGAATGCAATCAGCTTTCTGTTTAACGAAAAATATCAATGGGAGATATATATTTAGGCTGATGGGGATAATGCAAAAACGATAATCTGTAGAAAATTGAAATTTTTGTATAAATGTTTTTTGTATGCGACACTTCAGATAGTGGAACTTTCGATTTTCATGAAAATCGAGGAAAATTTCTATTAGGATTAAGGGAGAAGATGAAGAAGCATCTCTTAATAGAACCTTGTTTTATCGTAGCATACATTTACAATTATGTATTTATTTTTTAAAAAAACTATTCTTAAAATTTTTTTATATCTAAATTTTCTTATCCCCAGTTCACACATCCCCAGGAATAAAATATTAGATTATAATATATTTTATCCTGGCGATTTTTTAATATTAAAAATATTTAGTTTGTAAATATGTAATTCCGCTATATTAAATTTGCAAGAATGCTACCTCTTACTCAGAACAATGTTCTATTGATTAGTTTATAATCTCTTGTCACATCATTTTATAAATTGACAAAGATATAGTATTCTTGTTCTTCACATTCATTCTATGTTAGTATGTATTCATTCTTAAAAAAGGCTTATTTTTATTTAAAAGCATTGTTTCCGCCAATTCCCTTTTTTAACAATTTAGGGGACTAAAATGGGAGACAAATATTTTTTAGATAAAAGCAAAAAAGATACAACCAACAGTAAAAGTACATCAAGTACTGATTACTGAACACAATAACTTTGTTGATCTGTTTTCTTTTTCACGGAGAAAACCGCACAAAACAAACTTTTGCCATATTCCGAATAGTAAGTTACACTAAGATATAGTTTACATTTTACACAGATATTTATACATATAAGGTGTTCTTTTATCACCAAGATAAAAGAAAAAAAATTTTACAATCTCAAACGACTTATATTTATGGAATAAAAATATAAAATATAAAATAAAAGCAGTAATTTCCTAACAACTATAAAAGAAACCTAATATAAACTGGGCCTAATATAAAGTGCTCAGGTTATTTATATTAAGTGTTTTTTGTTTCTAACTTTACTTGCATTTTTTTGTACACACATCTATTTACTAATGTGCTGCTGTTAGAATTAATTCTTTTTAAACAAGAGGACAAATTTAATTTGAATCTTATATTGATCATTAAATTTATATCCACATCAGAAGTCTTTCCCATAGAAATATACTTTTTTTTCTTTTAGCCCAAGATGTTCAGCTATAAAGTCTTCGGAATAAACTATAGAAAAGCAGACTGTGAGAAAAATAATGCATGCAATGGAATATAATCTAAAAATAACTATATTTTATAGTTAATTGCATAAATGACTAATATATAATTTTTAAAATAGAGTTATAATTTAAAAAGTGTGAAAATATCATGTAGAAAATTTATTATTTTGCTCAAAAAATTTAAAATTATGAAATTCCTATTCACAAAGTTTATTTATGTGTTCTTGCAAAACAATTATTTTTCATAATTAAAAAGAATATTTTTAAGTAAAGCAGAATTGTCTAATAGAAGATAGATGTGGTTTTAGTTTGAAATTGTAATATTTTTTCATATATATAAAATTACATTACATCTATATTACTTATATATCAGATATATATTCCCAATTTTTTACATATAATGCTAATAAAAAATTAAAGCTTAAAAATTGATTTAACACTAGGTAAAATAATTTGTTGTTAGCTCACTGCATATGAAATATAGTTAATCATCAGTACACATAAAAAAATCTAATCTCTATAAAGAATAAATTATATTTGACTTGAAATAAAATATTTTGCACAATGAAAACACCTTTTATCCTACTTGTTGCTTACTGCAAAGGAAAATAATGGTAGTAAAAAATAAAAGCCACTTATAAGGCTAAACCTTAAAACTTTCTCTTTTAAGGAAAGTGTTTCATTTGTAATAATTTTATTCAACCGTAGCAGATAGCAAGCGACAAGAGTGACAGCTCACGTGGAGATATTGTGCATGCTTTCGTTTTTCCACATGACAAATGCTAGATGTCAGATTCTATTTTTCCCGATGAAGAAAGACAAATCCTGCGTATAAATCTGTGTAAAAGAAAAGTCCTGAGAATTAATTGGGGTTTCGGGTTTTCATCGGTTTTTTCCTCTACTGACTAACATGATGCTGTAGAAATGTGTAAAAGTTGTGAAGTATGTTTACCATACTAATCATATGATTCTAATTCTAACAATTTCATCATAAATGAATGCATCATTATAATTTAAAGTCATTATATGATAGATTATAATGATATTGTAATGATAATTTATAATGATGTAACGATTAATATACGAAAATTATTAAAAGTGTATTATTGAAGAAAATATAATTATAGTTGAAGCGCTATTTGCTCAGTAGTTTAATTTTTTAATAATTATATTTATCAAATTATCGAGTTAATAAAATTCTGATCGAATGTACTGTTTAATTAGCAATACAAATTTATAACATACACGGTCCAAGAAAGCAAATTTAAAATGTTTGTAAAAAGAAATCCTGAATTATTAAAGAGGACTTAGTAACTTTCCAGGCTTAAGGTGGGTGTCTACCTGAAATATTAGTTTTCTATCACTCCATGTTAATCTATGGAAAAAACAAATTTCCTTTAGCCGCCTTTCATTTTACAAATCATTTAAATTTAGTAAATCATGTGAGAGAACAACAAATTCTAAAGAAGATTCACTCTAAAGAAGATTCAGAATTCTTCATTAATAATTTAACGTAACTATTCAAATGAATTTATTACTACGCAATACAAAGTACAAGGCAAATTCTAAATTTATCAAGTTTTAAATCAACTATTCATCACCACAATTTATTCAAAATACATAAATTACTTGTCACTATTCCTGTGTATATATATATATATATGTGTGTGTGTGAGTGTGTGAGAGAGAGTAAGTAAATGTATAAACAGTTGTTTATATGTGAGTTTCTATGTCCGCTGTGCATTTCTAAATGGGTGGATAAATCTTCACATAATTTGCATGGTCAACACTTAGAAATATTTAAGTATGTTTAATTGTTTCAGGAACAAAGACCTGGTGAGCAGAGAATGCTTTTTTTAAACCTATATTAGGATTAACGACTAAATTTTCATTTATTTTTTTTAATCTGTATTTTCATATAATCTTGTATGTGTTCCTCATGTGTCTATATTTTGATATATTCTTGTATACGATCCTCGTCTAGCACAAAAGTAGACAGAAGAGCATCAAACTAAATCCAACCTTTAAGTACTAGATAAACTTTTTATATTAGGGTTTTTTAATAGCTTTATAACCAGTAATATAATAAATGCCATCGAAATAGGAAAAACGCTTTATTTAATCCTATAAAGGGTAAATGTTAACAACTATTTTAGTATATCTAAGAATAAAAAGACTCCATATCCATAGTGTTATCATTTATTTAGCTTTGGGTTCATTTTATTTTCTAAGAGGCTTATAGAATTTTGTGTGTTGTATAGAAAACCACAGCAAGTTTATTAAATTAATTTTATTCTATTGAAAAAAGATAAAGAATATCTTTAGTAATTATATCTGGTAGGGAAAAAGAATATAATATACGAAGAAATATGAAACTGGGTCAACAACTTATTTTTTAAACCAAATTATTTTATAAGTAAAATGTAGTATTAATTATTTTTTTCTAGAAACAACTGTATCCTTTATAAATATAATTGACGGTATGAGGGTATTTTGTTACTTTGAACTAAATACCTTATAATGTGATTCCAATGGACACTTCAAGAAATCAAACCTTTCTTTCACCTATTTCCTGGATAAAAATTAACCACACGCATTTTAATCAATTCATTCTAAACCTATGTTTTCTTTACAAAATTTATAGAAAAAACTAACTCATATATCTCACGTTAAATTTAAACAAGTTCATATTCTTCCTTTATTCATTAAAGTTTAATACACAACATTAAAAAATTTAAATTAACTGTAAGCGGCAATTTCACAACTCTGCTGTGACTTTCTCAAGCCATATATGTCATGCTTCTTTAAAAAGTATTTTTTGTTTCACAAATATAGTAGATAGTTATTATTCAGCGACTTCTCCCATTTTTAAGGAATTTCTGAGGGTAGATGCACGAAGAATATATATATACATATATAATATATATACATATATATACATATATATATATATATATATATATATATATATGTATATATATATATATATATATATATATATATATATATATATATATATATATATATATATATATGTAAATATATATGTATACATATATATATATATATATATATACATATACACACATATATATATATATATATATATATATGTGTGTGTGTGTGTGTATGTAATGAGACTGACTTCTCGATGGGGTTTTGCAGTCATGGCCATAAAAATGATACCGTTTCAGCTAAAGACCTTTATTAAGATAATTTCGAAGGACATGTTCCCACTTCATTATAGGGATAAACTGAAGGGTATGAAGTTCTATGTACAAGACACTTAACATCTGGGTCAACATCTGTGGGAAAATATCTCTAGAAAAATCTGTCTCCGCTAGCGTGTATCTCCTTTTTATTTGGAAAATCTCCTTTTTATTTGGAAATTTCCTAAATTGTCCGCTAGGGCCATGTAGGTTTATAATTGGCCAGGCCCCATCTCTGAGGGCGTAACCTGTAGCCCCAGTGGTCAATTTAGGTTAGGGGTTAAAAAGAGGAATGGAAAATGTAGCGGGAATTTTTACCCTTACCTTGAAACCCCTGAGAAATTTCCTTACACACATATATATATATATATATATATATATATATATATATATATATATATATATATATATATATATATATATATATATATATATATATATATATATATATATATATATATATATATATATATATATATATATATATATATATATATATACATATATATATATACATATATATATATACATATATATATATATATATATATATATATATATATATATATATATATATATATATATATATATATATATATACATATATATGTATATACATATATACATATATATATATATATATATATATACATATATACATATATATATATATATATATATATATATAATACTATTATGATGCCTTTCGTCACTAACATTTGAACACTCTTTTATTATTTGCAGTTAGTAATAATTGCAGAAAAAACATTGTACATGTACATTGAAATTTATCAGTGGTTAGCAGTTATAGATTTCATTATATACATATACTCTCATTCCCTATCGACTTTAAGAGTTTGTAAACATCCAAACATCAAAGGCTATGGAAAAAGAATACCTACTATCCTTTTATTTCAGTACCATATTTTTCAACTATTTACTAACTTATATGTGATTAATTAACAGTACTTTCTCAATGGAACAATAGATCCACCGGAAACATAATAATTCAATGCAGTCAATCGAGTTACAGCAAAAAGTATATATAGGATGACAAACTACTCTGGGAAGACAATATCTACCTTTCAACTATTTCAGTACCATATCTTTCAAGTGTTTACCTATAAATATATGATTAATCAACAGTTCTGTAATTAATCAAACTGAAACATAATAATTTAGCATAATAATACATATTATTACATAGACAAAAACAAGTATATCTAAAATTCCATGTTTTTCTATGAAGACGGAAGACAAAATCTACTGTCTGACAACTTTAGTATTATTTACTAGCAAATATAAGACTAATAACAATACTGTTTCAATGGGACTAGACATCAAATTTAAGCATAATATTCTGATGCAATCAGTGCAGTTACATATAACTAGCCGGACAACAACATTGATATATATGCAGTTACAGAATACTCTGGGACTTGGCTAGTGTCGTGAAAGTTATAATGATATTTAGATTTAGTCAGAATTAGAAAATAGAAGCTCAGAAGTATTATAGTTCTTCTTATTGAATGAGGCCTCCACAAAATGCAGTCAAATAGTTAATCAGTTGTGGTCGTTGTTGTTAATACCACTTGAAAGAGTTAAGTATGGGGGACAGAGACTACACTAGTTAAGGCAAATCAGAACACCTTTCGTTTGACGAGCACTGCTAGGGTGAAAAAATGTCTGATTTCAAGTAAGTCCTCGTAATTTAGAGGCAGGGGAAAAGAAGACTTCAAGTCTTGGCTTGCCATCATCAAAGATATCGTTTAAGAACTTGTAGGATATTGTAACCATGAACATTGATATTTCATGCGCCCCAGTCATCATTGACAAATAAACGGATCTTAGGCCAGTTAGTCTCCAGTTACAAGATCGATACCTTTGCAGACGGAGACACCAATGGCTCTAGTGAATCAGTAAACAAAGTATCAAAAATTCAATTCTGAAATCTGATTAACCCTTTGTCAATTTCATTTTTTTTCCAGAATTCGGTCAAAAAATGTCACACTTTCTTATTGCATTTTTTGTTCATTTTTCATTTTTTAGTAAAGATACGTTATTAAAATTAACATTTCGAATATTTTTAAGCATTTATTACAACTTTTTTTCTTTCTGTGAAAACATCATAGAACTGAAGTTTACCTTTAATACCATTGATATCCAAGTTAATTTTTGGAATTCCAGTGAAAGCAAATCTAGGAGGCGGATCCGAAGGATTATCACAATTAATTTACAAAAATTGTCTTGCTTGACTGATTCCATATGTACTACTATCAGAGCCACTACTATCCAGGTCATCTAGTAAACTTTCGCTATGATCATTTACAGATAATTCAGTTCCTGATTCCGAGTCACAGTTCGAATCACAAGAAATTAGCCCCACAATCCCTGAATTATCCATTATTTAAAAGTAAAAATATATTATTCAATTCTTACATCAATAAAATTATCAGGCGGTTAGTAAAATATAACCAGAAAGCTATACACTGAAACATAACAATTCGTCTTCTCATACAAAACATGCAAAACAACCCGCGCTTTTAAACCAATTGGAGTAGAAAATACAATAAACTGCAAACTTTCATTTACTGGACATCTATACGAATAATTTGTTACTAAAATTGGAAAAAATACTGCCGAAACAGTGGAAGCGAAATAGAAATCAGATTACCCGTACGCCGTACGGGGAAACAGTAAATGCCCTAAAGCTGTGCCCGTACGGTGTACAGGCAAAACAGGGAAGGTGTTAAAACTGTTATCATGCATTATACCTTGTGCAAAACAAACGAAATATAAAGAAAAAGATTTCATTTATACTAAAAGCAGTGATTATAATGTCATGTAGTACTATTGTGTCACTCCTTTTCATAGTTAAGTATTAAGTCTTAAGAATATACAGTTTTGCCAGTTACTGTTGCAAAACAAATTAGATAAATTACATATTTATGTATTTCAATAATTGTTATTAAATATTTGAATTTTACATTTTTCTTCAGAAGCTACCAAAGGTTTTCAGTGTATGATGAGGCGATTTAGATCAGTAATATAATTGATTCATTCATACAAGAAGTAAAATGCTCGGGATCTAAATCTGACCTCATCACATGTTTGTAAAACGACAGAGGACCATAAATATATATTTTACGGATATTGTTGTCTTGTACGGTGGTCTCGGACGGGGTTCTGATCCCAGTCCCAGATTAGAATCCCGTCTCCGTACTTGATATTAAATAAGAATGTACCTTTGTGGATTATTTATGAGTCCCTAAGGGACAGTGCCCAATTAGAAGGAATAAGGGTTTTCACGTTGGTGGTCTGAATGCGGGATTTAAGCAGAGCAATGAGATTCTTACAACTATCCCGATTGGAAGATAAAAAGGATGAGGGGACAAGGTTGAAATAAATAAATATGAAAAATCTAAAAATTAAAAAGGTATTCGGAGGTCCCAAAAAAAGGTGTTCGATAGTCGAGACTAGAGGAGAGTCCGACAGAAGGTGTTCGAGAGTTGAAATGAGGAGAGAGTCCGACAGAAAAGTGTTCGATAGTCGAGACGAGGAAAGAGTCCAACAGAAGGTGTTCGGAAGTCCCAAAAAAGGTGTTCGATAGTCCAGACGAGGAGAGAAGTCCGACGGAACGAGTTCGAGAGTCCATCCAAGTACGACAGGAAGGGTTCCTGCATCAAATAGCACGGCTGCACCCAAACACTCAGGAGAAAACCCCTGACCAGACCGACGAAGGATCCATAGATACCCATCAACCAGCAGTGTTCCGGGCACACCATTTTCACTCCCCAAATGTACCCCCTTTTACATACATTTTGAAATTGTGATTAGGTCCTCTCTCTATTTACAAAATTACTTAAGTATTTAAAAATTGTTAGAACTAATTTAGAAGATGTTGACAAAGCTTATTTTATGAAAATTAGCATCAGTTTTGTATGTATATAGATGTATATATATTATAATAAATTAACTTTTTTTATATTATGCTAGTTTCGGATGCTGTTAATTAAGCTTTTAGTTTATCTTCGTATTTATGTCTGTAGTTTCTCAGAACCTGTGGTTAAATTTAGTACAAAAATACTTTTACACAACGCAATCAAAATAAAATCACCACTATACATTTGATCACAGGTTAATACTCAAATATAAACGAGGACAAAACGACATTTATCATGTAACATTTTGTATAAAAACATTTATAAGTCTTTATCTTTCAAAGCTTTAATTTTCAACAGCAAAAACATAAAGGATTTTAAACATTTTTAGATGGATTAAAATTATTTATAATCTAACCGAATTATCATTTTAGTATTATCTAAACGGATTCAGTACTAATCTTTTAGGTGGATAATAAAATAACTTAAAAATTAAATAAACAATTAGTAGAAGGATAAATAAAACGATAGTTGAATTATGTCCCTTATCAGCACATGAGAATTTATTTTTGTGTGATGCTATCGGTTTCGAATATCCGCTATGACGAATACAAGGAACGAAATATTAAGGTTTACCTCATGTTGTCAATTAGACCATGATTATCCATTAGATTATATTTTTTATCATTTTATATGAATATTTTTCCAATTCTGGGTTAAATGTTTTGCAAATCTGATAATTACTGAAATAGTTAAATGCTTAGATTATAGTTATATGGTAGAGACTCAACGACATTCTTTGATAGTATATGATGTACACATATTCAATTTACAGTTTACAAAGGTACATTTATTATTATTATCTAGATATTATGTAGAAAATCTCCACCTTTCTTAAAACCAAAAATGTGTTAAAGTAATATTTTTATTATTTATACAAAATAGACTAATAAAATGTCATAATTTTATAATTTTTATGATTTGATAAAATTGTTTTGCTACAAAACACCAAGTTAGAATTATTATTTTTAACTTTGCTAAGATATAAGAAGTTGTACACGTCGTGACAGGCGATTTTAAATATAGGTTCTTTCTACTAAATTTAATAATTCATTGTATTATTTTATACATATATATTGTATAAAAATCATTATTAAAAATTTTTATATTTTATCAAAATCAGGCATTCATAGTATATTGCACTAACATAATTTTCTCCTTGCTTACACTGTCCAAATTAACTTCAACTATAATCATTTACTGATTGTAGAACTTAGCTTAATTTTAACATATTTTACTCTAGTATCCTGAATTCTGTTATAAGCGTATGCAAAAAAAAAAGAAAGAAAATAGAAAATAGAAATTGGGAAAAAAGAGAATAGAAAATAGAAAATAGAAAATAGAAAATAGAAAATAGAAAATAAAAAGTTTAAATTAGAAAATAAAACAGAACACAAAATATAGGAAATAAATGAAGAAAATAGAAAATAGGATATAGAAGACACGAAACACAAAATACAAAGTATCAATTATCAAATATTAAGAGTAACATATAAAATTGATTTTATGATAATTAGACCTAAAGAAACATTGCGAAAAAAATATGTATCAAGAAATAATATAGATGAAAAGTAAAATATTTGGCATTCATATATAAATTATCACTGCTATTTTTAATATAATTAGTAAAATAAACTAATATACAATACATTTACAGTCACCTAAAGGTACGTTTTTCTGAAAGTAGTACATTTCAGTTACTGGTTTGCAGTATTTTCCCCGGCTCAATGCTGTTTTTCATAACATGTCGTTTATGCATTATTGACTTCCATTTTCTTTCTTACTATTTGTCCCTTCTACACAAATAGACATTGTGTATAAATGTGTATCATTATCATGAATTGATGTTACCAGGCGAAAAGGAAATTGATGTAAAAAGCTGTATTCCTTACAATATAAAATGCTACTTTTTATGGTTCAGTTACTAAAATAAAAGATAAAAACTAAATTTAATTTTTTATAGAAAAAAGTTTCTGACAAAATATAGTTTCTGACAATAGCACCAATTCACAAAATTATTTTTGAGTATAGTAATAAAAGAAAGTCAGCTTTTGTTATAAATGCCCTTTAAGAATGAAATGTCTTTTTATGAACTTTTTTAACCGTTTACCTGTCAATGTTCCAATAATGGAACATAATTTTTAAAATAAAAAATTCACATCTTATTAATATCGCTTTTACATACAATTGAACATGACATTATAAAGTATTTTTTACGATAAGTTTTATTTTGTTTAGATAATTATTTATATTTTTTACAATTTCTTGAATTTTACTATATTTTCTAAATTTTACTCTCTCTTTCATTTAAATTTACCAAAATTCCAGTTAAAATGAAAAAACTCAGTACTTTAAATATATCATTAGATAACATATCGTAAGGGAATACCACAAAAGTATAATTTTATTTTTAAATTTTAAAGATAAAATTTAAGTTTTTATGTATATGTTTCATTATTGAAACATTGGTGTTTCAAGGGTTCATTTTTAATTTTTGTGCAAAGCATTGTATGATATTGCAAACAATTTTTACTTTTGCAATAAGTTTTGTTTTGTATTTGACATTGTGTATAAATGTGTACCATTATCATGAATTGATGTTACCAGGCGAAAAGGAAATTGATGTAAAAAGTTGTATTCTTTACAATATAAAATGCTACTTTTTATGGTTCAGTCACCTAAAGAAAAAGACAAAAACTAAATTTACTTTTTTTATAGAAAACAGATTATAGTTTCTGACAATAGCACCAATTCCCAAAATTCTTATGAAGTATACTAATAAAAGAAAATAATCTTTTGTTATAATTGCCCGTTAAGAATGAAATGTCTAACTTTTTTAACCGTTTACCTGACAATGTTCCAATAATGGAACATGATTTTTAAAATAAAAAGTTTACCTCTTATTAATATCGTTTTTACATACAATTGAACATGACATTATAAAGTATTAAAATAAGTTTTACTTTGTTTACATAAATATTTATTTCTTTTTACAATTTCTTGAATTTTACTATATTTTGTCAATTTTACTCTCCCTTACATTTAAATTTACCAAAATTTCAGTTAAAAGGAAAAAAATTCAGTACTTTAAAATATATCATTAGATAGCATATCCTAAGGGAATACCACGAAAGTAAAATT
>CM063508.1:55638043-55655543 GCA_032207245.1 Pardosa pseudoannulata
TTAACACAATGCAAGTGGGGGAAAATACAGATATATCACAATTATATATAATATATGGAAAGAATTTTCATCCGCTATCCAACAATGAAATGTGTCGACAAAGATCCGCAATTTCTGCCACTCGCTTAGAGATTTTGCAGAGTTTAGAAGGCTGACAATGAAAATTCAGTGTAAGAGGAAGGGAAAGACCACTTACAAATTTTCTCCATGAATGTGAAGTTATAAATAAGATGGTAGAAAAAAACTTTGGACTTCTGCCAACCAATAGAAGGGTCCGTGGGTTTGGGGGGTTCTGACGCTCCGCCGTTCTAGAGGGGACTCTGTTTTTCTTCGCAAGGCAGTCGGATTTTTCAACATAAAAGATTGTTACCAGAGGAGACAAGAGATGAACGCTGCTAGCATCCGCGGCTTGCGGGATAGACATTTTTTTGCAGCGAAAAGAGAAAGGGGAAAATCATCGCTATATTGTTTTTTAGGGCCAACTCCGACTCGAGAGCAGTCTTCGATATCTACAAATGATAAGTTGATTTCAGTTGTATTCCTTAGGTTTTTATTTAACCCCTTAACAGTTTCATTTTTTTCTGGAATTCAGTCCAAAAAAATGGCACCTTTTTTTATTGCATGTTTTTGTTCATTTTATAATTTACTCTGGAAATTGATATTAAAATTAATATTTCTATTTATTTTAAGCATGTATAACAACTTTTTACAGAAAATAGCTTCCCTGGATGTTCTCTTGTCTCTCTTATATAAGCCAGGCACCGAAGTTAAGTTTACAGCATTGATATAAAAAATACAAATATTTTTATTACAATTACTACACAATTATTTTATAAATGTAAATACTATAAGTACATTAACTTAACCTGTTTTTCCAAAGATCAGAATTAGTGCGATAAATCTTGGAAGAGGGGAAGAGACAGAGTCCAACGTCACAGTCTGGACAAACATACCTAATCTCTTTTCTCTTCTTTTGCCACTGTCATTTTTCTTCAGTGAACATACATAGCACTGGTTTGAAGGTCTTATTTTCTTGTCTGTAGGTGTAATAACTTCTGAAATGTCTCTAGTCTTTCTGGGAAAAACTCAAACAAAAATCTCAAAGATAAAAACTCGCGAAGTAATGCAAAACCTACCAGAAAGCCCATGCTTTTAAACCAAACAGAATAAACTTCGACAACTAACATCTTGTGGACATCTATACGACTAATTTTATATTAAAAATTCAAAAGATACAGATAAGCCTGTGTGAATAACAAAGAAATCGGATTGCTCATACGCCGTACGGGCAAATCATTAAAGTCACGGTACCCATGCCCGTGCGGAGTACGTGCAACACAGACAAGGAGTTAATTGTATAAAATCATCAAGATATATTTATCCATGTGGTTTTGAATGAGTTTAGATTTCTTCTTTCTCAAACACTAGGCCAATGTGACATTATTTTTACAGTACTCCTATAAAATAAAAATATGCAGTAACAATATTCATTAATAACAAGTAGATATGGCATTTTGGAGACCGAATTAGGAAACAGAATCTGTCCTTTAAGCATAAATAACATATTTATATTTTATTTGCTACGTACATTTATGTTGTTGTTTCCGATGCCACTTGGTCAAACCAAGCACGATTGATCCATATTCTACTCCTATTGAGGTAAAGGGAGCGCCTTTCGTTTTAACTAGCAACTCAAGGGTGAAAATATGAATTTTGCTCCAGTAGTTCAATTCCTATAGATGAGATGGAAGTTTATTAGCTTAAAAAAGAATAGTAAATACATATATAAGTTAATAAATAAATAAATATATATATATATATATATATATATATATATATATATATATATATATATATAAGTTTGATAACTGAACTGATAACTGATTATATTTGTTTTAATAGTTATCAGTTAATTTTGATTAAATCATCTAGTACCTTTTAATATGATCTCAAATTTTTTCTATCACGTTCTTGTTTCTGACGCCACAAACCACTTGATCAAACCAAGCACGATTGATCCATACGTTACTCGTATTAAGGAAAAGGGTTGAGCCTTTCTTAATAATGAGCACCACAAGGGTAAAAGCACGACTGCTTGCTCAAGTGGATCCTCGTAATTTAGAAGCATGAGCCAAGCAGAAGGCCATAGGCATGGCCTGCCACCCCCTTAGGTATTGATTGAGAACTTAGAGCACATTGAGACTACGAACGTATTTTACGTGCCCCAATCACCTTCAACTAATACGACCAATCTTAGGCTGGCTCAGGTTCCGAACCGGCATCTCTCCAGTTACGACAGCGTTGCCTTGCCTACTGAGCTACAGCGAGTCATATATACAATTATAAATTTTATGTAGTAACTAAATTCTTACCTAAATAAAGACGATTTGCAACATGAATTATTTTTTAATATATTATATTCACAAACATATCAAAAATGTATTTTAATATTTATCAAAAATATTAGCATTTTAATTATTGAATCCAAGAGGAATTTTTCAATATAAATATCTTTGGATACTGTACATCCTATCCCAAATGCAAAAATAAATAACTAAATAAATAAAATTAAATTGAATTAAGATTTCTTCATCGTACAATCAATCACGTATGTTATCGTCAGTTTTAATCCCTTTATCTGAAATTAATGTTCGTTGTTTTCTTCTTTTTTGATTTTTATCTTTGGAAAGAAACTCGGGTGAAATATTTAACAGCTTTGTGACAGGTTAGTAGATCTCTAGAAAAAACAGCCTAAAGGCTAAGATGCAGGTACCGTAAGTCAAGCCAAAAAGCTTGTTCTTTATTCAACTTCTGAACTATTTTGGGTATTTTAAATTACTCACTTTAAAATAGCTGCTCTTTCAGAATAATATCATTTTAAAACTAAAAGTTTTAAATTATTATATTTAAAAAAAAAACATTAGTATGTTGCAGAGAAACTTCTCGTTCCATTACAACACATTCCTTTTTGCTTTTTTTTACCAAATTTTATTTTTTTGTTTAATGTTTTTAACTCTTTAAAAGGATAACAAAACGTATGATTTCATGCTCAAAATTCAAAACTTTTTGTACATTTTAAACAATGTTAACGGCAATTTAACTTTAATGTGTCAAATGTATAATGCTATATATATATATATATATATATGGCGGAAAAGAGAATATATGTGTGCGAACAAGTGTGTGCATGAATTCGTTTACATACATATCATCTTTGGTCATTTAACTTTTTATATCCTTGAATTTTTCTTTTATCACATGGTGTAAAAATGCGTATATAGTAAATATGGTATTAATAATACGAACATATCCTATAATTACTCTTTCACTGCAAAGAAAAAACTTCCTTCTCTATTCTGCGAGATTTCAGGCATTATTAACGTTGTGCAGGGTGAATAAACCTGTAGATATCTGAAAGCTAAAAAGTGTCAATATGCTTCAAAAGACTATATATATATATATATATATATATATAATATATATATATTTATATATATATATATATATATATATATATATATATATATATATATATATATATATATATATATATATATAGATATATATATATATATATATATATATATATATATATATATATATATATATATATATATATATATATATATATATATATATATATATATATATATATATATATATATATATATAATATATATATATATATATATATGTATATATATATATATATATATATATATATATATATATTATATATATATATATATATATATATATATATATATATATATATATATATATATATATATATATATATATATATATGTATATATATATATATATATATATGTATATATATATATATATATATATATATATATATATATATATATATATATATGTATATATATATGTATAATATATATATATATATATATATATATATATATATATATATATATATATATATATATGTAATATATATATAATATATATATATATATATATATATATATGTATATATATATGGTATATTGTTTTATTAGTATATTGTTTTGAGTTGTATATGTTTTGTGTATATTATGTTTATTATTGTTTTATTGTCCTGTTAAAACAAAAATAATAGTTATCTTTATTTTTTTTGTGTATATATTTACACACAACACACATTTACACACACACACACACACACATATATTTATATATATATTTTTATATATATACACACACACATATATATATATATATATATATATATATTATATATAATATATATATATATTTGATAAAGCACTGCTAGCATGGGAGTTCCTATTTGATGAAGTTAGTAGTTTCTCTGGCATTAAATATGCAGTTGGGTTCTGTGTTGTGAGGATAATATAATAATGGCCTATAAAGCGAAGAATAATGTATAGAACCTGATATTAAAAAATATCTAGTGAATGAAGTACCCAAATTCAACCAGAGGGGCCGGATTGTCGGAATGGTCCAGATTCCCGAAGAAAAAGCACCAAGATGGCCCTCTCGAAGTTAATGGAATAAAAAGCAAAGATCTGTTGCAAGTCCCAACAAAGTCCAAAACTTTCAAAGTACCATCGGTTAATGAGTAGCTCGCTTCCAAGAAAGTCGGAGTGAAAGGTCTTTAAAATCAAGAGTCCTTTACCATGATAGGAAGCATGCTCTCTCTGAGGTGGTTGCAGAAAGAACCTCACGATGGCTACATGAAATGAACTATCGTGGAAACCGGTTCTTTAAAATCAAGATTCACCCTTTACCATTCGGATAGCAGAGTCTGGGTCTGCCTACAGAACTTCTCCTGCCAGAATTCGTTGTGCTAACAGTCAAGTTATGCGGAGGTGGAATAATGGTCTGAGGGTGTTTCTCCTGGTATGGACTGGGACCCTTGGTTCTAAAAAATGGTAAGCTCAACGCCGATGCCTACTGCACTATTTTGGATAAAAATGTACTTCCTAAGTTGTGGCAGTTTTACGGGTTGGACCCCTTTGTATTTCAGGACGATAATGCCAGTTGTCATGTTTTGAGGTTAACCAAGGCTTGGTATGGTGCAATGGAGTTCATCTAATGGACTGACCTGCCCAGTGCCAAGATCTGAACCCAATCTAAAACCTCTGGGCGAGTTGGATAACCGAATTAAGAGATGCACTACCAGTCCAAAATCGGTGAAGGAACTTGTATGTCTACACTAAGCGGAATGGAAAACAATACCATTAGTTGTAATACAAAAACTTGTGTAAAGTATGCCCCAGAAGGATCACGCAGTAATTGCCTCTCATGGAGGCTCAACCATCTACTGATTTTGAATAAAGTTATTAGTATTTTTCTTTTTTATCACATATGTCCAAATACTTATTGGTAGACAGTATATGTATATATATATATATGTATATATATATATATATATATATATATATATATATATATATATATATATATATATATATATATATATATATATATATATAATATATATATATATATATATATATATATATATATATATATATATATATATATATATATATATATATATATATATATATATATATATATGTATATATATGTATATATATCTATATATATATATATATGGTATATATATATATGTATGCATATATATATAGAGAGAGATAGCTAATTTTTTTAATTGCTAGTCATTTATATTTAGAACTCATTAAATACTAAGCTTCTATTCATTAGGGTAAGTTACAAATCTACTAGTATTTATAAACATGGCCAAGTACTTTATTTCACGCATGACGCAAATAACTCAGAACCGAAAGTGAATCAGAAAAAAATTCACCAAATTAAACAAAATGAAATAACTAGTCTGAATCTAGTGGAGGATAGCAAAACTTCTTATCATATTGTTTTAAAATACATTTTTATTTAATAAAGAATCACGTTATGAAAAGAAAAATACATCTAATAGCACCTGAATAGTACTTACTTGGTTCGACTGAAGTCAAAAATTTATTTTATTTCTATCATGATCTTGACTTTTGATTAATCCCCAAATCTTTTCCTTAAATCACTTGAAATTCCGTGAAAAAGCCTACGCAACCATTTCAAAATGCTTTGCAATCAGGACAGCCATACATTAATACAAATATACGTACAGAGGATTTTTTAAATACATGGATTACATTATTCTTATACTATGCAAACATTTTTAACACTAACAATACATTTTGCGATAAATCTAACCAACATGTTACAAATCTTGCCATCTACAAAGCAAAAGAAAAAATAAATAAAAGGAAAGGCGTATTTTATTATTGTTTAAAGCAAAAACTCAAAAAGAAAAATAACATTCCCCAATCCTTTGATGATATTACTTTATACATAACACACCACGGTTTTCTGACAGAATTTCCCAAATATTTTCCCCAATCCATTTCAAATATTACCTTCGCAATTTCGATACAATAAATTGCATTTTAAAACGATATATACATTTCCCTTTCAAACAGCTTAAAGTGAAACCAGATAAATTTCGCATTCAATCGCCTTTTACTCTAAAAATATTGCCTTTTCTCAATTAATAGTGCAGATTCTCTCTTCTTTTTAAACACTTTCGAGACCGAATCAAGGTAAACTCGCATTTGTAATTCACTGCCTCTAGAGAAAGAAAGGAATGATTTTACTTTCCGTTACGCTTCGATGATAAGGCAGATTGAAACTGACTGATTGTTGCATCTGTAGCGTAAATCTGTATTTCAATGCAGAGACACATCATGAGCAGCCATTTTGTTTCTACTACGAAAATATATCTCGAAGTCAAAAATATATCTCTCGTTAAAATTTATTATAAGTAAATAAACTATTTTTGTTTCAAATTATGAAACTATCATTGATATTAGATTTATTATAAATAAATAAACTACTTCTATTTCACATTATGAAACTATCATGGATATCAGATTTATTATAAACAAATAAAATATTTTTATTTCAAATTATGAAACTATCATTGATATTAGATTTGTTATAAATAAATAAACTATTTTTATTTAAAATTATGAAACTATCATTGATATCAGATTTATTTTAAATAAATAAACTATTTTTATTTCAAATTATGAAACTATCATTGATATTCGATTTATTAAAAATAAATATTATATTTTTCTTCAAATTATGAAAATATCAGCATAATATCTCACAGATTTTAATATCATTTCAAAATCATCTAGCTAGAAATTCATTGATTTAATGCATATATTTTTACCACGAAGACTTATACAAATTATTATTAAAATTAAATTATTGTATCGAATAAATTTTTATGAAGGGTAATTCTCAAAATATTGTAATATTTTGATTACAGATGGAATTATAAGATTCAGAGCTAATCTAAATTCAAATTGTTTAACTGGATATAATTTCGTAAACTGATTTAACAACCAAATCATTTATATAATTATATAATGCATCATAATACATTTATTTTTACCAAGTACGAAATCCTATACAAATTGTTATTAAAATTAAATTATTGTAACGAATAAATTTTTATGAAGGGTAATTCTTAAAATAATGTACTCTTTTTGATACAGATGGAATTATAAGATTCAGAGCTAATCTAAATTCAAATTGTCTAACTGGAAATAATTTCGTAAACTTATTTAACAACCAAATCATTTATATCATTACATAATGTATCATAGTGCATTTATTTTTACCAAGAAATTTTATACAAATTATTATGAAAATTTAATTGTTGTATCGAATAAATTTTTATTAAGAGTAATTCTCAAAATATCGTAATCTTTTTAATACAGATAGAATTATAAAATTCAGAGCTAATCTAAATTCAAATTTTCTAACTGGAAATATTTTCATAAACTGATTTATCAACTAAATCATTTATATTATTACATAATGCATTATAGTGCATTTATTTTTACCCCGTGCGAAGACTTATACACATTATTATTAAAATTAAATTATTGTATCGAATAAATGTTTATGAAGGGTAATTCTCAAAGTAGTGTAATATTTTTAATACAGATGGAAATATAAGATTCAGAGCTAATCTAAATTCAAATTATCTAACTGGAAATATTTTCCTAAACTGATTTATCAACCAAATCATTTATATTATTACATGAAATTCTTATAGAAATGTTTGTGTTTAAACACCACTGCTGACTTTGCAGTTGTTGACTAGATAGTCAAAGGGTTGTAAGAAATGTCTCTGAGCACTCTTTAGTAATCTTGTGACAAAACAACAGACTATATCGTTCCAGACTTAAATGTTAAATTTTAAACTTGATTCTCACACGGATTAGAAAACATGTGTATGTAGTAAAAATTTCTCACATTGTATCCACCAATATCTTAATTTTCAAACCAAATTTTAAGTTTACACAGTTATTAAATTTATGCTAATTTGGATTTTCAAACAGGACGTAGTTATTTAAATATTTCTTTCACAGCTACGGTATACAAACAAGATGTTATAATCAAATAACTTTTGAAAAAAATTCTTCAACACAAACCATAAAATAAAGTAACAGCTAAATAGCCTCTAGTTTATGTTATGTAAAGGTACATAATGTACGTAATTAAATGTTACTTTTACGGTTTTGGGGATATCCAACAATTAATAAGCATAAATCACATTTTCCCAGTTTATCACAGTCAACATCTCCTCAAATAGTCGCAGAATATGTTCCTTAATGAAATCCATGAAATATTATTCATAATACATCATAATATGAGTTATTAAATAAAAAGTCATCTATTTATATTTCTGTAAATTGTATCTTCATCTATTACTACAGATTTCTTTTATTTAAAAATAGTTTTTTAATATACCTATTCAAAACCATTAATTGGGGAGGTAGGGAAAAACTTCTTCTCGGGGAAATTTAGTATATTGTTTGGGAACTGCTTTTAATCCTTTGCCTCTGACGCCCGAACTCAGGCAACGTAAATGGGCCAATTTTGGAATGCCCGACCTAAGTACGATCAAGAGAAAAAACGGTTTCCCATTCTGTGAAGCCCAAAATTTGCTAATTTGCTATGTTCCCAATAGGTAGAGATACTTTCTCTCGAAACGTTACATAGTTTCGAGCCATTTGTCGCTATTTCTTGGATACTGTAAAAGATTTGTGAAATTCAAAGGAATCTGAGGTACAGGGAATTTATGATATTTCATGTAGATAACAATAATGTTATATTAAATTATTATATTTACCCAGAAAATTATGGCATTTAATTTATTTGCTATAAATTTATCAAAAGTTACTGTAATCCATTCACATTTACTATATAAATATTAAATAAAGTAGGGTTTTTTTTTTGTTTAAAATTTGGTTTTCTGTCAAAGATAATCTATTTCTAACATTTTGATTATAGTAACCAATAAAATAAAAGAGAAAAAATTTCACTTTTGCGTATTTTTCTCAAATATATCCCGCAGATTAAAGTTAAGGAGAAGATAATTCACGTTCATTCCTTCAATTCTGAAAATGAATAAAAAAAGAGAAGGTTAGTGGTTATATTTTCTTTTTATTGTGGAACTAACTGTAGATTTTTTTCCACAGTAATTGTTGCTTTTAAGGAAATACAGGTTCTTATTTCTCATTAGACAAATAGAGGGAGGGAACTAATGAAAGGAATATACCTCAATGGAATAACATTCACGTCTATTCTTTAAATGGTGAAATTAATAAATAAATATGATTAGTGGTTATATTCTCTTTATTGTTGAACTAATTGTAGACATTATCGCCACATTCATTGATGCTTTTGTTAAATTACAGTTTCTTATTTCTCATTACAGCAATTCAGGGATGTAACTGATAAAAGGAATGTACCTTAATGAAAAACCTCAATAGAAGATCATTCACGCTCATATCTACAATGGTATGAATGAATAAATAAATACAAGGTCAGTGGTTATATTCTCTTTTATTGTGGAACTAACTGTAAATATATTTAACAGTCATTGTTGCTTCTGTTTAAATACAAGTTCTTATTTCTTTTTACACCAATCTACGGATGGCACAATTGAAAGTAATGTACCTCAATGGTAGATCATTTACCACTATTCTTTCAATAGTGTAAATGAATAAATAAATATAAGGTTAGTGGTTATATTCTCTTTATTGTTGAACTAATTATAGACATTACGGTCACAGTCATTGTTGGTTTGTGTAAAATACAGGTTTTTATCTCTCATTACACCAATGAAGGGATGGAACTAATAAAAGAAATGTACCTTAATGCAAAGCTAAATAGAAGATCATTCACTTAAATACCTTCAATGGTGTATAAGGTTACTGGTTATATTCACTTTATTGTTGAACTAATTGTAGGCATTACGGTCACAGTCATTGTTTTTTTTTCGTAATTTACAGGTTTTTATTTCTCATAACACCAATGAAGGGATGGAACTAATAAAAGGAATGTACCTTAAAGCAAAGCTAAATAGAAGATCATTCACTTAAATGCCTTCAATGATGTAAATAAATAAATAAATATAAGGTTAGTGGTTATATTCTCTTTTATTGTAGCACTAATTGTAGATATTATAGCCACAGTCATAGTTGTTTTTCATGAACATAGATTCAAAATTATCATTACATAATTGAGGGATATCACCAATGAAAGGAATATACTTTTTTGAAAAAAATCGTAACAATAGTGAGTTGGCGTTCATGGTACATAAAATATACATGATAATAATCATAAATACGATACAGGCGGTTTCTGATGGTAAATGGAAGTATTTATGATAGATACAGCTATTCGGCATGACTTCAGTCTTAGAACCTCCAGAAAAATATTTTTTCTGATAGGATAAAAAATACTAAAATATTCATCCAGTTTGAAGAATGAACATTAGCAGGTACTGAAAATCTGAAAATTGTTTATAAGATTGAAGTTCTACTTTCTCTGAACAGGAAAGGCATCCTCAGGTACTATAAATATTCTACGAAGTATTTTAAACTGTTCTCTAAAGGAGTCAATAGGCATTTATTAGTTGAGTTGTTTCATGCGTACTAAATATCGCTGAAAATGTAATTCTTTGTTTTAACAGAACTAAATAAATGCTTAATAGAGCTACACAAAATTACTCTAGGCATTAGTGTCTAGGTGTTAATGGGTTAATTACTGAAAAAATATTCCATGTTGAAAAGCATTAATATTTAATCCTTCAGTGCAGTTTATATATATATATATATATATATATATATATATATATATATATATATATATATATATATATATATATATATATATATATTTCATAATTAATCTGTAAATTCTCAAGCATTTGTAATGATTAAAATGTTCTAATTCATTTGTAATTGTCTAAGGTAATGCTGAAATCATTGTAATTATTCTTTATGAAAAGCACACCTTTGTAAAATCAATCATTGCATTATGTGTCCCATCTGTCAATATTGCCCCAGGCGAAATTTTTTTATTAACAGTCTCATTACAGATAATATAAGTTATTACACTAATGAAAGTAATAAACATGTTTTAAGAAATATTTGTTTTAGCACTAAATTGAGCTTAGAAAAATAAATATTTGAAAAATTTAATTACACTAATAGTAAATAAAATTTAAGAAACAAATATATCTTTTTTAAAGTAGTTCAAATAAATTATCTTGTAAACTAAAATATAAAATGATACAGACACTTTTACGAATAATATTTTTGCACTAGAGAAAAGTTTGTATGATCATTTGAAGTTAGCTGTCTTTCTAAAAATCAATTCAAAACAAAGATAAATTTCAATTATTTAAGGTGATGAAGAGTAAATTAAAATTTTATTGATCCCCATATTTTAATATAGTCCTATTTTCCGACAAACAATGAATATTTAAAAAATATTGAATATTAAAATGAATAAAAATGTATGAATATTTAAATAAATATATTTTTATGAATATTATTACATAATATTTTAACATTATGAATTGCAGTTTTTTGTTTACATTTTTTCCAGGGTATTCTTCCGTAAAAACTTTTGTGAAATTATCCCGGAAAATATTATACATGTTTAATTATAAATAGATGATAAGAAAATGATAATTAAGGTAACAAAAATGTTATGTATATTTTATTTGGAATGACATTCTATCAGATATTACCATAAGACTTTGATATACAATTAATGCTTCCGTAAAGGGTAAAATGATTGATTTAAATTGTTTTTAAAAATGACAGTTTTTCATTAACATAATTGATGAAGTAAAGAATTGCCATTTAAAGATGTTTTTTGTACAGGATTCTGCTAAAATATCAGAAAAATTAGATGCACAGTGTCAAATAAATTAAAAGAAAAGTATAACGAATTGCAGAAAAATAATAGCTGGTAATTATAGTATACAGATGCATTTAAGCCTCATAAAGTCTCTTCGATGTACCCAAAAATTTTACACTAATAATTAAATTCAGCCTGATATATTTTAATGACTGTTAAGTGTTCCACGTTTTGAATATGTCTGAATTATTGTCTTCGCTTTTTTAATTTTTGCTATTTTTTTCTGTATATTTCTTTATATTTTATACAAAAAGAAAAAGGTGTCTGTATTGTATAAATGAAAATAGTAACATCTGTTGATTGATATGTGGCTGTCTATTGTGTCTGTATATGTAATACGTCTTAGTATATCACGAAGTCTAATTTCTCACTTTCGTCCACTTTTTTACTAAAATGTAACGAATGTATTTTTTATTTCATTATTTCTATATTTTTTTCTATATCGTTTCCCTTACTAACAAATAGCGATTATTTCTCCTAAAATATTTCCCTACAATTGACTAAAAGTATTTCTTGTAAATCTTATTTTTTCCTTAAAAAGATATCTGCTATAAAGAATTCTGTAAAAATATATCAAATATATTTTAGATGTATAATGATGAATAAATTAAAGTAAATAGTAGCTGATACTGTTATCTATCAACCATGGTAAACAGATTGTAGTTGTCTGTTTTTCCTAATGTATGCAATGTCTCAGTACAGCTCAATGCCCAATTTCTCGCTTTCGTTTAATTTTTAACGAATCTTTTAAAAAGTAATTCTGATTTTAAGAGAATATTAATTTGAAGTTGGTGTCCTAGTAAAAGTATATTTGAGTCTGGCTTATTTAATGTGAATTTTGGTTTGGAGTTTATCATAGGATTGGAGATCCAAATGTAAATAACATCACCAATTTCTGAAACATTATGCTGATGAATAAAAAACATTTATCAAAAACAGTATACTACAATTTACTGGAAGTTTTTTCTAGACACCTTGACTTTTCTCTCAAAATATTTATTTGTTTTAGGCTTTTGTGAAAATACATTGAAAAGTATTTTAGATGTATAAAGACAAATAAATAATAGCAACTGGGTGTGGAAATTGCTTGAATATAAATTATCGTAAACACAGTAAGCAAATACCTATCTGGTATATCTCTCTGACTTGATATTTCCTCTAATTAGCATGTATATTACTGTATATCACAATACCTAATTTCTTTGTTCGATTATATTTTATGAATGTTTTTTTCTCTTTAAGTAAGCATCCTATTAATCAATTTAGAACTAAGTTTCAGTCAATTTTTTTAATGTAAAGAGATATTTAAATTTAATTATTTCTTGATCTCTAAATCATTTTCCATATTTATAAATAATGAATATTTCTACTAAAACTTGATGCAATAATTTACTTAAAGTATTGAATTATCTTCAAAGAGATATTTTTCGTAATGGCTTTCACTAGGATACCTGTGAGAGTGCAGCTATGTTTTACATAAGGTTTACGAAACTGATTTGCTCGACGCACTCGCACGTTGTGGGTTGCATGCCCAAGTATTTTTTCGCGACTCCTGGAAGAGTATGGTGTGTAAAAGATTGCACTAAAAACTTCAAAAAGTTTTGGAGAGTTGTGATTGGTCTCCAGGAATCGATTCAGGACCATCCTTAGAGTCCCGGTTCATTTGAACAGAGCCGGGAAAGGACGCATTGTCCACAGGACAATGGAACAAGAACGCATCAGCACAGGATAACATAAAAAGTCTAGGGTTGCTGGAGTAGTTCAGAAGGAAGTAAAAGAGTGGACCTTAGCAATTTTTTCTTTTAGGTGTAGCAGGTGGAATGCTTCTTTTACTTTTTAATTTTTTTATATATTTTTTGCATATTTCCATGCCTTTTGTTCTATATTTGAATACTGTAATATAGTTCAGTGGCATTTTACTGTAATTAAAGACGATATAAAGCAAATTCGGGTTATTAATGTCTTTGAAAAAACAACAGAAATGTACTACACCACAGTTATTTTAATGTCAGTTTTTTTTTAATGTGAGGAGATATTTAAATTTTATTATTTCTTGATCTCTGAATCATTTTCTATATTTATAAATAATAAATATGTCTACTAAAACTTGACTCAATAATTTACTTAAAGCATTGAATTATCTCCAAAGAGATGTTTTTCGTAAAAGCTTTCACTAGGATAACTTGAAACCATTTTTGCAAGGTATGTTTTGTAAAAGCTTCTGTTAAATATCTTGAATAGCAAAAATATTTTCTGAAATATATTTTCTATAAAGAATTCTACACCAATATCTTGATAACTGCTATGTAAAAAAAAAACTAAAAATATTACACAAACAGGAGTCAGAATTGTATAAATATAAAGAATACTACCCACAGTTTACAGATATTTAATCAAAAGCACGAGGTCTCATTCATGTATCATTGAAATCGAGACTCATTAATAATTTAAGATGAGACCATATACTCCAGTTAAATGTCAATAAGGTATACCTAAATTTAAAGCATTTTTAAGTTACTGTCAATGCAGCTTCTTTCGTTTTATTTTTAACAAACATTTTATGTATCTTTTATTCGGAATGAATTTCTTTCAAATATTATCATAAGATTTTGGTACACAATTAATGCTTCAGCAAAAGGTAATATGATGTATTTAAAAAGCATTTTAAAAATGATAGTTTTTCATTGACATAATTTATGAAATAAAGCATCACCTCTTTAACCCCTTCCCTGTTTTGACAGTACACCGTACGGGCACAGTTTTCGGGCCTTTACTGATTTGCCCGTAAGAATTACGAGCAATCTGATTTCTATTTTGATTGCACTGTTTCGTTCTTACTTTTTCCAATTTTAGTATCAAATTATTCGTATAGATCGTGATAGTTTTCCAGTAAATGATAGTTTGCAATTTATTGTATTTTCTACTCTGATTGGCTTAAAAGCACGCGTTTTTTCGCATGTCTTGTATCAGAAGACGAATTGTTATCTTTCAATGTATAGCTTTCTGGTTATATTTTACTAACCGACTGATAAATTTATTGATGTAAGAGTTGAATAATATATTTTTACTTTTAAATAGTGGATAATTCAGAACCATGGAGTATGGAGCTAATTTCTTGTGATTCGAACTGTGACTAGGAATCAGAAACTGAATTATTTGTAAATGATAGTAGCGAAACTTTACTAGATGACCTGGATAGTAGTGACTCTGATAGTAATACAGATAGAATCAGTCAAGAAAGACAATTTTTGAAATTAATTGTGATAATCCTTCGGATCCGCCTCCTAGATTTGCTTCCACTGCAATTCCAAAAATTAACTTGGATATTGATGAGACTAAAGGTAAACTTCAGTTCTATGATGCTTTCATAGAAAGAAAAAAAGTTGTAATAATTGCTTAAAAATATTAGAAATGTTCATTTTAATAACATATCTTTACTTAAAAATGTAAAATGAAGAAATAAATGAGATAAAAAAGTGACATTTTTTTGACTGAATTCTGAAAAAAAAATGAAATTGTCAAAGGGTTAAGATATTTTCTGTACAGGAATCTGAGATAATATCGGGAAAATTAGATGTACAGAGTCAAATAAATTAAATGAAAGTATAACGAAATTTCAGGAAAATAATAGCCTGTAAGTACAGTATACAGATGATTTTGAGCCTCATAAAATCTCTTCAATGTACCCAAAAAATTCTATACTAATAATTAGATTCAGCCTGAGATGTTTTAATGACTGTTAAGTGTTTTACCTTTTGAATATGTGTGAATTATTGTCATTGCTTATTTAATTTTTGCTGTTCTTTTCACATATTTCTTTACATTTTATATAAATTACCACTCTGATCTTTTGAAATGTTATCATAAGACTTATAATAAATATAAGTTATGTCTGAAAAGGAGTTTTTGAATAAAACTTTTATAAATTTCTCATTTGGGTGTATTTTAATAAGCCTAACTGTAGAAGTTAAGTATGTATGTATAATAAAAATTATCAACATCTGAAAACATATAAGGTTTATAAGTACATTCAATGTTCCCAAAATTTTCAAAAATGAAAATGTTTAAATAAAATGTTTATAAATTTTAGGTTTACATTAATTCTCCAAACATAATTATGAATGCTAATCATCGTCTTCTAATTCAATACTGAAAATACTGATTCTGTATTTTTAATCATTTTATATCTCTGGAAATATATATGTTTAACATTTTGACAAAGTACTAATGTTTATTTATCTTTAAAAATGCTTACTTTTAGCAATGTGTAAATGAACTGATAATAATGTACAACGTCTATCAGCCAATGATAAAACTAATTACATAAAAATTGTTTTCCGTATAGACTATATTATACATCGCAGTTTGAATATCTTCATCTTATAAATTCTTATAAAATTTACGTTTACCTTAATTCTCCAAACATAATTATGAAAGTCAAGCATCGTGGTCTGATTCAACACTGAAAATTCTGTATTTTAATCATTTAATATCTCTAAATATATATGATTAACATTTTTACAAAGTACTAATATATATTTTTTATCTTTACAAATGTTTACTTGCAGCAATGTGCATATGAATTGATAATACTGTAAAAATTTATCATATTTTTAAGCATTTCATGTCTCTATAAATATATGGATTAACATTTTGACAAAATACTAATATTTATTTTTTATCTTAAAAATGTTTACTTGCAGCAATGTGTAAATGAACTGATAAAATGAAAAGCGTCTATCAGATTTTTAAGGATTTAATGTCTCTGTAAATATATAGATTAACATTTTGACAAAGTACTAATATTTATTTTTTGTCTTTACAAGTGTTTACTTGTACCAATGTGTGAATAAACTGATAATAATGTAAAAAGCCTATCAGATTTTTAATCATTTAATGTGTCTGTAAATATATAGATTAACATTTTGACAATGTATTAATATTTTTTTACCTTTACAAATGTTTACTTCCAGTAATTTGTAAATGAACTGATAATTATCGAAAAAGTCTATCAGACTTTTTAAGCATTTAATGTCTCTGTAAATATTTAGAAGAATATTTTGACAATGTATTAATATTTTTTTATCTTAACATATGTTTACTTGTAGTAATGTGTAAATAAACTGATAATAATGTAAGAAGTCTATCAGATTTTTAAGCATTTAATGTATCTTTAAATATATAGATTAACATTTTGACTAAATACTAA
>CM063508.1:55660543-55663043 GCA_032207245.1 Pardosa pseudoannulata
AGATATTATGTTTATCTTAAAATAATTTTCTGATCATGTTATACATGTTTGACGACCTTAGAGAATGTCTTTGTGTTTCTAATCTATTTGGCTACTTGGAAACGTTTAACTTCCTGTTGCATAAGTGCTTTATGTTTCTCATGGCATTTAAACTACATCATAACGTCAACTTGCGAATGGCTAATTGAGACATCTGATTCGTCAACCCATAAAAACTATAAAATCGAGTTGTACGTGTTGGACAGTACAAATCCTACTAGAAGATGCTAGAATAAACTTGGTTTCTTGTCAGCCAAAAAGTCTTTTGTACTCTGATTTTAACTATACTTTCCATGTCCTCATGACTGTATCGCATTCAAGAAGGATAATTTTCCCTTTGTGATAGGACAAATTACCTAATATATATATATACACAGATGTTTATCAAAATAATGGAAATATATAATAAAAAAAAACTTATGATTGCTCATCAAATAATTAAATTACCAGTCATTTTAATTGCCAGTTTTAAATGCAAAATTTATATCATGATCATATGTGATAGCCTTAATAATATTGTATACTCTTTGCATTTTTATCAAAAGCGTAAATTATCAGACCTCATAGAGTTAAAAAAGTCCATATTGAAAGAGCCTGCTTTTCTGGCGCAAGTATGATCGAAATGTCACAGCATCTAGACATTTCTAGCCGTAAAATGTCTAAATATATGATTGCATACACACAGTGCACTTACCCATGCTCGGCAAGAAAATTAGTGGACAAAAGAAGAACCAAAGAAGAACAAAAGAAGATCAAATGATTATTGTAAAGGAGTGTAATGTCTAAAAAGAAAGCAACTGCAGCCCAAATCTGGAGAGATCTATCAGAATTTGTTACGGATGGCTAATGCGAAACGTCTAAAGTAGTGTTACAACAACACTGGCTGATTGATAAGTGCAAGACAGTTGTGTGGTCAAAAGACTCATGTTCCACTCTTTAGTCGCAAAAGGAAGGGTGTAAGTATAAAGGAAATGTATTTGATTGTGATTGTTTTCTCAAAACATTTTTGCATGTAAATGCGTCTGTCATGGTGTGAGTGGCCGTGTGGTGTTTTTTTCTGCTGGTTGAGTCATAACCCAGATTATAAGGATCATTGAAGAAATGTATAGAGAAGTTTTATCTAATGAGGCGAACTTTTTCCTGCAGGAAATGTAGTTCTCCATAATGTCAATGCTACAGATCATACAGTGGGCTTTTCCTAGGATGGTATGAATACAATAAAAAATTACAATAGAATCTTCATTGACTCACACAGTTCCTAGACAGACAAAAAGGAATCTGTTATGCTCTATTTTAGACAGTTCAATACGGAATCATTTTACCCATACCAACATAACTTCTAGAACAATATCTAGATTATGGAGGGTACAATTTTTCCTATTTATTTGAATTAATCTATTCCCTGGTGACATTAAGATGTATTTCACGTTAGTGAAATGCCATTTTTGTTAAAGATTTCTTAAATATAGGTAGTTCGCATTATTTTTAAGACCTCCTGTATATACAAGTCTGGGTCATATTTATGTGACCATTCTTTCTTTCTATGGTTTTTAAATTTTCTAAAGAACCACTTAAGGAAAATGTTTTAAAAATTTAACCAAGAGTACGGAATGCATTTTTTTACACTTTCTTACTTGAATATATTAAAAACAGGTTGAGATATGGGATGTTAAAGTAAATGATATTTACTTACGCAGGTACGACTGATACATTTGGGGACTAATGACTTTCATAATTAGTTCTGTAGTCTAACTTATTAAAATTATCTATTCAATATATCTAAATATTTTATGTAATATCTACAGCTTAACATTATTGGCAAAATGTTTTTATGTATTACATATACTTATATGTGTTACGTTGCTGGAACAGCATCATAAGCTGAAAGCATGAAACGTATAAAGTCTTCCAAGATTTGGCAGCAATCTAAAAATTGCCTGAAATGGTTAAAAGGAAACTCCTCTAGATTTATTTGATACATTCAACAAATTAGCAGCTTAATAACCCTAATATTTCCGTTAATGACTTGTTAAAGCATATACTTAAAACTTTCATTAAAGTACTTAACCCCTTCCCTGTTTTGCCCTTACACCGTACAGACACAGCTTTAGGGTAAATGATAGTTTGCAGTTTATTGTATTTTATTATCTGATTGGTTCAAAAGCGAGGGTTTTTTCGCATGTTTTGTATCAGAAGACGAATTATTATCTTTCAGTGTATAGCTTTCTGGTTATATTTTACTAACAGTCTGATAAATTTATTGATGTAAGAGTTGAATAATATATTTTTACTTTTAAATAATGGATAATTCAGAACGTATGGAGCTAATTTCTTGTGATTCGAACTGTGACTCGGAATCAGAAACTGAATTATCTGTAAATGATAGTAGCGAAAGTTTACTAGATGATCTGGATAGTAGTGACTCTGATACTAGTACAGATAGAATCAATCCAGCAAGACA
>CM063508.1:55665543-55673043 GCA_032207245.1 Pardosa pseudoannulata
AATTTTCAATCTATGCTTTTGTTGTATTATTAAATATCTTGTTACTCACATCAATTTCCAGTTAAAATAAATTTGATATTAGGCAGTGTATACGTATGAATAAGACTATAAAGACAGAAAAAAGTAAATGTAAGTTTTTTTTTTACTTATTTATAACACTTTACTTCGATGAAAAAGTCTTTTATTTCCTTTTTAAAAACGCTCCGGAAATGTACCCTCGAGAATAAGAATAAAGTGGAACGGAATAACACCTCTTAAAATTATTCATCTAAAGCATTTTCTCCCACCTGAATGGTAAACAAAATTCAAACCTTTTTGAAATGAAGTATTCATTTTCACCCAGAAATGATCTTTATAAAACATATTCAGTTTTATGGCTAGAGAATAAAAAAATGAAATAAAAACTACCATAAAACGTGCTTTGTGGTCACGTTCACCGTTTTATGATATATTTTTCTCTCGAGTCATAAAAACTAACTAACACTCAGTGTAGTGTGCAAAAAACGCCAGATCTCTGTGATGAAGTAAAAAAATATAGGTCCAACCTGCTCTTGTTTCCGAAAATAAATTATAGATTTTATTGCAAGTGAAACACAATAACTGAGGACTGTACTTATATTAAAGAATGAATAGGAGATACAGAGACTATTTAGGTGAGTGGGTATATGTCTCCTCTTCATAAACTGGTTTCGTGTTAACCCCTTCCGGTACATTTATTTTTTATTTAAAAAACTTGTTTCATTTTACAATTCTTACATATTCCTAATTAAAATCCACTTTTTACATAGTGTTAAATAATATCAGAAAAGGTATAATTAAGAAAATATCAAAGCAAAACATTAATAAGGTATACAGATAATAGACTTCAAGATAGTGGTACTTTTCAAAACAAAGTGCAAAGGAATACTGAATTGTTTACACCGCTGGGGAGTCTCACTTCTAATTAGATTCTTGTAACACACACGGCATTTCTTAGAAGGTTTTCTTTTATTCTGACTCATCAATTTAGCAGTGACTTGTACCAAGAAATTCTAGATAAACAATATGTAATAGTGACCTTGTATTTGCACAAGTAACAAAAGTCTTGCTAAATTCAGTATACTAGAAATTATAAACTAAATTAATTGTCATATTTAACATTAACTTCAGTCGCATGACGAGTGTAGCTCGTCATTGTGCGGTATGGAATGAAAAACCAATGACGAGCTAGACTCGTCATTTTACCGGAAGGGGTTAAGAAAAAAATAAGGAGACAGACTACGTTTCACACTAAAATGTTTTCATAATAACAGCCCACATATAAAACTTACACCTTCAATATAAAATAAAAATTTCTACTAACTTTAGAATAAAACTTTTCTTATATCATTAAAAACAGTCAAACTTTAAAAAAATTATCTTGTCTTTTATATAAAAGAATAATGAAAAGACTCAAAATATGTTTTCCAACAGAAAAAAAATATAAATTAATTTAATCACAATATAACTTAAAAAAATTCTACATTGAAAATAAATTTTTAATATCGAAAAGAAGGAAATTATCTTTTTTCATTCAGTTAACTATAAAACAACATGAGCAATATGATATATTTTATAGCATGAAAAATAATATTACTTCAATTTTTTCATTTTCTGTCATTCATTTTTAGTTTTAAAACATGAGGTACAGCATAAAATAGGTACTTATTCTCAATTTCATATAAAAATTCAGTTTTATATATGTATATCTGAAAATTTCCCTTTCGATTCCGTCAGGTTCCTTTTGCTCCGTATGTAAAAGTTAAATGATAAAAATAAATAATTTTTCTGTAAATTAGGGAGATATAAAACAAGTAATAAAATATTATTGTAAAAAAAGTACAAGTTATGGTATGATAGGTTTTTAAAATCTCATTGAATAAAGATATTAAATATGCAATTATGGAACTGTTAATTTAAAAATTAATAATAGCTAATTTTGACATAAATGTTAAACAAACAGCCTACATGTAAATGTTTTAGTTTTCAAACATTCATTTTTAGTTTTAAAATGTCAGATACAGCATACAGCATAAAAAAACAGATATTTATTCTGAATTGGACATAAAAATTCAGGTTTAAGTATGCATATTTCAAAAATATTCTTTTCATTTCCATCAGGTATATAAAAATTATTTAGAAAAATATTATTTTAAATGATAAAAATAAATAATATTTTTTTTAAATTAGGAAACTATAAAAGATGTAATAAAAATCCTTGTAAAAGAAACAGAACAATTTATTGTATGATAGGTTGTTACAATCTCGTGTAATAAAGATATTAAATATGCAAATCTGGTACTGTTAATTTAAAAATTAATAATGATTAATTGTAATACAATTGTTAAATAAACAGCCTACATGTAAAACTTACATCTTCAATATAGCATAAAAAATGTCTTCTCATTTTAGAATAAAACATTTCTTGTATCATTATTAACTCTCAAACTTGTAAAAAAAAATCTTGTTTTTTATATAAAACAATAATAAAAAACTCAAAATATGTGAATCAAGAATACATCACAATACATAAAAACAATATAAATTAATTTACCCACAAAATAACTTACAAAATTTCTAAATTGAAAATAAATTTTTGATTTGAAATAGAAGGCAATTATATATTTTATTAAGTTAGCTATAATTATAACAACATGAGCAATATGATGCATTTTATAGCATCAAACAGATATTTATCCTCAATTATATATAAAAATTCAGTTTTAAGTGTGCTTATATCAAAAATGTACCTTTCGTTTCCACCAGGTATATAAAAGTTATTTAGAGAAATATTATTTTAAATGATAAAAATAAATAACGTTTTTTAAATTCGGGTGATATAAAATAAGAAATAAAAAAATCATTCTAAAAGAAACAGAACAATTTATTGTATGAGAGACTATTAAAATTTCATGTAATAATGATATTAAATATGCAAATCAAGCACTGTTAAATTTAAAATTAATAATGATTAATTTTAATATAATTATTAAATATACAGCCTACATGTAAAACTTACATCTTCAATATAGCAAAATAAATGCTCACTTTACAATAAAGCATTTCTTGTATCATTAATAACCGTCAAACTTGTAAAAAAATCTTGTTTTTTATATAAAATAATAATGAAAAACGTTAAAATATGTTCACCAAGAGTACATCACAACAATGCATCAAAACAATATAAATTAATTTACCCATAAAATAAATTACAAAATTTCTAAATTGAAAATAAATTTTTAATTTGAAAGCAAAGGTAATTATCTATTTTATTCAGTTAACTATAATCAAAACAACATGAGCAATATGATGTATTTTATAGCATGAAAAATAATATTATTTCAATATTTTAATTTTTTAACATTCATTTTTAGCTTTAAAATCTTAGATACAGAATGAAACAGATATTTATCCTTAATTCGACATAAAAATTCAGTTTTAAGTGTGTATATTTCAAAAATTTTTCTTTCGTTTCCATCAGGTATATAAAAGTTATTTAGAGAAATATTATTTTAAATGATTAAAATAAATACCAAATAACGTTTTTTTAAATTAGGTGGATATAAAATGAGTAATAAAAAATCATTCTAAAAGAAACAGAACAATTTACTGTATGAGATTGTTAAAATTTCATGTAATAATGATATTAAATATGCAAATCTGTTATTGTTAAATTAAAAATTAATAATGATTAATTTTAATATAGTTGTTCAATAAACAGCCTACATGTAAAACTTACATCTTTAATATAGCATAAAAAATGTTTCCTCACTTGAGAATAAAATATTTTTTGTATAATTAATAACTGTCAAACTTGTAAAAAATCTCGTTTTTTATATAAAACAACAATGAAAAAACTCAAAATATGTTCACCAAGAGTGTATCACAACAATGCACCAAAACAATATAAATTAATTTACCCACAAAATAACTTACAAAATTTCTAAATTGAAAATATATTTTTCATTTGAAAGCAAAGGCAATTATCTATTTTATTCAGTTAACTATAATCAAAACAACATAATCAATATCATGTATTTTATAGCATGAAAAATAATATTATTTCAATTATTTTAATTTTTTAACATTCATTTTTAGCTTTAAAATGTTAGATACAGAATGAAACAGATATTTATCCTTAATTCGATATAAAAATTCAGTTTTAAGTGTGTATATTTCAAAAAATTTTCTTTCGTTTCCATCAGGTATATAAAAGTTATTTAGAGAAATATTATTTTAAATGATTAAAATAAATACCAAATAACGTTTTTTTAAATTAGGGGGATATAAAATGAGTAATAAAAAATCATTCTAAAAGAAACAGAACAATTTACTGTATGAGATTGTTAAAAATTCATGTAATAATGATATTAAATATGCAAATCTCTTATTGTTAAATTAAAAATTAATAATGATTAATTTTAATATAGTTGTTCAATAAACAGCCTACATGTAAAACTTACATCTTCAATATAGCATAAAAAATGTTTCCTCACTTGAGAATAAAATATTTTTTGTATAATTAATAACTGTCAAACTTGTAAAAAATCTCGTTTTTTATATAAAACAACAATGAAAAAACTCAAAATATGTTCACCAAGAGTGTATCACAACAATGCACCAAAACAATATAAATTAATTTACCCACAAAATAACTTACAAAATTTCTAAATTGAAAATATATTTTTCATTTGAAAGCAAAGGCAATTATCTATTTTATTCAGTTAACTATAATCAAAACAACATAATCAATATCATGTATTTTATAGCATGAAAAATAATATTATTTCAATATTTTAATTTTTTAACATTCATTTTTAGCTTTAAAATGTTAGATACAGAATGAAACAGATATTTATTCTTAATTCGATATAAAAATTCAGTTTTAAGTGTGTATATTTCAAAAAATTTTCTTTCGTTTCCATCAGGTATATAAAAGTTATTTAGAGAAATATTATTTTAAATGATTAAATAAATACCAAATAACGTTTTTTTAAATTAGGGGGATATAAAATGAGCAATAAAAAATCATTCTAAAAGAAACATAACAATTTACTGTATGAGAGATTGTTAAAGTTTCATGTAGTAATGATATTAAATATGCATATCTGTTATTGTTAAATTAAAAATTAATAATGGTTAATTTTAATATAATTGTTCAATAAACAGCCTACATGCAAAACTTACATCTTCAATATAGAATAAAAAATGTTTCCTCACTTGAGAATAAAATATTTCTTGTATCATTAATAACTGTCAAACTTGTAAACAAATCTTGTTTTTTATATAAAACAGTGAAAAACTCAAAATACGTTCATCAAGAGTACATCACAACAATGCACCAAAACAGTGTAAGTTTATTGACCCAATTTACAAAATAACTTACAAAATTTCTAAATTGAAAATAAATTTTTAATTTGAAATAGAAGGTAATTATCTATTTCATTCAGTTAACTATAATTATAACAACATGAGCAATATGATGTATTTTATGGCATGAGAAATAATATTATTTCAATTTTTTATTTTTATAACATCCATTTTTAGTTTTAAAATGTCAGACACAGCATAAATCAGATATTTATTCTCGATTTGATATAAAATTTCAGTTTTAAGTATGTATATTTCAGAAAACTTACCTTTCTTTTCGTCAGGTACATAAAAGATATTTCGAAAAATATTATTTTAAATGATAAAAATAAATATCGTATTTTAAATTAGGAATCTTTAAAATAAGTAAAAAAAATCATTGTAAAAGAAACAGAAGATTTTATTGTATGGTAGATTGTTAAATTTCATGTAATAAAGATATTAAATATGTAAATCTGGTATTGTTAAATTAAAAATTAATAATGATTAAGTTTAATATAATTGTAAAAAAACAGCCTATATGTAAAACTTACATCTTCGATATAACATAAAATTTCTGCTCACTTTAGAATAAAACATTTTTTGTATCATTGATAACTGTCCTACTTGTAAAAAATATTGTTTTATGTAAAACAATAATGAGAAAACTCAAAATATGTACATCAAGAATGCATCACAACAATACATAAAAACAATATAAATAATTATTAATTAATTTGCCCACAAAAATGTTTAAATTGAAAATAAATTTTTAACACCTAAAAGAAGGCAATTGTCTTTTTTATTCAGTTAGTTGTAATTACAATAACATAAGCAATATGATATATTTTATAGCATGAAAAATAATATTATTTCAAATTTAATTATCTAACATTAATTTTAATTTTAAAATGTCAGATACAGTACAAAACAGATATTTATATTAATTTGATATAAGAATTGAGTTTTAATTATGCAAATACCAAAACATTTCATTTTGTTTTCATCAAGAATATAAAATTTAAGTTATTTAGAAATATATTAATTCATATGATAAAAACAAACATTTTTTAAATTAAGGAGCTATAAAAGAAGTAATAAAAATCATTGTAAAAAACATAATTTATTATATGATAGATTGCTAAAATCTCATGTAATAAAAATATTAAATATGCAAGTTTAGTTCTATTAAATAAATATTAATGATATTTAATTTTACTATATTTCTTAAATAAAGTCTAAGTATTTAGATTGAAATATTAGTTTTTAGGTAACAAAAAGAATATTTTTACTTATTTGAAAATGCAATTTTTTCAGTTTATGCTTTCAACAGCATCCGGTATATGTCATTCAAAATGTGTATAAACCTCTATTTGCATTTTATTATCTGGGTTAGGTGTAGTAAAAAATGCAAAGGTTTAGAAATATGAAATTGTCTAGAAATATATTTCAGTTACCATACGTTACGCAATGTAAATATTTTACAAAATATTTAAGAAGTTGAGTTAATTCGTTTTTTTTTATTTCTGTAAGTGGTTTCTTGTATTCTAAAAGGTGTTTAGCCTATGTTGAAAATATGTATTTTTCCACCAAACATAAATGTAGATATTAAAGCAGTTGAATTATTTAGATTTTTATTTTCTTTAGGGGTTATTATGTCTACTAAAAAAGTCTTGATGTTTGCTGAAAGTGTCTGTTTAGACCAAATGTAAGCATTAGTACTAAAGCAGTTGAGTAATTTAGATTTTCCAGATGCTTTATGCCTTCTACAAAGGAATGTTTACACGCTGAAAGTGTAAAGCTTCGATAAAATGTTAGTATGAAAATTTAGTCAGTTGAGATAATTTTTTAAGACATCTTATCTTTCTAAACGTACTATGTCCACTATATATGCAGGTTTGGAAACGTAATATTAATAATTTAGGGATTTGAGAGCAGAAAAAGTAATGCACACTTTTCTTGCAGGAGCATGAATCTTTAATAACCAATTATAAAAGCACTTAACGAGTAAGGATTGAGACATAGCGTCTTGGAAAAAGGTTGCTGCATGAACCCTGGCTGAATGTTATTTCTTTGTTAGATTGTGAACGCTACCAACTCAAAGTCATGGTTGATGGTTGGCTGTTAAAATGG
>CM063508.1:55688043-55690543 GCA_032207245.1 Pardosa pseudoannulata
ATATATATATATATATATATATATATATATATATATATATATATATATATATATATATATATATATATATATATATATATATATATATATATATATATATACATATATATATACATATATATATACATATATATATATATATATATATATATATATATATATATATATATATATATATATATATATATATATATATATATATATATATATATATATATATATATATATATATATATATATATATATATATGTCAGGTCTAAAAAAGGGGTAGTTGGAAATTATGTAAGTTAAAAACTCTTCAATAATAAAATAAATGAAAAAGAACTACGCTCGCGTAAACTTTCAGGATAATCCGGTCAGGAGAAAGCATTTTTGAGCTATTTGATGAGCTTGCAAACAGATAAGTTTTGATTTGGCCAACATGGACATGGGACATGGAGCGGACAACACCGTCAAGCATATATCCGCCACGAACATTGAAAATGGCGCAAATTGCTTTCCTTAAGAACGATGAATTAATAAAACTTATTATTATGAAGAAGACTGTTGTCCATTCGCCTTAACTCTGCACTACGACATGTCTTATATATATATATATATATATATATATATATATATATATATACATATATATACATATATATTCATATATATACATATATATATACATATATATACATATATATATATATATATATATATATATATATATATATATATATATATATATATATATATATTATCCCTTTATTACGCAGAAAGAGACGAAAAGCTAAGCCGTTACAGATGGCAAAACGGTCCATTAGACGTGCTCAACTTTGCACGGACTAAAGTGTTGTTATCAAAAAAAATTAACATAGATTTACACATTTTTTGTAAGTGGAAATTGTTATGTGAAATTACGTAAATGTAATAATGTGATAGAGTGGCAAAAAGGGGAAACTATGTTTTCTCTGCCCATGTCCATTCTGTAAGTAAAGTTGATGGATTTTTTGCATTTTTGCATCTTTGCAGCGGAATTTTAAGTGTGCCTACAAGCACTGGGGTAATTACTGAGATCATAAGCTCCGATATCAGAGTTGCAACCTGTAGAAGATCCTGATGGAGTCAAACCAGACACAGGATTCATAGCTTGAGAATCAAATTCGCTTTCAAACCAGAATGAAATTGATTTTGATAAATGAAGTTTCATACCTAACTCGATCTCATGGAGAGAATATTCAGACCGGAACTGCATGTAATAAACATTTACAGTTGGTCATCTTTCAAGAAGTCGTTGTTGAGATAGACATAAAAATTTACGCGTCATTAATCCGTCAGATAAGTGAACTGGAACAGTATCTTACTGACGCAAAGTAAGGTGTCTTAAGAATCAATATTTTTGCATTTATACAAATGACCCGCCAAAAACCAAATGAAGCATTACATCCTGATTTTATGCAAATTCAGAATCAAGCAGGGGTGGGTCTAAAATAAACATGAACCAGCATGTTTATTTTAACAGCATGAATAATCAGATTTTCCCAATGAGTAAACAGTTTCATGATGGTTGTGCAATTGTTTATTACTTTATTTTTCTAGAAATTAACAGCAAAGTTCATCCGGTTGGAAAAATACGTGTTATGAACAATTCACATAGTATTACATTTTGATTGGCCTGCAAAAACACTTGGTATGAACCTCCATAGAATGTCTGTGGAATATTCTTCAAAATCAGCAGTTTGTCGTATCGTAACTTTAGGGATTAGTTTAAACTGAATCTACCGTACACAAGGTCAGAATTATGGTCATTAAAACCTCCTTATCCCTTTATCTACTGCATTATAAACTACTGAAAATTTCTTCATAAATATATTTTTTAGCTGCATATTGATAATTAAAGAATATAAAAGAAAAAAAATTTCCTCCCCCCGGTGCGAAATTTAATTTATTAGAACTAATTAATTAAAGTGGTACCTAAAAGTACCATCAGTAGATAAAGGATTAAAGTGATTGGTACTTCTAAGTACCGTCAGTAGATAAAGGGTTATAGAAAGGAGTAGGAGCTTGCAAATTTTTGTAGGCAAATTTACAAACTGAATACATGCCAAAAGGGGAGTTACACTTTATTAAAGGATGCTTTTCATAGGCTTTTTTTTCCTTTTAGCCTATACAGAAGCTGGTTACACATTTTTAGACGATGCATATTGTAGTTATAAAACTAAGTTATATAAAAATCTTGTGTTTGAAATGTTCTATTTGATAGCCCTTATTCTGAACTATCTTGCGACACTGTGAGTTCCAGAATAATAATGCCTTTTGAAGTGTCAGAAGAGGTATTCTATCTCATTCCTCCTAAAGAGTCTTGTAAGGGTCTTGTAAGGGTTGTGGGACGACATTTAGATAATGCAGAATGCAAAAAATCCATAGATAATACATCGGGAGTTTTAGTAGTGATATCAGTGAAGGGTACGGCCTTGATACGAGTTTTTTGTTCCATTTCTTTTAGGAAATTTATAG
>CM063508.1:55698043-55710543 GCA_032207245.1 Pardosa pseudoannulata
TACGATCTACAAGATTTAAGAAAATCTACCCAATAGATAACCTAATAATTTTACCGGTTATTTATTTCTAATATTCTTGCTAATATAGCATTAGCCACTACAAAACCACAGTATTTCATAGCAATTCTGCCTTAAATTGAGATAAATAATATTTAATATGGGATAGCATAAAATATACTTTTTTAGTAGCGATCCACAATATTTACAAAATTCTACTCGATAGTTAAAACTAATAATTTTACCGATATTTTAGTATATCCAATACGCTTGATCTTATAGGATTAGCCACTACTTAACCACATTATGTAATAGACACTCTCCCTTAAATTGGAGGTATAGAACATTTAATATGGGAAAGCATTAAATATACATTCTTTATAACGATCCGCAATATTTACGAAATACTATCTCACAGTTAAACATAATAATTTTACCGATATTTTATTATATCCAATGCGCTTGATCTTATAGAATTAGTCACTATTAAACCACAGTATTTGTTAATAGAAATCCTCCTTTTGAATAGATATATAGAACATTTGATATGGAAGAGCATAAAATACAAGTTTTTATAACGTTCCGCAAGATTTAAAAAATTCTACCAGATAGATAAACCTATAATTTTGCAGTTTTTTTATTAGATCTAATACGCTCTTATAGCATTAGCTACTACCAAACCACAGGTTTTTTTTATAGAAATTCTTTCTTTAATTAGAAATATAAAATATTTAATATGGGAGAGCACAAAATTACTTTTTTACTACGATCTACAAGATTTAAGAAAATCTACCCAATAGATAACCTAATAATTTTACCGGTTATTTCCAATATTCTTGCTAATATAGCATTAGCCACTACTAAACCACAGTATTTAATATCAGTTATCCCTTAAATTAAGATATATAATATTTAATATGGGAGAGCATAGAATATACTTTTTTAGTAGCGATCCACAATATTTGCAATATTCTACCCATAGTTAAACATAATAATTTTACCGATATTTTAGTATATCCATTACGCTTGATCTTATAGCATTAGCCCCTACTTAACCACATTATTTAATAGACACTCTCCCTTAAATTGGAGGTATAGAACATTTAATATGGGAAAGCATTAAATATACATTCTTTATAACGATCCGCAATATTTACGAAATACTATCTCACAGTTAAGCGTAATAATTTTACCGATATTTTATTATATCCAATGCGCTTGATCTTATAGAATTAGTCAATATTAAACAACAGTATTTGTTAATAGAAATCCTCCTTTTGAATAGACATATAGTACATTTAATATGGAAGAGAATAAAATACAAGTTTTTATAACGTTCCGCAAGATATAAGAAATTCTACCCGATAGATCAACCTATAATTTTACAGTTTTTTATTACTTCTAATGCGCTCTTATGGCATTAGATGCTACCAAACCACAGTTTTTTTTTAGAAATCCTTTCTTTAATTAGAAATATAAAATATTTAATATGGGAGAGCACAAAATTACTTTTTTTACTACGTGCTGCAAGATTTAAGAAATTCTACCCAATAGATAACCTAATAATTTTACCGATTATTTCCAATGATCTTGCTCTTATAGTATTAGCCACTACCAAACCCCAGTATCTAATAGAAATTCTCACTTAAAATGGAGATGTAGAACATTTAATATGGGAAGCATAAAATATATTTTTTTTTATAAAGATCACAAAATTTACGCAAATCTACCCAATAAATAAACCCATAATTTTACATATTCTTTTATTATCTCTAATACGCTTGCTCTTATAGCATTAACCACTACCAAACCATAATATTTGTTAACAGAAATTCTCCCTTTAAATAGAAATATAAAACATTTAATATGGAAAAGCATAAAATTAATTTTTACAACGATCCGCAAGAATAAGAAATTCTACCGAATAGATAACATAATAATTTTACCTGTTATTTCCAATATTCTTTCTCTTATAGCATTAGCCACTACCGAACCACAGTATTAATAGCAGTTCTCCCCTAAAATGGAGATATATAGCATTAAATACGGGAGAGCATAAAATAGATTTTTTTTATAATGATTTTCAATATTCTACCCGATAGTTATACCTAATAATTTTGCCGATATTTTATTATATTCACTACGCTTGCTCTTATAGCATTAGCCACTACCAAACCCCAGTATTTGTTAATATAAAATCTCCCTTTAGATAGATATACAGTACATTTAATACTGGAAAGCATAAAATATAAATTTTTATAACGCTCCGCAAGATTTAAGAAAATCTACCCGATAGATAAACCTATCATTTTACAGGATATTTCCAATATTCTTGTTCTTATAGCATTAACCACTCCTAAACCACAAATTTTGTTTATAGACCTTCTCCCTTTAAATAGAAATATAAAACATTTAATATGGGAGAGCACAAAATTACTCTTTTACTACGATCTACAAGATATAAGAAAATCTACCCAACAGATAACCTAATAATTTTACAGGTTATTTCCAATATTCTTGCTAAAATAGCATTAGCTACTACTAAACCACAGTATTTAATAGCAATTCTGCCTTAAATTGAGATATATAATATTTAATATGGGAGAGCATAAAATATGCTTTTTTATAACGATACGCAAAATTTATGAAATTCTACCCAATAAATAAACTTATAATTTTACCGATATTTTAGTATATCCATTCGCTTGCTTATAGCATTAGCCTACTACCAAACCACAGTATTTATAGAAATTCTCCCTTTAAATTGGATATAGAACATTTAATATGGGAAAGCATTAAATATACTTTTTATAAAGATCCGCAATATTTACGAAATACTATCTACCAGTTTAAACCATAATAATTTTACCGATATTTTATATATCCAATGCGCTTGATCTTATAGAATTAGTCACTATTAAACCACAGTATTTGTTAATAGAAATCCTCCTTTTGAATAGATATATAGAACATTTGATATGGAAGAGCATAAAATACAAATTTTTACAACGTTCCGCAAGATTTAAGAAACGACCCAATAGATAAACCAATAATTTTACCGTTTTTTTATTATTTCTAATACGCTCCTATAGCATTAGCTACTACCAAACCACATTTTTTATAGAAATTCTTCCTTTAAATAGAAATATAAAATATTTAATACGGGAGAGCACAAAATTAATTTTTTACTAAGATCTGTAAGATTTAAGAAATTCTACCCAATAGATAACCTAATAATTTTAAAGGGTTATTTCCAATATTCTTGTTAATATAGCATTAGCCACTACTAAACCACAATATTTAATATCAATTATCCCTTAAATTTAGATATATAATATTTAATATGGGAGAGCATAAAATATATTTTTTTTATAACGATCAGCACAATTTTCGAAATTCTAACCAATAAAAAAACTTATAATTTTACGTATTCTTTTATTATTTCTAATACGCTTGCTCTTAAAGAATTATCCACTACCAAACCACAGTTTTTGTTTATAGATATTATCCCTTTAAATAGAGATATAACACATTTAATATGGGAGACCATAAAATTACTTTTTTTACAACGATCCACAAGATTTAAGAAATTCTACCCAATAATTAACCTAATAATCAGTTAATGTACAAATACAGAGACACTAAGACTCTTTTTATCTTGAAGTTGGGTATTTTATATTCAAACATTTTTACAAATATTATATGCTGTGTTTTAACAGTTCAAGATTTAATATATTTTTCAACAATAATTTATTGTTTTCTTTCAATAAATCTGAATAAAGAATGGAAATATTTAATTGTATTTTTAATTTAATTTAACTATTTCTAATTTAATTGTATTTGCTTCTAATTTAATGGTAACACTAGAATAAAAAATTAAATATATCACAAATAATCTTACAACCATAGTAACAAAAAGATTAAACCGGAGTTAAAATGAAATTCACAGTTATAAAGGAAATAATCATTCATATAAAAAAACGTTAACTATTAATAATCTTGAGTACATGTTTCATTAATATTTAGGTATTTTTTAAAGCTTGTACACACCAACAAAATATAAAAAGGAATTATATCATAGTCATTGACTTGTGTCGCATCAGATATCTCTGAATATTTGCAATGTATATGAACTTTTCTATTTAAAAGAAAAATTTTCTCAAGTGAGGTGCAAAATATAGCGCATAGCATTTGAGATAACTTTGAAAAGTTTCTATTCAGCATTTCGATATGTTCCCATCAGCCTCAGGTATGTTTACCTCTTTATAAGGAAAAGATGCTGAAAAACCTAGGTATTAGTAAAAGAAAGAAGTATATTAAGCCTTATTGCAACGTCAACGCAAAGTCATCAAGAGACTACACTTCTCAAAAGGGAAAACTCGTATATGTTACCTGAGGAAGAGCTAAAGGAAAGTAATATTTCTTTGGTTTTGTGTTTGCTATGAATTTGTTCACTTCCCTTTAGTTTTTAGAATATAGCTATGCTTTTCATAGAGAAAAATCTATGTGGCGAATTCTTTCACTTGATTTAAGTGTTGAAAGGGCATCTCATATTTTAAAATATCAAGGATCATAGAAGGTTTCAAGCTAGAAAAGTCACCATTATAACAGCCTAGTTTCGATATAAAATAAAAAAGTTTTTTTAGATCCTTAATAGAGTTCAAATTTAAAAAATTATTTTGTTTTGCTATACAAAAAGATACTTTAAACAAAAAAAGGTATATGTGCCAACTAAAAATATACACTTCCACCTATATGAATAACAACTTTTGAAGTTGATAACTTAGAAATTATTTTTTATATGAAATAGAAGCTAAATGTGTTGTTTATTCCGTGAATTTCAACTGTAATAATACAAGAAATATGTTTTATTTTATAGCATAATAAATTAGAAATTTTAAAAAAATTTCAATCTTATATATTTTTTATTTTTTTAATTTAATATTTCAGAGACCTGAAATGTTTTTGGTTTATTAAATAAAAAATATATTTATCTTCAATTTCGTCTAAAAATTTAGTTTTTCAAAAACATATTTCAAATCCTATCTTGAGGGTAGGTGATTTTTAATCATTTAGTTTATACATTTTTACATTATTTAAAAAGTGACTGAACTAATTAATGTAAAAGAACTTATAAAAATGCATTCTAAGATAAGCAGTACATTTTATTTTAAGATAAATCGAAAACAAAGAATATTATATACAGTTAAAGGCGATTTTAAATCTGAAATGGTTCAATTAAACTTTTAAATGTTATCTTATTATGATCAGAAATATTTAAGTTGTACAACAAAAGCATTTTTTATTACCATACAGAACATTTTCATGAAAATGAAAAGTTTCGTTGAACAGCATTCATTAAAAATATTGTTGGTGCAGTGCATTTTCAATATTTTCTAACTAGCTGTGTAGCATTAAATTAGAAACAAAACTGGTTATAAATTATTACATATAATAAGTAATATATATGTACAATATTATCTAAAATTATACAATATCTTAACAGTTTCTTTCATTGTTTCACAACAGTAACCCCCATATATCATGACAGAATTATTTTTTAAAAAGTCTAATTACAAATACATCAACATTTAAAATTTAATTTTAATTAAAATATTTTCATGAAAATTGAACTTTACAATAACATTCATCAAAACATTTAAATAAAAACTACATTTTATGATAAATATATTTATAATTAGAACAAAAAGTTTAAGAAAGAAACTTAGAAAAAGGTAATAGATCTGGAACATTTATAAGTTATTAAAGATAGCTGAGTATCGTCCATGCTTTCCAAACTGAAGTCCCTGATATCCTCGGCAGGAAATATTTTTGTAGATTGGTGACTAGAATCTATCAATCTGGCTCACTCTCTATACAAAGTTTAGCTATATTCTAAGAGATCCTTAAAGTATCTAGATATTTTCAGTTTTAGATACGCTTCAATTCCTGATAAACTAAGGAAGAAATGTTTTTGGCTGAAATATAAATAATTATTTAACTATCTTATCTAATTCAGAGGATGAAATATTCATAGAATAAGCTAAATTTTGTTGAAAATTTTCTTTGTCTTCTGAGTATGGTAACCTGTGGACATCATTTGGACAGCTCGTTTGAAATTCGTGGCAACTCTAAGGACTGAAAAACTGGACCACCTTCCGGGACGGCAAATTATAGAGAGGCGGCAATTTGTCTTGATTTTGTTAAATTGGATAAATAAAGGTATAAAGGTAAAAAATGTGTAAAATTATTATACAAATTTTAATTATTTACTACTTGGAATATTGGAAAATAATTAATTTGTACAATTTTAATAGATTTAATTAAAAGAAAAAACCTGTGCCAACAAAAAATGTCTCGTAAGAGTATTATTTTTTAATCAGATTTCCAGCGTATTGATTAGTTGGAACAAATGCTCTGTAAAAATTCATAGATATGCATATTTTTAACCCGATTTCCACTGCTTTACTATAAAAAGTAAAACAACTATTTGAATAGTTTTATATGTGATAATGCTACATTAAAGTAGGAAAGTGTGTTTTTCGTTTAGTTAATTCATGGAATTAAGTATAAGTATTTGGTGTTCTGAAATATGCTAAATGAGTTAAAAATAACTAATAAAAACTAATTAATGTTTAAAATAACTTATAAAAATTCATTCTAAGATAAGCAGCGAAGAGCAGATAAGTATATTATAGACAGTTAAAGGCAATTTTAAATCTGAAATGGTCCCCTATGTTTACCAACCATTAAACTTATAAATGTTATCTTATGATGATCGGAAATACCTAAACTGTACAACAAAAGAATTTTTGATTAGAGCATAAAAAATTTTCATAGAAATAAAATCGTACAATAGCATCCATTAAAAATATTCCTGCTGCAGTGCTTATCAATGCATTATCATTATTTTCTTACTGTGTAGCATTAAATTAGAAAAAGGTAAAAATAATATAAATATTATACAACTATAAATATATATAACTTACTTTATATATATTTATACTTATACACACTTTTCAAAAACTTTCGCATCTTGTAACAACAAATATAGTAACTATACATATATATTTGGAAAATGGCAAAGGTATCTCAATGCAAGCAAAAGATAACAAAATCAAGAATCAAGAAAGAATAATACTAAAGCATTATTTGTAATTGTTTGTAATAATACAAACATATATTTGACATACTGAGAATAGATATTAAAATAGTGTATTTTGCACTATACAAAAGGCTGCTTGCGATATTTAAAATTATATACCTTAAAAAGACAAAGCCGTCTCGTTGCAGGTAGAAGATTAAAAAAATAAATAATAAAAAAGTTTAAAATAATACTAAAACATGATTAGCAATATTTTGTAATAGCTTAAAAATATTTTAATGTACTATAAACATATTGAAATATTGCTTTTTACTATTAATTAAAGGCTGTTTGAGATATATAAAACAAGGCTGTCTCACTGCAGGTAGAATATTAAAAAAATAAAGAATAAAGAAGTTTAAAATAATAAAACATAATTAGCAATCTTTGGTTATAAACATGATTAGCAATCTATTGTAATAAACATGATTAGCAATCTATTGTAATAAACATGATCAGCACTCTTTTGTAATAAACGTGATTAGCAAACGTTTATAATAATTTAAAAAATTGTAAGTATACTGGGAATATATATTAAAATATTGCATTTTACCATACATAAAAGGCTGCTTACGATATATAAGACAAGGCCGTCTCACTTCAGGTAGAAGATTAAAAAAGCTAAGAATAAGGAAGTTTAAAATAATACAAAAGCATGATTATCAATCTTTTGTAATAAACATAATTTGCAATCTTTTGTAATAAACATGACTAGCAATCTTTTGAAATAAACGTGATTAGTAATCTTTTGTATTAATTTAACAAACTTTAATATACTGTGAGCATATATCAAAATATTGTATTTTGCTATACATAAAAGATACGATATATAGGACAAGGCCGTCTCACTGCAGGTAGAAGATTAAAGAAAAATAAAGAAAAAAGAAGTTTAAAAGAATACCAAAGATCGATTATCCATCTATTGTAGTAAACATGAATATCAATCTTTTGTAATAAACATGATTATCAATCTTTTGTAGTAAATGTGATTAGCAATCTTTTGTAATAAACGTGACTAACATTCTTTTATAATAATTTAAAATTTTTTCAATATACTGTGAACATATATCAAAATATTCTGTTTTACTATACATAAAAGGCTGCTTACGATATATAAGACAAGGCTGTCACTGCAAGTAAAAGATTAAAAAAATAAAGAATAAAGAAGTTTAAAATAATACTAAAGCACAATTATCAATCTTTTGTAGTAAACATGAATATCAATCTTTCGTAATAAACATGATTAGCAATCTTTTGTAGTAAATGTGATTAGCAATCTTTTTATAATAAACGTGATTAACATTCTTTTATAATAATTTAAATTTTTTTCAATATACTGTGAACATATATCAAAATATTCTGTTTTACTATACATAAAAGGCTGCTTACGATATATAAGACAAGGCTGTCACTACAGGTAAAAGATTAAAAAAATAAAGAATAAAGAAGTTTAAAATAATACTAAAGCACAATTATCAATCTTTTGTAGTAAACATGAATATCAATCTTTCGTAATAAACATGATTAGCAATCTTTTGTTAAAAACATGATTAGAAATCTTTTGTACTAATTTAAAAATATTTTAATATATTGTGAACATATTAAAATATTGTATTTTATTATACATAAAAGACTGTTTACGATATATAAGACAAGGCGGTCTCACTGCAGGTAGAATTTTAAACAAATAAAGAATAAAGATGTTTAAAATAATGCTAAAATGTGATTAGCAATCTTTTGTACTAATTTAAAATTATTTTAATATATTGTTAACATATATCAAAATATTGTATTTTACTTTTCATAAAAGGCGGCTTACGATATATAAGACAAGGCGATCTCACTGCAGGTAGAATTTAAAAAAAATAAAGAATAAAGAAGTTGAAAATAATGCTAAAACGTGGTTAGTAATCTTTTGTACTAAATTTAAAATTATTTTGTTATATTGTTAACATATATTAAAATGTATTTTACGATACATAAAAGGCTAATTGTGATATATAACATTCATATACCTAGATAATGGCATGGCTGTCCTACTGCAGGTAGAAGATTAAAAAAATAAAGAATCAAGAAGGTTAAAATAATACGAAAACATGATTTGCTATCTTTTGTAATCAATCAAATTTATTTTAACATGATATTAATAGGTATCAAAATATTGCATTTTACTCTATATAAAAGACTGTTTGCAATATTTAATGTTCATATACCGGAAAAATGACGAGGCTGTCTCAGTGCACGTAGAAGATTAAAAAAATAAAGAATCAAGCAGACTTCCCTTAGTAGAACGAGTCCCTTATCAGATTTAATACTGAGCCCTGTTGTAGAACATCTCCGGTCATACAAGATTCCCCATCAACTTGTCTCTGCGCACGTCTCCCCGTATGAGACTCTGCTATGCTTAATAGAACCCAGGAGAGCAATAAAATCACAGAGTTATCTCATACACAGCTTTAAAGGGGAGGAAGAAAGACAGGATGTATCTTTCCCTATCAGTGTCATCTTAAATGGCCGATTTTATCGCACTATACACACAGAAAAAAAGGCAGATAAGGAGCAAATGTACATAAAGTATTTCTGAATTTCATATTCCGCGAGGGCTAACGTGATGTGAATAGTTTGCATTTCTTTGCTAGCGTAGAATTTGGAATTTCCAACGTTGCTATCATATTTACGATAGATTATGTCCGAGTTAAACAAACGAACTTTGTGTTTGTCGTTTAGGTCTTTATATCCCTTAAATAGTGTGGACATAATTCTTTGGTTGGTCTAAGAAATATAAAAGAAATAGATAGTATCTAAGAATTTCTGGCATTAGAAAAATATTTGCTTAAATTATATTACGTTTAATAAAATATTTGTAGTGTATTATTTACTTTAAACTAATATATAAATCAATAAAGATGCTGCAAATAAAAAATACAACACTATATCGATTTATATTATAATTATTGTTTAAATTAAATAGATTTTCTAAAATTTTAATTAAATATATGGCATTAATTAATGTTAATGATAACTTTCATTTGTAACTTTACTTCTATGTATGTATGTATGTGCGTATATATGTATATGAGGCTATCTTCTCACGAATCCCTGCATGCTGAATTTCATCAGATAATTTAAATTTAAAAATTGCTAATAATTAAAAAAATCAATTAAAAACGTCAAAATAACCTGTGTTGTCATGTATGCAGTGCAGTTACAGCTATCAATTATTACCTGTAATTTTCTGTTTACTTATGTATCGATTATGATACTGAATAGTTAAGTTCCGTTACTATCCGTTTCCGATAATGTTATTTGAATTTATAATACTGTTATTTAACCCCTTCCCTGTTTTGCCCGTACGACGTACGGGCACAGCTTTCGGGCCTTTACTGATTTGCCCGTACGGCGTACGGGCAATCTGATTTCTATTTCCCTTGCACTGTTTCGGCCGTATTTTTTCCAATTTTAGTAACAAATTATTCGTATAGATGTCCAGTAAATGATAGTTTGCAGTTTATTGTATTTTCTACTCTGATTGTTTGAAAAGCGTGGGTTTTTGGCCTGTTTTGTGTCAGAAGACGAATTGTTATCTTTCAGTGTATAGCTTTCTGGTTATATTTTACTAACCGCCTGATAATTTTATTGATGTAAGAGTTGAATAATATATTTTTACTTTTAAATAATGGATAATTCGGAGCTAATTTCTTGTGATTCGAACTGTGACTCGGAATCAGAAACTGAATTATCTGTAAATGATAGTAGCGAAAGTTTACTAGATGACCTGGATAGTAGTGACTCTGATAGTAGTACAGATGGAATCAGTCAAGCAAGACAATTTTTTTTAATTAATTGTGATAATCCTTCGGATCCGCCTCCTAGATTTGCTTTCACTGGAATTCCAAAAATTAACTTGGATATCGATGAGACTAAAGGTAAACTTCAGTTCTATGATGCTTTCATAGAAAGAAAAAAAAAGTTGTAATAAATGCTTAAAAATATTAAAAATGTTAATTTTAATAACATATCTTTACTTAAAAATGTAAAATGAACAAAAAATTGCAATTAAAAATATATGACATTTTTTTGACTGAATTCTGGAAAAAAATGAAAGTGTCAAAGGGTTAAGTTTCAAAATAACCTTTGCTGCCATATTATAAGAATAGTTTCACTTATGAGTTTTATCCTGTAATTTTCAATTTTCGTGCGTATTGCGTATGATACTGAATGGATACTTTCAGTTACTATTCGTTTTCCGAGGCTGTTATTTAAGTTTATAAAATTACATTTAGCATAGCTGAAAGACAGATATATTTATGGGATAGTGTTCATGATTTGTAACACTAAGAACCATTACTTGACTAAGGAAAATAGTTACTTGTCTTTTCTATTAGTTCAAAAAACTTACGGGTTGGATACTCCCGATTTGTTTTAATGATATTAAAGTAAAATGTCTTGTTCTTTTTAGAATAATTTTTACACTTTTTTTGAAAGCGCTGTAGTTTAAAAATTAGTTTTGTTACTTCAAACAATATAATTTTAAAGATAACATAATAAACACCCAATAATAAATATAAATGCATTTACTCCCAAAATGTCTGTTGAAATATGAATTTAAAAAATAGATACTACATATCAAAGTGAAATAAAATGTCATAATAATTTTTTTTAAATATTGTTTTAGAATTAAGTTGAATTTTTATTCAAATATATATATATATATATATATATATATATATTCATATATAATATTATATTATATATATATATATATATATATATATATATATATATATATATATATTATATATATATATATATATATTATATTATTTATAAATATATATATAAAATATATATATATTTATAAAATATATATATATATATTTATAATAACATATATTAAATATATATATATATATATATTATACATATATATATATATTATAAAATATATATATATATATATATTATATTTATATAATATATATATATCTATATATAATTTATATATATATATATATATATAATATATATATATATATTATATATATATATATTTATATATAATATATATATATATGTATATATATATATATAATATATATATATATATATATAAATAATATATATATATAATATATAATATATATTATTTATATATATATATATATAATATATATATATAAATATATATATATATATATATATATATATATATATATAAATAATATACATATATTTTATAATTTTATATATATAAATTATATATATATAATATATATATATATATTTTATATATATATATATATATATATATATATTATATATATATATATATATATATATATATATATATAATATATAT
>CM063508.1:55715543-55765543 GCA_032207245.1 Pardosa pseudoannulata
TTCAACTCAACAGATCAAGACTTTATTATTTAAAGAGGTGCTACAGAGGTGGCAAGAGGATTGGACGAACGATGACAAGGGTCGACATCTACTTGAATTCTTTCCGTCGGTGAGCATTGGTAGGCTCGAAGATAACTTCTTCATTAATCAGATCTATACTTGCCATGGGGCCATTCCGGCTCATCAAGCTAGGCTATTCGGAAAGAATCCTAGCTGCTGGGTTGGAGACAAAGTTGGCTCCCTCAAACATTTAATTTATATATGCAAGCATGGTGAAAATATCAGGAAACAATGGTTTCCTAGTAATTTTAACAAAGTTCCTATCAAATATCTATGTAACTCTAACAAGTCCAGGATTGGACTTCTCGCTCTTATGGAGCTTTACTTTAATATATCTATTGATGTTTAATTTTGCTTCTATGATTGTCTTTATGTTTATATTACTTGTATGTATTATTGATTGTAATAAAGAACGGTTGGCTCCTCCGTCGAGGGGTGCTTCGGTTGTTCCAGCTTGGTGGTCTGGCTCGATAGTTCTTCAAAAAATTTGGTTAGGTATATTGTTTTGAACTTGGTATTGGTCTCGATTGCTGTCTCAGCGACTAGTCATCTTTCCCGTATGGCTTAGGCTAGGTCGGGCGTTGGAAGTAACTTACAACTCAATACAATGCAGGGCTAAGTAGGATAGTGTCGGAGCACACTGTTCAGCTGACACTGTTGGATATGGGGCTACACAGCAAATGTCCCACTCGTGTGCCTTTGCTGACCAAGCGTCATCTCCAACTGCGCCTAAGCTAGTCCCGGGTCTGCTGGACATATGATAGAACCTTTTATCTTTACTTGCCAGGGCTTCTGGGCAAGGAGAAATCTAAACAGCTAACAGTAATATCGAACGATGCAGTCTGGCCACACTGAAGAGAACGGCACAAGTCTAAATAAAACTTTATTTCAGAGCTGCTAAAACGGACATGTTTCTATTCAACGACATACTAGCGAAAGACACAAAAACCACTCGAACAGAGGTGCACACGAGCAAAGTCAGAAAGAATATTCCCAAGGTAGAAGAAACTTACTCAGCGAATTAAGCGTTAAGATCAGGAAAAAATGCAGAGCCATTTGCCGGCGACAGCCAGAAAATGTGTTCAATAGACAGAAAATTTATATCTATAGGATAGAAAGCATTGGGAATTGTATCGATAGAATTTTAAGCCAGATACACTCCTTTGATTAAGACATTTACAGACTGAGAAAAAGATTTTAAGGTAATAGAATGGGAGTAAGGTATTAGATTTTAAAGAAATATTACAGTTAAATAATTTTGATACATTACACACACACACACACACACACACACATATATATATATATATATATATATATATATATATATATATATATATATATATATATATATAATAAATACATATACATATATATATATATATATATATATATATATATACATATATATTCTATATATACATATACATATATATATATATACATATACATATATATATATATATATATATATATAATATATATATATATATATATATATATATATATATATATATATGCAAATATTTTTTTTTAAAAACACATCATACTATAATAATTATATACCGATATAATACAATATGTACAGTATTATAAATGGATCGAAATGATGTCATGAATAAAGTCTTAAGAGAACCAATGTTACCGAAATATAGAAGAATTGAAAGAGAGTGATGGCTACACCAAACTAAATCCAAAGAAAATAACGTACAATATATACATACTTACAGAAGCACAGCAACATAGTATTAAAATATAGAGATTAACCACACTATACATTTTATAAGTTGATTAAGTCATTTAAAACATTCGATTCTTATAAAAAAAAGATATACAAATGTAGTTCTACTTCAATTAAAAAAACTCTGTAAAACGCTAATTAAAAAAAATTATTGGATAATCATTACAAATATCAAGCCATGGAAAGTATTTTATGTATACATCTATTTTATTAACGTTACTAAAAAGCCTACTGTATCTTATTAGGAAGTTTATTATTAAATTGAGTTTTCCATTTATTTCAAATATAAAGTCATTACTTTCATTATCTATACTATAGCCTATTTGACTTGTGTCAAAAAGGAAACTAACAGCTCAAAAATCTATACCTCCGTCTTTGTTTTTATCATTTTCGATTAATTTGGAAGGATAGAAATGGAAATCTATAAGGCCCTTGACACAGTAACAAATTAAGATGTCGTCAACACAACGAAAAAATTTAATTTCACAAATGAAATACACGGTTCATAATTATGCAGGTAGATGTCTGCTAAAGTTGATTAACAGCCTCCACCCATTAGTATTTCATGAATTTTTTGTAAATGGTTTTACTATTATATAGATAGGTTTCACTGAGGGCTTGCTCTTATAATTTTTATATCCATTGATTTGTATATATTGCATTAACCCATATTTTTCACATATTTTCTGTATTATTCTAAATCATTATATATTTAATAGATTAGAAACATATAATATATTATAAAATATCATTAAATTAACAAATATAAAAATTATTTGATTCTAATCTTATAAAAAAACAAATAACATTACATTTTAAATATTTTTGTAATATTATTAGTGAGAGTATTTATTAATCTATTTTTATTATCAATTACTTTATTTCGGTGTAAAAGTGTTTTAACTGGTTTTATTTATATATCTCTCAATGCTATGAATTTATAATATTAGTGTCATTTTACATTTTTATACTTATACATTAATATTTTTTTAACAAAAAATTATATATTATTATTTATAAAAGTAACATTTTATAATAAATTTATAAAATTTTTAAAAATTACATTTTTAATTCTATAATTTTATAATATAATTATTTATCAGTTTTTTTGTTTATATGTAAAGTGTGTCTATTTTATATTATATTTATATATTTATAATTTATTATTAAATAATTTTATTTGCTGTCTGTTTATAAATAATTTTAAACATATAATACAGTTCAATACTATTTGATCTAAATTTATGGTATTGAATAGATAAGCGAATTTATATATTAATGTTTAGATTAACACATTCTCATATTTTTAACAAATAATCTATAAATATAATTATATATATTAATCTTTTTTAGTACTATTATCTCCTTCTGTATATATTATTGTATGTTAGTGTTTATTTTTTGTATTGCTCTCTTTCATTCTTCTATATTTCTTAATTTCTCTATAAACTTTAACAGGTTATATATATCTAGGAGTATATGTACACTTAAAATATTTAATATATAATATATTTATTATACAAATTATAATCCTTTTATAATTATATACATGTATATTATAGTATATCGGTCTATAATTGTATAATATGTATTTTTTTTTAATAATATAATAAAAAATATTGTTTATGTATGTACTGATTGTGTGTAAAATGTAAATGTATAATTTATTGTCTGTTTAATAATTATATTTATATATATATATTATATATATATGTAAAATCAACAAGTAGAAAAAAATTATATAGATATTATTTACTTGAATTCTTATAAATAATTTTACAAATATAAAAGTACATTTAATATATATATCTATTTATCTATTATATATTAATCTATCTATATCTAATATATATATATATATATATATATATATATATATATATATATATATATATATATTATATTATATATATAAATATTATATATATACTATGCGTGTGTGTGTGTGTGACTGTGTGTGTGTGGTTTAAAAATAGGGGTTAAGAATTTAGCGAATTATAACTAAAAACAGTGAGAACTCATAACGATAACGTTAGAACTATAACGTAATAGGAGAAAGACACATCCTCGAGTGGAACTATACAGAATGAAGAAACCGACGCAGACGTAGACATAGGAATCTTCCTTAGGTAGTAATATCAGTATAATAATCAGTATAATATCAGTATAATATCACTATAACCCAAAATATCAGTTCTGAGAGGGAACTCGGGCTGATAACATCCTGCACGCTTGTCGAAGCAAAATGAGATGAAAGGAGAACAAAGGATTTCTAAAAGGCATAGCTAAGGACAGAAGGATTGCAATAAAGAAGTTTTTATATATGAGATGAAATGTGTCTTCCCTGCCTTAATCACTCGCCATATATATATTCATATATATGCCATATATATGTCATATATATATTCATATTTCTATGTGTACACACACACACACACATACACACACAGACATATATATATATATATATATATATATATATATATATATATATATTTATTTATATTTATATACATATGTGTGTGTTTATGTATAAATATGTACTCGTCACTAATATATGTTATCCATTTTTACTTATGTTTACATAAGTAAATATGGATATTATGTATATTTTTATATATAAAGATATATATTATAAGTTTTATATTTATAATTTTAAATTCCGTTATATTATAATGTTTTAACTATAAATTTTCGTTTTATATATATATTTATATTTAGTGGAAATTTCCTAATTTACTTATCTTAGATTTAAGGCTTAAATTAAATCACTTTAATATGTAACAACCAGAATGCATACAGGTTAACCTATTGTGCTCCCACCTTATTGTGTTGGGCTCAATTCCTGCGTTATTCCTTTATAAGCCGAGAAGTTTCACGCGTCCATGTCATATATATACATATTTGTATGTGTACATAGATATGTAATATATATATATATATATATATATATATATATATATATATATATATATATATATATATATATATATATATATATATATATATATATATATATATATATATATATATATATATATATATATATATATATATATATATATATATATATATATATTATATATATATAACAATATATATATATATATATATATATATATATATATGTATATATATATGTAATATATATATATATATATATATATATATATATATATATATGTGTGTGTTTATATAAAAATATGTACTAATCACTAATATATGTTATCCATTTTTACGCACATGTAAATATAAGGAATGCACCGTAAGTATTGAACTAAATTCACATTTTATATTTAGTGGAAATTTCCTAATTTACTTATCTTAGATTTAAAGCTTAAATTAAATCACTTTAATATGTAACACTCAGATTGCATAGAGGTTAACCTATTGTGCTCCCACCTTATGGCGTTGGGTTCAATTCCTGCGTTATTATTTGCTGTGTTATTCTCTCTATATATGGTGCTATTGCAATAGATAGATCAGCAAATAGCAGTGGATTTTTATGGTGAACGCTATTAACAAAAGCAAGACACCCGCATTGATAAAATAATTTTAATTTCTTTGTGAATGAAATAAAGTAATACTAAAAATGTGAAAGGAAAAGCTAATTTTAACCTTTTTTGCTCATCAAATAGCATCGATTTGAGTTTCATTCTTTATTCAACAATAACAAAGTTCCTTCTTTACGAAACTACATAAAATATTCTTCAATCACTAATGCATTAAGGTCGTGAAAAGATTTTTCTTCGGAATGCTTCAACTTTTGCAGAAGAGAGAGGGGAGATAGAAAAAAAATAAATAACCGAGATGCGAAAGGATTTTAACTGAAACATTTCACACTCTCAAGGATTATGTCAAGGCGCTGAAAAAGTTGTCACAAAAAAGGATTATAGAGACATCTCGGAGATAAAGATTTTCTTTGGCTCACTTTGGATGAGTAAATTGAGAGCAGTGAAGACAGTGGCAAAAGTTTTTTGGTGGATATGCCAGACGCAGGGCTTCTCCAAAAATAACTAGGAGACTTATAAAAAATTTAAAAATTATTTCTTATAGTAAGTGTAAAGAACGACGTATTTATTTCAATAATTCTTAGATTTAATCTAAAGATAAAGAATTAGGAAATGCTTTTAAAAGTAATTTTTTTGTGTCGATGATTGCCCAGTCCTATAATTGCTATCAGAATTTATACTTTTGTCTAGCATTCTCAGACATAAAAAAACTTATATAAATAGACCCATTAACTGTATAAAAATCTTTGACCACAAATGGCTTTTTATAAACATTAATTAATGAGATTAAAAATTTCAATCTTAAATTTATAAATTATAAAACTATATATATATATATATATATATATATATATATATATATATATATATATATATATATATATATATATATATATATATATATATATATATATATATATATATATATATATATATATATATATATATATATATATATATATATATATATATATATATATATATATATATATATATATATATATATATATATATATATATATATATATATATATATATATTATATATATATATATATATATATTATATATATATATTATATATATATATATATATATATATATATATATATATATATATATATATATATATATACATATATATATATATATATATATATATATATATATATATTATATATATATATATATATATATATATATATATATATATATATATATATATATAATATATATATATATATTATATATATATATATATATATATATATATATATATATATATATATATATATATATATATATATATATATATATATATATTGTACTTCTTGTTGTATTAATTTTATACCCGATTTTAAAGTATATTTTAAACAAAATAAGGTTCGATTTTTTTCTAAGGTGAATACAAATTTAAATTTGAATTTTTAATGTATTTAAACGCGCTTTTGTACTGTTTACTGAATTAAACAGCGTGGAATTAATATATGCGGTACAAATTAAGCAAAATATAAACATAATTTGATTATATTTAGGCTGTTGTACTTATAAAATACTTGATTATATTTATAAAACACTGTTGCTATTTAATGAAATTATTTTGAAACTATCGAATAATTATAAAGTAATAAAGTACGTTGCAAATTGCTTTTAGAAATTTAGCTTAAAACCAGAAAGAAAAGAACGGAGTCATTGTTTTAAAATATTATTTAAAATTCTAAAGAAAATGAGGGGGTAAATGATTTTTCTTATCCAAGGGAGGCAAAGGCCCACTTGACCTCACTATTGACAATCGGCAAAATTATGTAATTTAAAAAACAGTGTAATATACTATAGAATATTTTAAATTATTTCTAATTTTTGGTTTTAAAATTAGATAGATTTTGAATAAAAAAATTTTAAAAATATAAATGTGAAATTTAATTAACATTGCACTTACCTAAATTAGGTATGACGTACATTTGGAGGATACAATTTATTTACTAATATTTGACAGGACAAAAATGTGCTTAACCCTTAATTTGGCTAAGTTTGGCCGCTACACCGTACATGTATATTTATAATACTATAAAACATAATTGTCAGTGTTCGCCACAGCGGACATTAATTATCTCAAAAATATAAAACGATAAATATTTTTGTTTATTTTACAGAGATCCTAAAGTCTATACAGACAATGGAAAATAACAGAAATTAAAAAAAATATATTTGAAAAAACATCTTGTCAAATTAAGGGTTAAATACATTAAAAACTCAAGTTTTCATTTGTATTGACTTAGCAACAACCAAACCTTTTATTGTTCAAAATATTCTTTGAATATCATGTATAAATAATTACCAAAAAGTCACTATCAGAATGGACAAATATGCGAAATGGAAGCTAGAAAATCCAAATTCAGCAGTATTGGAGTGTTGTTAGTTACAAAAACAAATAACGGTAAGGTTTCTAATCACGTGTCATTTCCTCCAACACCCTAAAATAAAGGAGCCGATTGATACCCCCATCTTTTTCCGGGGGTAGAATTCGAAAAGAAGAGCAAGGTTTGCCAGAAAACTCGGTTCTAGAATTTGGCGATATCGCCCACGCTTGGCGTGCCCTCTAAACTGAGTTCGGCTGGCACCTGGAACTGGGATACGGCCAACGTTTATGATGTTAATATCAAACAATACAATTTCATAATTTTCTAATAAATCAAAAATCGTTATAAATTAATGTATAAAACATTAGTTTTTATAAATTAATTACTTTTAATCACTGCATAACTTTTTAAAACTTTCGTATAAGTGAATATATGTATATTTAAAACAATAGATCTTCTGTTAATCTAGTGACTTTTCGCCGTTTTCAAATGGATCATTAATACTAATATCTAAACAATGGTTCATGTAATTAAAAGAAAATCAAATATATATTTCACTTTATTCGTAGCATAAACTTGATATGTGTGATTTTACTATCTAAAATCAAATGAGTGTTCATAAACTTTCTTTTATTTCAAATCGCAAACTAAAATGTTATCGATGTCTTCCCTAATATCAATTTGCTTATCAAATGCTGAGCAGGCATCATTTTTATCTTTCCGATATATTGAAAATATTTAAACGGGACAATTGTTTCCACTACTTAATTTAATCTTTAGGACTAAAACAAAGCTGCTAAAGTGGTATATTTAATGTATACGTTCTTTACAAATCTTTTATCATTTATATTTGCAATAATTTATTTACTGAACAATGGAATTGTATAGTCGAGTCGAAGGAAATAAAAATCTATATTTCATTTTGTCCGTAACTTTATAGTTTGTGACCTGAAATCAAAAGAAATTTCAAGTTTTTCCGATCTTTTCTCTAGTATCAATTTAGTCATCCAAACTTGAACTGGGAGAAACTTTATTTTCTCGATGCCTCTATAATCCTTTGTCGTGACAACTGTTTCAGCTCCTTGATTTAATCCTTAGAACGAAAATAAAGCTAAAGTGCTTTATTTAAAATATTTTAGTGTCATCCCTTTTTTAATCTTGTTTCTTTAAACAAGGTGGCATTACACATTCAGCTTGTAGTGAATCTCCACTCGCTTTAATTATTCACTTAAAGAATGTAACAAAGAACCTAAAAATGTTTTATGATATTCACCATCTTGCAATGTATATACTTATTTCAAAAAAATAATTGCTAAATTAATGTTTCAATGTTTTCATCAGGCAGTCATAGTAGCTCAGTCCAAAAAGGCATATCTATAATAACTGTAAGATTCGGCCAAAGATCTATAGTTTTCATTAATGGTGGTTTGAGCACAAACGTTAGGTTTTTAGTCATAATATCCTCCAAAATCAAACGATACATCAGGAGATGGCACGCCAAACTTGTAAGGATTCTGATTGATCTCTGATCCTAAATTACTAGGATAATGTTCCTCGAGTAGGTACAGTTTCTTAAGTTACACGTACTCACTTTATAGTGCTGAATAAAAAACTGATTTACTGGCTTGTTTGGCATAAATATATCACTCGAAAAAAAACATCTTTTATCAGAACACAAATTTCTGGATTTTTTTTTAATTTATAACATTTCGGGTGTGTTTCGAATTGTGTTATGTCTTTGAAATTTACCATCTATTTATCTTTTAGCTTACGCAATTAAAGTCTATTTTAATAAATATAATCCTAAACGCAAAATACGTTAATTATGTACTGAAAAGAGCTATTACAGACAATATATAAACGAAAATTCGATATGTTTGTTGCTATTTATTATATTTTATTCTAATATTTTCGATTTGTTTACTTACAATAATAACTCAGTTTATTGTAATTTCCAAAAGGTATCCTTAAATAGCATTCTTAGTGCATCTGTAATAGATGGAAATGGAACATTTTTAACCTCTTACTGCTAGCGTCTTCTTTTAAAATGCTCATTATCCCGCACTGATGGAATTGTTGTAGAAAACACTTGTTCGAAAGAAAAATCTTATTTTCATTTAACTTCCTGTAGTTCTTTTTCACTAAAGTTCTTAAATAACAGAATTTTTTAAATAGCTTTTTAAAATCTTTCTTGAAGATCGAAAGTTCAGACACAAGTAAGAAAACGTATCTATCTCCTTGTTCGACGAACGATGGCCGAATGGTTAGGGTGCTGGCCTTCGGAACCGGAGTTCGTGGATTCGAATACCACTACGGCATGGATTTCCGTAGCCGTTCAGTATCGGCTTTAAGCAGTAGGTCCCGGTCTCATTAGCCCTCGTGTTACAAAAAGTAGACCTTAGCGCTCCCAAAATAAACAAAAAATCTTGTTCGACGCTCAAAAGAACATTTTTTTTAAATTAAAAAATTACAAATTTCAAAAAAGCAAGAGTGGATTATAACACTATTGATAAAGAGGAGAATCATCCAAAATCAGTGAAAAGAAGTACACATACTGTGACTTTAAGGAGTGATGGGTTAATGTAATGCAGAAAAAAAAAGCCGAACGTGGTAGCTCAGTCGGCAAATGACCTTCCTTTAACCCTCAGAGTGGAACACACCGAGGAAAAAGTCTCCAAAAAATACGCTAAAGTTTTATTGTGTCAGTGACCAAAGTGTTCTATGATTTTTTACTTCACCCTTTGTCGACTAGATTGGAATACGGGAAACCCATCCTCGTTATTGTCCCTTTACTTCCGGTTATAAATCGATATATAAATAGACATTATAGATTGTTAATTTTTAATACACATAAAGATCGTGAAGTCTCGAAGATCATCCCATAAAAAATAATGGATTCTAAAAGTACAAATAAAAATATTCTTTAAGAGAATGATTTATATTTTTTTACAAAAGTCATCCAAGCTATTTAAGTGGTGCAATTAGAGATATAATTGTTACCGCAAACGAAAGACTTCGAAATAGAGATTTACAAAGCCATGAAAATTTATCAGCGTATTTTTGTCTCAGGGAGTAGGGGTGCAGTTCCTAAACAATCGACCTGACCCTCCTACCTCAAATCTCCATGGGGGAAAACACTGGCAAAAATGTACAATACATCCATTTTCGGAACGTTTTTGGAAGTCGAAAATTGTATGTGACAACCTCTTTGAAGACATCATCAGTTTGGCGGAATTGTACGTGCGAACCGCTTAGAGGGTTAATGCATTGTGATTAATTTCGCTTTCCGGTCTGTACGTATGTATATAAGTACGTCTGTACATTTTATGTATCTCATAAAATATTAGACATAGACTGTTGGAATTTTATATTTATTACTGATTTATTTAGTACTTCTCCCTTTTTAATTTCAATGAACATTTTATATAATGACAAATTTCAGTATAACGAATATCAAAACTGCTAGGTAAAACTCAAAAACTGTCAGATATAGAATATGGACATTTTGTGTTGAGAGTTGATGTAAAGTTTATACAGAAGTCGAAAGATGGCCAATTTGTTAGGGTGCTGGCCTACGGTACTGGAGGCCGTTGGTTCGAATTCCAAAGTGGTATGGATGTTCGTAGACGGCTTTAAGCTATAGGTCCCGGTCTCATTAGCCCTCGTGTTGCAAAACGTAGACCGTAGTACTCCAACCCAAACCGAACCATATCCTGAAAAGTCCATTTTTTAAATGGAACCTGTACTCTATATTACAATAAGTCTTCATGTACCGTATATTAACGCAAGCGCTCCACATCAATCCAACAGAAAAATATGGATGAAAAAATGCTTTTTAATGTTTTTCAGTCCGTTTTTGACTACAAATTATAATTCAATAGATAATTTGTATGTTATTAAAGTTATAGGTGCTTTTTTAAATAAACAAAAGCATTTTCTTTTGTTGAGCTTTTTTTTCACTTTCCTGTTTTCAAAATGCTAAAGTCTTTTTTTAATATTGCTTGCCTTAATCCTGTCTTCTACAAACCAACTCATGTATTTAGTCGTCAGGTCCACGAGCAGCGGTAACTCAGTCGGCAAAGGCAATGATATCGTAACTGAGAGGTTGCGGGTTTGGAGCTCGAGCCGGCTAAAATGAACCGTTATCGTTAAGGAATCCGTTTACATTGAAAACGTTATTTTTTGCCACAAATCATAATTTTTGTATTTCTCTATTGTAAAATTTCAACTTTTAGGCTTCTAAATCTGTTTTTATTTTTTCTCTACGGCATTTTAAAGAAAAGTTACAGCTGTTTAAACATCACTGACAGCTGTCAAAACAAAACGGTAGTAGCGACTTCGGAACCGGAAGTTGTGAATTTAAAGCCTTTTAAAGAGCATTTTTTGGACAAAACTTTTTTAAATTTTCATGAAGATTAGTTGAAATATTTTTCTAGTATTTTTAACAACTAGCAACTTAGCAATTAGAAAGTTTGGAAGCACGAAAGTGTGGGGAATTTTGAACATGTATTTTAATTTTTTAATAGTTAAAGTGGCTTTCATAAACTTCAACAGCGTTTTTCTCAGACCGATATTTTTAATAAAATGTTGAAACTTAAAATGCGATTTCTCAAAAAGTTCTTAAAATATTTTGTTGAAAATTATTATGAATACTTTTGATAGTATTTACTAGTAAATGACCTAAAAGCTTTAAATTACGATAGTTTTTAATGATGTTACACTCATAGTTAGATATACAGATAATGAAAATTCGATAAAAATCCAATGTGTATGATTCTGAAGAACCAAAATTTTTTACCAAATATAAATTAAGCAAATATTTTAGGGAATTCACAAGTCCAGTGTATAAGAAATGTGTTTCGTCAAAAAATATTGAAATAATTTAATTTATTAAAAAAATAGACTTTTTGAAAAAACCCGATTTTTTTACTAAATTTTCTATATTTATAGAAATTTTATAAAACCTATCGAAAAAATTTTACCAAATGTAAATTAAGCAAAGATATTAAGTGATTCACTAGTCCAGTGTATAAGGAATGTGTTTCGTCAAAAAATATTGAAATAATTTAATTTATTAAAAAATTAGACCTTTTGAAAAAACCCGATTTTTTTACTAAATTTTCTTTATTTATTAGAAATTTAAAAAAAAACTTCTCCACGAATAAATTTTTTAAGTGCAATTCTCAATGATAATATAAAAAAATAAATATAAAAATGTAAAAACATGACATAGTTACTACGTTTAAAGAAAATTTCCCCGAAAGTAGACGGATACCTTAAAAGGTGACTGGGACATAAAATATGTTCGTGGGCTTAATGTCCTCCAAGTCCTCAAGCAATGCTTCTTGTGGGTGGGACGCCAAGTCTATGGGTTTTCTGTTTGGTCCATGATTCAATATTACGAGGACCCACTTCAGCGATGTCGTGTTTTCACCTTAATGGTGCTCATTGTAAAAACAATGTTACATTGGCCTATTGTTTGAGAAAGAAGAAATTAATACTCATTAATAAAGACATGGACAGATATGTCTTGATTAAATAAATTTATTCAATTAAATAAATGCCTAAGGAATACAACTGGAATCAACTTATCATTTGTAGATATGTGAAGACTTCCCTTGTCCGAGCAAGCACCAAAACAGCTGACCGGAGTACACTTGTGTACAGAGTACAATAGCGTACTGTCGCAGAGTCTGGGATCCTGACAATCGGACTGAATAGACGAATACGCCCCTAATGGATCTCGTAAATGAACGCTCGGAAATTCCTTGAAAGGACAGCCAGCGAATGAGAATTCAGCTAAAAAAATAACTGTAACTTTAGTTGGAGTTCTCAAGTAACTGGGATCTTAACTGACCCAAAAAACAATTAGCGGAACCGTAACGGACCCTCCAGGTATAAAAAGCCTATAATTTTGCGGCTCACGGCTTTTCGTCATTTTTTCTTAGGTGGGTTGACCTCCTGGAGGCTTTCGGCCTTTTTACCAGAGCCAGCTTGCTAGTTAGGAAGATTCGTAAAGTCCACTCATATAGGGAGAGGCAGAGTCTCGACACCAAACGGGGGATAAATTGGGTTTGATTGCACCCTGAAAAGCCTCCCCACTTGTAAGAGATTATTAAACCTCTTGTTTTTCTTTCGACTGTGATCCTCACGAGGAAATTTGCAGTTCTACATGATTTGGGAATTAACTTTCCTTTGTAAATAGCCGTAATTAATCCAGAATAAAAGTAAATTTCCAATTTTATCTCTGACTGTGATCCATTATTCACGTTACCTCTCATTTGAGAAGATTGAAGGCGTCACAATATCGAAGATTGCTCTCGAGTCGGCGTCTGCCCTAAAAAACAATATGGTGATGAATTTTCTCAAAAGGTCTATCCCTCAAGCCGCGGATGCCAGCAGCGTTCAACTTCTACTCTCCCCTGGTCACAACCTTGTCTTCTAAAAAAATCCGACTGCCCCGCGGAGAAAAAATAGGGGTCCTGTCCCGAACGAAGGGCCAGAAAAAGGCAAACCAACGGGCTCTTCTATTCGTTGGGAGAGGTCCGAAGTTTCTTTATAGTTCTAACCGGTCCTGTTCTGGTATGTTTTAGACGATGACTCACAGGAAGAGGTAAAAAAAAGCTGAACCGAATTTAACTGATTATTATATTCATTAAAACGAAAGGCACACCGCTTTGCCTTAATGCGAGCGGCTTAAAGCACATATCTGCTTGGTTTGTCCGTGTAGCAAAAGAAACAATAACAGGAGAAAAAGAATGGGAAATCCACAAATGATAATACACTCGCTAAGCGATTAATTAAATATCCTCTAAAAGATTGATAATTTATCTTGGAATTTCATTAGCTTTCACAAACCTATATTATTAATAACATACTAAATTTTCAAAAAGATAGATTAAAAACAAAATAAATTAATATTGAAAGTACACTGTCAAATTAAAGTCTGCATTTGAGAAAATATATTTCGAGGATTAATGGATTAGATCGAAAACTGTTTTACATTTCATGAAAGGATTGTTGTTTTCGAAGCAAAAATATTAAATTAATTTACAAAACTTAATAAATGAATGTTTAGTCTCTTGAGGTTAAATTTGAGACTAATGAAGACGTTTTTGTGATACTTTTCTGCAAAATGTAAACAAAAATGTTTCTTACCTTCTATTTTTGAGATATAATTTATTACTAAGCAATTTCTTGAGCTATTTAAAAACAGTCATTCTTAAGGCTTTTGAAAGATTATAAAATATTGGTTTAAGGTGGAAAAAATTCTATATTTAAACAAATGAAGATGAATTACGATTAACAACTTACACTTTCAACTTATAAATTAAATTGTTAACATTAATTTCAGATAACATTTCAGATAAGATCTAACGGGTAGAGATAGGCATGACATTAAAAAAAAATCCCTTAATTGAATTCAAGAATGAAAATGTGATTTTCTAATGTACGATTTTTTGTTAAAAAAAACTTTTGATTATTAATTAAACCCCTGCAGGCAACTAAACCGAATGTCCCTTTGAAAGGAAATATAGCAGAAATACAGAAATGCAGTAGCTGTACTTTGGGAAAAATTCAATTATATTAGATCGCTTTTATTTTCATTAATTTTAGATGTTGAAATAGATCTTGAAGTCTCGTTGTTTTCATTTAGTCATAATGAACAGAAGTAGTTTTCTATGTGATTGAAACTTCACAGTAAAAGTCACCAGCATAAAATATATTTCACTTGTCTTCTTTAAAGTTTTATGTAATGTTTAATTTTTTATTCAAACTACCTTTAGTTACATACAAATATTTTAATAAATTTTACTATGAAGAATGATTTAATATTTCTAATTATGTATTCACATTTTGTTTAAAATATTATAAAAAATTAGACATTTTTAACCGAGTGGAACACACCGATTAAACAAATTCTCCAAAAATACGCTAAAGGTTTATTGTGTCAATGGCCAAAGGATTCTATGATTTTTTACTTCACCCTTTGCCGACTAGAATGGAATACAGGAAACCCACCCTCGTTATTGTCCCGTTACTTCCGGTTATAAACACATATATAAATAAATATTATAGATTGTTAATTTTTAATACACATAAAGCTCGTCAAGTCTCGAAGATCATCCCATAAGAAATAATGGATTCTAAAAGTACAAAAAAATATTCTCTAAGAGAATTATTCATATTTTTTTACGAAAGTTATCCAAGATATTTAAGTGGTGCAATTAGAGATACATCTGTTACCACAAATGAAATACTTCGAAATAGAGATTTACAAAGTCATGAAAAGCTATCATAGTCTTTGTGCCTCAAGGAGTAGTGGTGCATCCCTCAATAAATGTCAGTCAAAGAGGGGTGCAGTTTCTAAACAATCGACCTGACCCTCCTACCCTAGACACTGGAAGAAATGTACATTACATCCATTTTTGGAACATTTTGTACGTCGAAAATTGTACGTGACAACCACTTCGAAGACAACATCAGTTTGGAGGAATTGTACGTGCGAACCGCTTATAGGGTTAAAGTGAAAGAATACCTACATAAATGTAGGAAACTCATTAAGAGGGGAAAATGTCTTAATTTATTTTAATTTATGTAAATTCAATTCTTGTTAACTTTAGATTGCGATACAGTATCAGTTTGAAATTAGATCAATAAATGACTTAAATGTAAGAAACAATAAAAAATATAAGAAGAGATGTTTAAATCTGAATTATTTTCTATATATTTTCTGACAGACATCTTAAAAGGGTACAATCAAACGGACACTATTGAACAAGCATTTTGCTAATTAAAACTGCTATAGATGTAAAAATTTAGTTTTTTTATTTAAAGTTAAACTGTTAGAAAATAAGTTAATAATACGGTAAAATTTAAAAGTCACTGAATATCCCGAATGAAAATATAAAAATTAATTAGTAAGATAATTTTTAAAAAATCTATATTAGAACTTAAAATTTTACCTGAAACTCAAGAACTTATTTTTCTTACAGTACGATTAAACAACCTTATATGTATTTACATCACTCGTTGAAATTCCATGAAACGATTACAAATATTTTTATAGCGAATCATGCGAATAATCTAAATATGAATTTCGAGAAACCTATGAAAGTTTAAATTATATGAGAACTGGAGTATGTTTTGATGCATTCAATAAATTATGGTTATTTCCAAAAGATGGCGTTGCTATAACTGAGTGTGTCTATTATAATATGGTGACATTTCTGTATAAAAGCACTCAAAACAATCTTTGAGTACAGCGTATCTCATTTCAAAAAGTTTAAAGGCATTTAACTCATAATGTTAAACAAGCCAAACTTCATGTCAAATAAAGTGCTTTTTCTATAAGTTTTATTGTAGTAGTTTATTGAAACAAAATCTAAATATGTATTTTAAGAACACAGAATTCTTTCTGAAGTGAACTATAACCCTAATCTATCAGAATCAGAGCATGCGATAATTGGTTTAGACGATTCAAAACCAATAATTTTGATTCGTAACGATAAGGAACGCTCTGACGCAGAATTTGATGACGAATAATTGGAGACCTTGCTTCATGAAGATTCATGTCCCCTGATTCTTGAAAAATCATTAAGATTTATTTAAACTACACTTTTAAAGCATTAACAAAGATTCAATAGCAGTGACATAGTAAACCTAAAAAACTGTCGATGTTCTGTTTCTTAACCCTTAATTTGACAAGATGTTTTTTCAAATATTTTTTATTTATGTTATTTTTTCATGTCTCTATAGACATTAGGATATCTGTAAAATAAACAAAAAAAATTATATCATTTTCCATTTTTGAGATAATTAATGTCCGCTGTGGCGAACACTGACAATTATGTTATATAGTAGTTATAAATATACATGTACGGTGTAGCGGCCAGACTTAGCCAAATTAAGGGTTAATGTGCTAAATGTTGCTTCAATGGCAAAAAAAAAAGGATTTTTGTACGTATCATGACTTTCAATGCAAATTGGATACGTTAAAATAAACCTAAAAAAAGAAAACAGTAACGTTAACTCAATCATGCATCTATATTGTCAAATAAGGCAATTAGTTCAAAATGATTCAAAAATTTTCCTATGCATTTGTCAGATTCTGCCGGATATGGTTTATTATAAACTATTCAATCCAAACGATGTTATAAAGTGAGAACCCTACCTACTACAACGGACACTTTTAATCATGATACAGGGAGGAAATGGCCACAATACTTGAAGAGACACAGGAATGTAATTCTGCAACAAATTGGCACAACCTGCGAAAAGCTTTTTGGAAACTCTTAAATTGAAAATCCTACCCAACCCATTATATTCACCAGACATTACCTCTTCCATTCATTAGGTATCCAACTGGTGGTTCGTTACCTATTTGGGCAGTTTTTTCATTCTTTGAAGACAGCAAAAAAATTTTAGTCTTGGATAACCTCAAAACATCTGTGGTTTTCCCAACGTGCAAGCTAAATGCTTTTATAAAGACGGGAGAGCTGCTGTAGCTCAGTCGGCAAAGATGTAGTAACCAAGAGGTTGCGGGTTCGGAACCTGAGCCAGCCTAAGATCCGCCGTGTTTGTTAAAGGTGACTGGGGCACGTAAAATGTGTTCATGGTCACAATGTCCTCCAAGTTCTCAATTAATACCTCTGAAGGTATTAGGCCAAGTGTTTTGGTCTTCTGCTTGGTCCCTGCTTCAAAATTACGAGGACCTACTTAAGCTACCTTAATGGTGATCATTAAAGCGAAACACGCAACCCTTGGCCTTAATACGAGATCCTGCAGGAGAAATGGTGTTTGTTTTATCCATGTGGCATGAGAAACAACAACAAAGATAGGGAAATGCAGCAGTGAGTGATGTAAAACCTTTTACTGACTTTTACTGGTAATTTTATATTATTTATTCACTATCACGAAAAAAAGAATAAAATCTTATTCACTATCCCTAAATGAATGCTGTAAGTAATTTAATTCAATGTGGTTTTCTATTTATCAAAGATGCTTCAAACGTACTGGTATGAAAACGTGCAAAAAGGCTTGAAGTTTAGAATAAACAGAAATTAAAACACCAAGCTTTCTAAAGTTTAAAAAGTCCTCAGATACCTTAAAGGAAAATCATCGTTTACTCTTTTGCGAACTACTTTTTCTTAACAATAAATATGTAAATTTCAAAAAGCAAAATTTTAAAATGCATGAAAACGCAATCAGATATTTACATTCTTATCTCACGAAAAGAACCAGTTTCTATTAAATTCTTTGAAAAGAAAACGGTCCTCCTTTCACGCGAGTCAGAGAAAATGACATCAGAAATGCTACCTCTAAAAATTTACGTTGAGTGGCAGGTTTTTGTTCAGGGAAGAAAAAAAGTACGCATTTCTGGTGAGTAAAATTGACAAACGATATCACATAACCATACGATTTCTGCACAATAGAATTCAACAATGGGTTTCATGTCTGAAAACGACAAAATATGTGAGCTTTTAAAAATTTCTTATCTATATTACTGGAGGAAAAAAAATACTCACGACGCTCTAACATTAAAATCTAAGATTTGAATTCTGGAGAGAGGAAAGTAATGTTATTTTTATTTGTCGTTTTTCTCTCCCGCTTCTAAATTTATTCTACGCACGTGCTCTTTCTCTCTTTAAAACCTAATGCTTCGTTTAAGTGATAAACAAATAATATTTTGGGGAAAAAAGATTAGAGTCTTAGAATTGAACTTGAGAAATTATAAAATACTAAGTACGTCAAAACACAATTTGTCCACAACACACTGGAAACAAAAGTTCGATGTATTTTTCGATAATAGGGAAAACAGGAAACTAAATCAATAAACATATAACATGTTTAGGGAGATTTAAAAGTTTATCTTCTTTTTTCTTTAGCATATTAAGCAATGCATGTTATTAAACATTAACCTTCTTAATATTAAATGTAAATGATTCTGCAATTATTCATATATTCCTTTCAATACATTCCTTTTTTTATTAAAAACTAAAGAAATATACAATCCATACTCTTAAGCTTAAACTTTCCAGAAACTAATTTTTGATGACTTCCAGCTTCGAAATATTACTATACAAATTCAATATATTTATAAACACCTTAATATATCCTGCCTCATTTAAACCTTATTCATTATATTATGCACATTACTAAGTTTTGATCACATAAACTATATTTAACGATCCTAGTTCTTTAAAATACTATACCAAAATGGATCTATTGAATATATAGATTTAAGCTTTATTTCACATTCACATTCAACATAATAATTAAAGCATATAATGAAGGCTTAAAACTCTCAGAAACTGATTTTTAATGACCCTATTGCCATAAACGTTTACAGTAATATGACTTTATCAAATTGAACGACTATAACTATATTTTCTCCTTTATATATAATACATTATATAATATGAAATACTAGACCTTAATCTGCTCTGAAAATAACGTTTAATTATCATACTACAGAAAGTTTGACAAGTATAAATAAAATTTAAACATTACTTCGGTTATGCAAATTTAACGTATTACCTTAATATCCTCAGTAAGTAATTTTCAATAGACTACCATTGTAAAATAACGGTATATAAGGAAATTGCTGTATTATATTAAGTAATTAGATTTTATTTAAAGAAGAACTATAATTTATAAATATTTAGTACATTTACATAAACTTATACTTGCATACAGTCCCATATAAAAGAATAATTTCCATTTAACAATATTGAGTTTAATAGTCATCTTATATACTAAGTTTTATTGTGATAGTGTTTAATAAAAATATTCGAGTTATCTCTATTAAATATGTAACTAAATATAAATGATTAGAAGAATTACTGTTAATTGTTAATCAATGTTTTCCTGAGAGACTAATATTTAACCTAGATCTTGATATTACATAGCCATTTTTGAGGCATTTGAAATATAAGCTAACAGTTGTACTCAAAACGCACGATCATTTACTTATTTTGATACCTGTGCTTAAATAAGGTGCTAATATTCCTAGTTTAATCATCAATTAGTTTTTAATAACTGATATATTGACCCTTCTAAATTTTAACAAACCAACATACCTATTTATGGGGAAAATATACGTTTTATTATGTATATTTGTAAATATATAACATAGATTAAACTTGCCTTCAGTCAGACAGGAAATAATGATTTATTTTTTACCAACTCGGCTTGATGATCTTTTTTTACAGTAAGTAGTACTGTAATAATATTTAATAATTGATGAATAATCCAATATATTTGAGTTACTTACATTAAATATATAATTAAAGTAGACGATCTGGCAGACGTTGTCATCTTTTAAAGCTCTAAATTCAAAAATTGTAAATGTTTTTAAAATAAATTATAACCGTTTTGATGGAAAAGTAAACATAGGAAAAACATTATTTTAAAAATTCTTAAAGCCATCACGACTACAGTCATCACAAACGTAATTAGATTACATTAAAACTTCTACAGCTCTTATACGGGGATTCAATCCTGGAGCCTTGGTGGTACTGAAGCCCGTTGCTCTAAACACTTTGCAACAGAGAATGATTTCAGAGGGAATTATAATAATCTCAATAAGCAGGTCATTCTGAGTTTTTTTAGAAATAAATAACGTTTAATCGGTTCAAATTGTGCATCTAAACCATTATCTAATAAACTTAATTATATTCACAAAAATTCATCAATATCAGTCCAGCCGTTTAAGAGGAGTTCAATTACAAACACGAGGACAGAAGAATTTTATATATAAAGATATAATGATTAGAAGAATTACTGTTCGTAGCCAGTCAACGTTTTCCTTCTGAAAGACTAATAATAAATCTAATTCATACTGTTTAAAAACAATTTTTAAGGCTTTAATAGGATATATACCAACAATTGTTCTCAAAACGCGCTGTCATTTAACAACATAGAAGCATGGACTTAAATGCATGGAAGCTTAAATAAGGATCTAGTATGTCAGAGTTCAATTATAAAATAGACCCTCATACATTATGCACTGTCCCTTCTAAATTCTAACACACTAATACATTTATGGATAATGACAAATTAAGTTTGGGAATATTTATATTTGTGTATACATCAGCATTGTAAAAGTCATAAATCTTTTTATTAGTAGTAGTACAAAAAATACTAATAGTATGAAATACTAGTTGCAGTTGAGAAAAAATTTCGAATAAAATGTAAGTATAATTCTGTAAACTGTGGTCATTCTTATAAAAAAAACACAAAATAGAATGTGCATTAAAGGAGTTAGAAGATTATACAAACTATATAACATTATTTCACTTATTAATAACCCAATGTATTCCTTTATGACTTTATCAAATGCAACGATTATAACTATATTTTCTCCTCTATATATAATACATTATATAATATGAAATACTAGACCTTAATCTGATTTGAAAATAATGTTTAATTATCATACTAAAGAAAGTTTGACAAGTATAAGTAAAATTTAAACATTACTTCGGTTATGCAAATTTACCATATTACCTTAATTTCCTCAGTAATTTTCAATAGACTACCATTGTAAGATAACGGTATATAAGGAAATTGCTGTATTATATTAAGTAATTAGATTTTATTTAAAGAAGAACTATAATTTATAAATATTTAGTACATTTACATAAACTTATACTTGCATACAGTCCCATATAAAAGAATAATTTCCATTTAACAATATTGAGTTTAATAGTCATCTTATATACTAAGTTTTATTTCAATAGTGTTTAATAAAAATATTCGAGTTATCGCTATTAAATATGTAACTAAATATAAATGATTAGAATAATTAGTATTAATGGTTAATCAATGTTTTCCTAAGAGAATAATAATAAATCTAGCTCTTGATATTTAATAGCCATTTTTGAGGCATTTGAAATATAAGCTAACAGTTGTACTCAAAACGCACGATCATTTACTTATTTTGATACCTGTGCTTAAATAAGGTGCTAATATTCCTAGTTTAATCATGCAACAAGCCTATTTATGGGGAAAATATACGTTTTATTATGTATATTTGTGAATATTTAGTACGTTTACATACATTAAACTTGCCTTCAGTCAAACAGAAAATAATGATTTCTCTTTTACCAACTCGGCTTCATGATCTTTTTTTACAGTAAGTAGTACTGTAATAATATTTAATAATTGATGAATAATCCAATATATTTGAGTTACATTAAATATATAATTAAAGTAGACGACGTGACAGACGTTGTCCTGTTTTAAAGCTGTAAATACAAAAATTGTAAAATGTTTTTAAAATAAATTATAAACTGACCTTTTATGGAACAGTAAACATAGGAAAAACATTATTTTAAAAATTCTTAAAGCCATCACGAGTACAGTCATCACAAACGTAATTAAGATTACATTAAAAAATTTCTACAGCTCTTATACGGGGATTCAATCCTGGAGCCTTGGTGGTACTGAAGCCCGTTGCTCTAAACACTGTGCAACAGAGAATGATTTCAGAGGGAATTATAATAATCTCAATAAGCAGGTAATTCTGAGTTTTTTTAGAAAAAAATAATTTTCTATCGGATCAAATTGTGCATCTAATTCATTCTCGAATAAACTTAATTACAATCACAAAATTTCATCAATATCAGTCCAGACGTTTAAGAGTTCTATTACAAACACACGGACAGAATAATTTTATATATAAAGATATACACGATAAGAAGAATTACTGTTCGTAGCCCGTCAATGTTTCCCTTCTGAAAGACTAATAATAAATCTAATTTGTACGGTTTAAAAGCAATTTTTGAGGCTTTAATAGGATGTATACCAACAGTTCATCTCAAAACGCCCATTCATTTAGCAGCATGGACGCATAGACATAAATAAGAATCTAGTATATCATAGTTAATTATGAAATACACCCTCATACTTTATGCACTGTCCCTTTTAAATTCTAACACACCAATACATTTATGGATAATGACAAATTAAGTGTTGAAATACTTATATTTGTGTATACATCAGCATTGTAAAAGTCATAACTCTTTTTATTAGTAGTAGTACAAAAAATACTAATAGTATGAGATATTAGTTGAAGTTGAGAAAAAATTTCGAATAAAATGTAAGCATAATTCTGTTAACTGCGGTCATTCTCATAAAAAAACACAAAATAGAATGTATATTAAAGGTGATAGAAGACTATACAGACTATATAACATTATTTCACTTGTTAATAACCCAATGTATTAATTTAAATAACAGTTAATTGTTTATGAAAGCTATTATCCATTAATCAATCTATCTATCTATTTATCTATCTATCTATCTATCTATCTATCTATCTAATATATATATATATATATATATATATATATATATATATATATATATTATATATATATATTATATATATATAATATATATATATATATATATATATATATATATATATATATATTTATATATATATATATATATATATATATATATATATATATATATATATATAATATATATATAATATATATATTTATATATATATATATGTATATATATGTATATATATATATATATATGTGTGTATATATATGTATATATATATATATATATATATATATATGTATATATACATATATATATATATATATATATATATATATATATATATATATAATATATATATATATATATATATATATATATATGTGTGTGTGTGTGTGTGTGTGTGTGTGTGTATACAAAAAATAAATATATATGTATACAAAAAAATCTACAGAAGAATCTAAAATTCTGATGCGTACAACTCCATGGATTCCTTGTTCATTAATACAGTAATACTTTATTTTTAATTTTGATAGTGTGATGCATCATCATAACTGCTATTTGCCCATTACATTTAAAGATAAGGTACAACGATAGTCTCAATTGTATAGGTAACGAATGTATAGCTCAAATTCAGCACCCTAATGGCAAAATGGGGTAGTGACTGTCAGTGTTAATATCCTTTTATATTTATATTTTACATTTTGAGATTTCAATAAAATATTACAGTAGATGATATGATAAAAATTTGATGTAACTTTAAAAAATCAAAATTATTCACTGGAAACAGTATAATTCAATTTTTTCCCAAAAATATGCTAGAATAGAACTAAATATATAATTTTAACGCTATACGCCTAATGATTTTAGGACTAAGCAAGATACGTACATAAATGCGTAAGTGGATCCACAGATTGCTAATATGTGAATTTCCGTTCAATTAAAAAATCAGATTTTTTTTCTCGATTAGAATACTTACTTTATTCTGAAAAAAGGAGTAAAAATATTGAAAATACGAAAATCCTTATTAAAAGATAAACACTCTTCATTTAATACCATAAATAGTCTGAACTAAACGGTAAAGTTCATATTTCAAATCTCAATAAATAAAGAAAGCAGATCGTGTCGATAAAATATTCTTCGGGAATTTTAATAGAAAGTTTATCAAGCATGGTTTGTTATGAAAATAAATTAGCTAATTTAAAATCGTCTTCCAGATCTTAAACTTTGACATCCCTCCACAATTATCTCCTATCGTACAGAAGTATCTCTGTATTTCATATCAACAGAGCCAGCTGAAGGTTGAAATTTTACACCATATCAAATAATTACGCTTCAGCGAGTCGGTGCCACATGTGTTGTTTATAATTTAGAAGATCCTGGAGACAGATAAATTTGTCCTTGTTTACACGATGATAGGAAATGAAGTCTGGACTGGGAAACGGAGATATCTAGGATCAAGTGTTTACTAATTTCGGTGACGAACACAAGCATCGGGTTATTTTGCGTTGACAATGAGATTTGCATTCAAAACATGAGTGTTGTGAAGTTCAATTAACAAATTTAATTCCGGATTATTATAATTCAATGATTTAAGGATGAACTTTAAAATATAAAATATGAAAAAAACTTAAACTATTCATTATAGATTAAGTAGGGAAGCGAAACACTTTATTTCTAGTCTTAGCTTTCAAAATTTCTTTAAAATATTGTTCCTTAAAGTGATATTATTAATAAGGAAATGAATTTTAAAAATCCAAAGTAAAATATTTATTATTAAAATTATATATCTACTCCCTTAGATGTGTTGGTGATTGTCACACCAAGCACGATTAACCCTTTCCGGTAAAATGACAAGTCTAGCTCATCATTAGTTTTTCATTCCGTACCGCACAATGACGAGCTACACTCGTCATGCGATTAAAGTTACTGTTAAATCTGATAATTTAGTTTATAATTTCTAGTGTACTGAATTTGGCAACAATTTTATCACTTGTGAAAATCCCAAGTCACTATTGCATATTGTTTACTTAGAATTTCTTGGTACAAGTCATTGCCAAATTAATGAGTCAGAATAAAAGAAAACCTACTAAGAAATGCCGTTTGTGTTACAAGAATCAAATTAAAAGTGAGACTACTTGGCGGTGTAAACAATTAAGAATTCCATTGCACTTTGTTTTGAAAAGTACCACTAGCTTGAAGACTATTATCTGTATACCTTATTAATGTTTTGCTTTGATATTTTCTTAATTTTACTGTTTCTGATATTATTTAACACTATGTAAAAAGTGGATTTTAATTAAGAATATGTAAGAATTGTAAAATGAAACAAGTTTTTTAAATAAAAATTAAATGGTTATTTCATGCACAGTTTTTCATTATTAAATCATACCGGAAGGGGTTAAGCCAGAGACTACTCATATTAAGACAAAGAAGTGCGCCTTTCGTTTTAACTAGCACAAGGGTGAAAGTAGGACTTATGTTCAAGTGGATCCTCGTAATTTTGAAGTAGGGACTAAGAAGACCCTACTTTGGATTTGTCTGTCACCCTCAGAGGGGGTGATTGAGAACTTAAAGAATATTGTGACCACGGATATATTTTACGTGCCCCAGTCACCTTTAACGAACACGGATCTTAAGCCAGTTAAGAATCCAAACCTGAAACCCTCCAGAGCTTTGCCTTTGCCGACTGAGCTACTAAGGCTCCTCTTATATATCTTATATATCAAAAATTTATCCTAACAATTAACTAAGTTATTTTCCCATATTTTAATTCTATATCATTATCAAACAATTTCCTCAATTCAAGAGAGTAATTAAGTCTTTTTAAGAGTCAACACCCCTGATTTGATATTCTACCAGCATTTTCTAAGTAGTTCTCTTGAGATCTGAATGATTTATTCCAACTTTAATATCATATTCCAACTTTAACTATCATAGTACATCGTATATGTAGTCACCCAAAAGTACTAAACTAATTTATTTTATGGAAATTACCTCTCTCGTCAACAAATAGGGCTGTTTTTTCTTTCTGAACACTGACAGTTTGAGATCTGTTGCTATTTGGAAACACACATATTGCTGTCTCACTTACGGAGTCATAAAACAAAATAGAGATATCAAATGGCTTCTGCTATCCTCGACTAGTTTTCATTTTTGTGAATTTTCTGGATTGTAAATTGCAACTAATTTTTGACGATTTTGATAATTTTCACGACAGTACCGGAAATGGATTTTTACTGAGTGGAGATAGGTGGCTTTTTTTCTGATGAATCACGATTTACGATTTATCGGACAGGTGCACGTTGTCGTATACGGTGTGATGCGTTTGATATCAAACACCTTGTAACAATTGCTTAAAGGGTCCATTATGGTAGTATTATAGTCTGGGGAATGTTTTCGGGGGTTTACTAGTCATTGTGGAAAGCACTATAGATCAACACATGTATGAATCTATCCTTGTGGACCTTGTTTACACCTACGTGGGAATTATGTTTCCTCAGAATGATGGCATTTACCATCAGGACAATGCGAAGTGTCATAAAGCTCTCAGTGTACGTGCTTGGCTCGAAGAGCACCAGGATAAGTTTACCTTACTCGTTTGGTCAACAAATTCTCCGGACTTGAACCCAATCGAGAATCTGTGGGATCACCTCGATCGGGTTATTCACACCATGGATCCTAACTCCTCACCCGCTTGATCTAGCACAGCTGACCACGGTACTAAAGTCGGTATTGCGCAGCAACTCAGTGAACATCTTCAGGAATCTAACTGACTCTTGTCCTGCCAGTCTCATCTATCCTCTTTGTCAAAATTGGTTATTCTGGATTTTAACAGGTAGTCACATTACTTTGACTGCACTGTGTATACATTTGGTTATTTATAATTAGATAACAAAATATAGACTTTCTGCTCTAATTTAAGATTCTCATTTGCTTTAGGTACAACTTTTGTTTGCTAAAGTCGAAAAATTTTTTTTATAATTTTGTTGTTTTATTTAAAGGAAAATTAATGTTTATTGTCCTACTGTAAAACAGTATGTACTAGTGTCATATTTAAGACACAATCACATTTACTAAAATATCAATTTCCGTCTAAATTTAAAATCTAAATATTTTAAGTATATGTAAATCACATTTTTCTATACCCTACTTTAACACACAGTTTAAAAAATATTTAGTAAAATTAATCATGGAAGTTCATTACTTACTAATCAAAAGTTTTAAAGAAATATTCCGAAAGAAAATAAAATCTTCAGCGAAAAGATTTATATTTTATCAAATGTTTCACTTACTAAAACAATTCTTTAATTTTATTTATATTAGTATTATAGGGTTGCAAAGAATATTCTTATTATAATTGTTTTGAAATATTTCCATTTAAGATTAATTGATAAAGAGCAACATTAAAATTGTTAATTTTCAAGTTATTTATTACATTTCTTCTTTAAATAGCTGAATTTATATATATATATATATATATATATATATATATATATATATATATATATATATATATATATATATATATATATATATATATATATATATATATATATATATATATATATATATATATAATATATATATATATATATATATATACATATATATATATATATATATATATATATATATATATATATATATATATATATATATATGTATATATATATATATATATATATATATATATATATATATATATATATATATATATGTATATATACATATATATATACATATATATACACATATATATATGTACATAGATATATACATATATATAGATATATATACGTACATAGATATTTACATATATATAGATATATATACGTACATATATATATATATACATAGATATATACATATATATATATATATATATATATTATATATAGATAGATAGATAGATAGATAGATAGATAGATAGACATATATATATATATCGATAGATAGATAGATATACATATATATATATATATATACATACATATATATATATATATATATATATATATATATATATATATATATATATATATATATATATATATATATATATATATACATATATAATATATATATATATATATATATATATATATATATATATATATATATGTATATATATATATATATATATATATAAATATATAGATAGATAGATAGATAGATAGATAGATAGATAGATAGATAGATAGATAGATAGATAGATTGCTAGATAGATAGGTAGGTAGATAGATACATATATATATATATATACATATATATATATATACACACACACATATATATATATATATATAATTATTTAAACTATAACTATAACTATAATTTATTTCCTTTGACAAACTGGCCTTATTGCAGCAAATTAATAAAGGATGTTGGTAAATGTCTGAAAGAGTTTTTATATTCGTCTACATTTTAAAATTAATGCATTTTGTTAAGCTGTCACCAAATATTTGTTGTCATAAGGTATCATATATAAGCAACCAGTAATTACACTTTATGCATGGACAGTTTGAGTGTAGGTGAAACACATGTTATTTGCTCTTTGATGGCAGATACGAAAGTTGTTATAAATTTGACATCGTTTACTAACTGATAGGAAAATGAATTTTGAATATCCAGATATTGACATCAGTTTAAAAGTTTACCCAAGTGTAAATTTCGAGTGATATCAATTGGTGCTGTCTATTTTAGACGCTGAGAGATCGTAGAGCTATAATTAGAATTGAACACATGGAGTTGAGGGAAATTTGTTTCTAGTAAAGTATTTGGAAAGGAATGTTTATATATAGTTTTAATCTTCACTTTGGGTAAATTCATTGAAGAATTTAAATTGCTTATTTTGTATGGGATGATTAAGAGACTATTTAATTTTTAAAAATGTACTTAATCTCTATTGTCAGCAGATGCATAAATCCTTGTTATGACTTGCCGAATGATGGGTGATTGGTTAGGGTACTGGCCTTCGGTACCGGAGTTCGTGGGTTCGAATCTCACAGTGGCTTGGATGTTCGTAGCAGTTCGGAATCGGCTTTAAGCTGTAGATCCCGGTCTCATTAGCCCTCGTGTTGCACAAAGTAGACTGTAGCACTCGAAACCAAAACCAAAAAACCTTACTATCACTTATCCTTTGGAGATCGGTATCGCCTTTGACTGAAGATCTGTAATTAGGTACTATATTGAAAGTCTGAGAAAGTTTCTCATTTTGACTAAAAGAAGGCTCCTAGTTCTTAAACAACACATCTGGGGGTGGCAAGCTAAGCTTATGGGTCTTCTGCTCAGTCATTGCTATTAAATTACAAGGATCTACTTGAGCAAAGTTGTTTTTTCACCCTAGTGGTGCTAATTGAAACGAAAGTTGTACCCCTTTGCTTTAATACGAGTAACGTATGGCTCTAATTGTGCTTGGTTTATACAAGAGGCATCGACAACAACAACAAAAAAGGAGTACTAGGATATACATTTTAAAGCTGATTCTAGCCAGTTATTAACATTTATTCTAGCACTGAAGTTTTCTCATAGTGAATAGTACTGAAAGCGTGAGAGGATGTCCAAATAGATAGGTAATGAGTTGTTCTTTTAAGTCAACGTGTTTGTCTTTGTTCAATAATGTAAACTAAATTGAATTTAATCAGTAGGTTATGGTTTAATTAACTTTCGTGTTGAACTAAATTAACAGCGGCGTTCCAAAAAAACCTAAACTTATTCTTACATCCAGCGTTATTGACGCCCCAATTTGGTGCAATTGCCAGATAATTGATGGTAAAGTTAAACCTCCAAACTTCGCCTATTTTGTTCGATATTCATAAGTTGGTTTTCGTACAACTGGAAGGTTGTATGGTGTGTACTTATTGGAGGTATTGAAATTCCTAAAAGTTAATTATTGTAGAAGCTTGGGTATAGCATTTAGTAATTATTATATAAATAACAAGCTTTATAAAGATCTAGTGTATATAAAGTAGTTGATATACAAACGAAGAAATTCGTGTTACAGTAAATACAATTGTATCCAAGCGTAGTGAGGAATTAAAAAGGGTACTTATGAAGATGTTTGAGACAAAGCTAACACGTATTTGGATTCTCATATGATACACATATTTATAAATGCATTAGTGTGTATGTTTTAGGATAAACCCTAATCTTAAAAGATATTTTTTTAGTAAATGCAAAGAATTAAATTTTTAAAACATTTAGTAAGTACGTCTTAATTAAGACTGAAATGCATTCTTCTAACTAGTACAATAGAATTATACTGTCAAGATTCCGAAAAATGAGATGAATTACTGACATATATTCACTATGTGGCACACAGAAATTGAAGTTATGGAGAAAAACTGGAATCGGCTATTTATTTCGTGTGCCATAAACAATGTAAAGTTTTGTAGTTTAATAATTTAGGTGTAATTTAAGAAATATCTTTAACATTGGTTTATTAATGTAAACTAGAATTTTGCATCATATGAGATTATATATATTCTTATACGAGCCCATTACAAAATATATGACTCAAACTATATCTAAATTTCGTCACATTTGCTATAAATATTTTACCAGTTTAAAATATTTCTTAAGTCATTCAACATTTTCTTTCAAAATTAAATAAGTATGTCTCAATAAAGACTGAAATGCATTCTTCTAACTAATACAATAGAACCATACTGTCAAGATTTCGAAAAATGAGATGAATTACTCGCATATATTCACAAAAATTGAAGTTATGGAGAAAAACTGGAATCATGTACTTTATTTCGTTTGAAAGAAAAAATGTAAAGTTTTGTACTTTGTTGTAATTTTAGAATTTTTTTATCTTGGTTTATTAATGTAAATTGGAATTTTGCATCATATGAGATTATATATATTCTTACAATACGGCATTACAAAATATGTGACTCAAACTATATCTAAATTTCGACACATTTGCTATATAAAAATATTTTATGCTATATTGCTATATATGCTATATTAAAATATATTATGCTATATATAAATATTTAATGCTATATATAAAAATATATAAATATTTTAACAGTTTGAAATATTTCTTACGTCTTTCAACATTTTTTTTCTTTCAAAATTAAGTATGTCTCAATAAAGACTGAAATGCATTCTTCTAATTAGTACAATAGAACCATACTGTCAAGGTTTCGAAAAATGAGATGAATTACTCGCTTTTATTAAAAAAATTGAAGTTATGGAGAAGAACTGGAATTATGTACTTTTTTTTCGTTTTCCAAAAAAAGTGTAAAGTTTTGTATTTTGTGTAATATAAGAATTTTTTTATCTTGGTTTATTAATGTAAACTGGAATTTTGCATCATATAAGATTACATATATTCTTATACAAAGCCATTACAAAATAGATGACTCAAACTACATTTCATCACACTTGCTCTAAATATTTTACCAGTTTAAAATATTTCCTAAATCATTCAACATTTTTTCTTTCGAAATTAAGTATATCTCAGTAAAGACTGAAATGCATTCTTCTAACTAGTACAACAGAACCATACTGTCAAAATTTCGAAAAATGAGATGAATTATTCACAGATATTCACAAAAATTTAATTTATGGAGAAAAACTGGAAAAAGGTACTTTATTCTATTTGAAAGAAAAAAAATGTAAAGTTTTGTACTGTGGTGCAATTTAAGATTTTTTATCCTTGTTTATTAATGTAAACTGGAATTTTGCATCATAAGATTCTATATTTTCTTATAAGACGCCATTACAAAATACATGGCTTAAACTACACCTAAATTTCGACACAATTGCTAGAAATATTTTACCAGCTTAAAATCATTCCTAAGTAAAGATTTTTTTCTTTCATAATTAAATAAATATGTCTAAATAAACACTGAAATGCATTCTTCTAACTAGTACAATAGAACCATACAGTCAAGATTTTAAAAAATGAGATGAATTATTCACACATATTCACAAAAAATGAAGTTATGCAGAAAACTGGAATCAAGTATTTTATTTCGTATTCCAGAAAAAAAATGTAATTTTTTTTATCTTGGTTTATTAATGGATACTAGAATTTTGCATTATAAGATTATATATTTTCTTATAAGACTCCATTACAAAATATATGACTCAAACTACAACTAACTTTCGTCACATTTGCTATAAATAATTCACCAGTTTAAAATATTTCATAAGTCATTCAACATCTTTTTCTTTCAAAATTAAATTTTTGTAAAGGCACCACTAATATCAACACCAGCAAACTCCTTCCAGATTAAAAGAAAATTAAAACTAATGCGTGGTAAAAAAAAAACGAAGCACCGATAAATCTTCTTACTTCACCATAAAGCATAATATTCTGTCGAATAAAACCGGGGTAAGCCGATTCGAAAGAAAACTTACTGCTTTACCCTTCAGTCGTCTTGGAAGCTGACAAGACAGAAAGAAGACAAGGGGTGTCACTGGAGCTTGAAATTTCTACTTGAGGAACACATCTGCATCTGAGCAGAAACCAACATTCGAAGATAAAAGTTTCGAAAAGAATCCAGCCTAGTGCACGAGAACTGTATCAGCGTAAAATGCGATTATTTAAATCCCCTTGAATTTGGTTCCATTTTCTTAACATAGCTCTGACATACCAATTTTTTTACATATATTTTTTTCTGTTTAAACATCAGTTATTTTAGACGGAACATTGATTTAACCGTGCATCAATCTCATATTATACAAATATTTACTCATTCATTCCCTGCTTAACACGGTGCAGTCGAATCTAAATAACGTCTGATTCGATTCAAGAGTTTGTAAAATAAGAAGTTTTATTGCGATAGAATAGATTAAATTTTTCCTATTTAAAAGAAAAAGATTTTTTTTTACTAGAAATTCCCATTTATGTGATTATATTTAAAGTTGTCATTACCTCTTGATTTTTTAAATTTAATTTGCATGATAACATTTGATTAATTAAATAATAAGAAGTAATTAATTAAAAAGCACTTTAAAAAATAGTTTTAAAAACTAAGCATTTCTTTTATTTTTTGCAAAATTTAAAAGTTTTTTAATTTTTAAGTATTTTACTACTTTTTTAAACATTTACATATCTTTTTAAATTTTTCTAATATTTACTATAATGCATAACAATCTATTTCAACATAGAGTTTATGTAAGTCCAATATTACAACTGTTGTAATGTACTTACAACCTATACACCAGTGTTCGTTACAAGGGGGAAACACAGAAAGAATATAATACATATATTGAGATTCAGACATTTATTCTGTACATTCATTTACAAATAGCTTCTTGGTTATCATATATCATAGTCATCAATTACTTATGTCTTATATTTACACTATAATTATTACAATTCTCTTTATAAGGAGTTATTATTTAGTAACAAAGATACATTATTAACAGAGGCCTAAGTTAAGTGACTGTAAATATTATTTTATAAAGTACCTCCATTAAAAGCACAGGGGAGCAGGCAAGGGCTTTTCTCATGCGATGCGTCGGTCTTCAGTTGGTGCAGAGCGTCAGGTAGAGGCTTTCCTCATACGGTGAGTCGGTCCGGGTGTTCGGGCGCACGGGACGAGTCGGTGCTGGTGGATTCTTGTCCTACTTCTCTCGAATCCCGACTTCAACTCCTCTTCTTAACTTCGTTTCCCAACTCCTCACCTAGTTTCCAACGCCAATTATTTCTTCCTTTCCAATTGCTTGTTTTCGGGAAATTTTCCCACATCTGCATCCCCTTCGGGAGTGCATTTGGGCTCATTAAAGTAGCCCCTTTTGTGCAAGCTGACATTACTTTTTAGCCCCTGCTCCCATAACTCACGGTTACATCTCTGTGCGAGCTTGACCGTTAAGCTGCCATTCCGTGATCTATACCTTCTCTGCGGGGGTCCCTAAACTTGTAAACAATTGGAGCCCTAAATTCCTCTAGGAAAATCCTCCCACAGCTGTGCATGCACGTGCAGAACACCGTGGGAAAGTACTTTGGTACAACAATCAATATAAATTTTGATAATATATACAGAGTAAAACAGTGAAATCTAACCTCTGACAAGATCCTTGTTAATCAAATGAAATTTAAGGACCGGACAACTGCTGTTGTTGTTTCTGATGCCACTTGGTCAAACCAAGCAAATACACCACTCGTATTAACCCTGTCGTGGACCATTTATTTCTCACTCCACGTTTCCAAACTTTCAAAACGGAGCTACTAGTTTTATTCAATCGATCGAACAATTGATGACAGAGAAAAACCGAAGCTATAATTAGTCTTCCCGCGGTTAAATAACAAGACCAATATATTAGAATGGGTTTTGATCTTCCCACAGGTGTTTTTTGTAATATCGTGTAGGAAGTAATCTTCCCAAAACCCACGAAAGGGATAAGACAAAGGGGTGAGCCTTTCGTTTCAATGATCACCTTTAAGATGAAAGAACGGCTTTGCTCGAGTGAATCCTCTTGATTTTGAAGAGGGATCAAGTAGAGAACCCATGAACTTGGTCTTCAACCGCCAGTGGTATCGTTTGATAACTTGGAGGACATTCTGACCAAGAACTTATTTTACATTCGCCAATCACCTTTAACGAGCACGGAGGATCGTAGGCCGGTTTGGGATCCGAACCCGAAACCTCCTAGTTACGACTAAGTTCTCTTTGCCGACTACGCTACTGCGACTTATGGACCTTAGGACTAAATACATGAGTTGGTTTATAGAAGACATGATTAAGGCACAAAATATAAAAAAATACATTAGCATTTTGAAAACAGGCAAATGAAAAAAAAAGCTAAACAAGCAGAACAAATATTCATTTAATTTTTAAAAAAGAACCTATAAATTTAATAATACACATACTATCTATTTAATTAAACTTTTTTTTGTCAAAAACGGACTTAAAAACATTGTTCAAACAGCTTTAAGGGGAGTAATCACTTTTAAGCAATACTAAAAGCTAGATTTCTTGTTGTATTTCGACTTCGCATAACTTATGTTATTACTATTTAAATTGAATAAAAATTTCAGAATTTGATCTCTATAATTATTTAATTATGTATTTTTCTTTTAAGTAAGAAATTTTTGGATTCAAATGTAAGGGCTTGTATCTAAATTTTTAAAATTTTGCTGTCACACTACGCGCAGGATTACAGCGATACATTGCGAGTTTCATTAATAATTTTTGCATTTTGTAAACTCGTATCATTAGGCTTAAATATCTCTACTTATTTAATTTTTAAAAAATTTCAAAACTTTTTCTCCAGCAGAATTATTTTTTCAAAAATTTAAAATAAAGTAAAAAAATTGAATAAAAATTTCCAAACACCAAATAAAATTAAAAACTATGAAAAAAGAAAGTAAAATTTAACTGAACTGCTATAATGAACTTACCTTGAAAATTTTAAAATAATATATACAATCGTTTTTTATTTAGAGGGCACGCCAGTACAAAAAATATCATTTTGAGTTAAACGCATTTAAAGTTAGAATTTTATTTGGGAAATTTTCCTTTGTAGGTTATATCTTTTAATAAAATGACTGATTTATCAAAATTTTTCTATCTTTCCATTTTCCAGTTCACCGAACGCTGGCTTAATGGTTAGGGCGCTGATTGTCGTTTATGGAGTTCGTGCTTTCGAATCCTACTATCGCATGGATGTTCATATCCGTTCGGAATCGGCTTTAAGCAGTAGGTCTCGGTCTCATTAGCCCTCGAGTGCAAAACCGTAGATCGTAGCTTTTCAAACCAAAATAAACCAAACCGTTTTCCAGTTCCTAACACTCCATTAAAGTTAGGACTGCAAAATAAATCTACACAAAAATAAAACTTTAAAAAAATGAAACTTTTAACCGATTAAAACCATCTTCTTATAATGGAAACAAACGTTACCGGTCTCCGGTAGATGGTTTTGTAGTCTTTTCATTATGATAAATATAAATGGAGTAGACCAAAATAAAATGAAGTTTTCAGTGAACCTTAGTAAAAGTTCTTATAAAAGCAATTGGTACTTGTATACAATATATCTACTACGTTCTTTGATCACTTCAACTTCCACGTTATTAGATCACTTTGCCGATGAGTTACTGACATATGGGGTGCATTGTAAAAAATCTTTTAATATAATATTTACTATAATTTGTTACATTCTTTGTCTGTGAGATTTAAAAATACAATGCTTCTTACCCATAATACACAATTAGGAATTATAACAGGACATTTTTCTGTAATTTCTCTACTTATCACATTAAATGACTACTGGGGTGTATAATATGTACTAGTCTATGCATCATATACACTAATAAATGACTATTATATATGACTCCTAATCTAAATCTTTTACTGTAATATTTACTATAATTTGCTACTTTGTCTATGAGATTTAAAAATATAATGCTTCTTACCCAAAGCAAACAATTTGGACTTATAACAGACCATTTTTCTGTAATTTTTCTACTTATCACGTTAAATGACTACTGTAGTATATAATATGTACTAGCATCATATACACTAATAAATGACTATTATATATGACTCCTAATCTAAATATTTTAATATAATATGTACTATAATTTGTTACATTCTTTCTCTATGAGATTTAAAAATACAATGCTTCTTATCCAAAGCAAAATATTAGGACTTAGAACATTTTTCTCTAATTTCTAGACTTATCACATTAAATGACTACTGTAGAATATAATATGTACTAGTCATCTTATACACTAATAAATGTGCATCATATACACTAATAAATGGCTATTATATATAACTCCTAATCTAAATCTTTTAATATATTATTTACTATAATTTGTTACATTCTTTGTCTATAAGATTTAAAAATACAATGCTTCTTACCCAAAGAATACTTAAAACAAAGAATTTTTCTGTAATTTCTCTACTTATCACATTAAATGACTACTGCACAATATATTATGTACTAGTCTGTACATCATATACACTAATAAATGACTATTATATATAACTCCTAATCTAAATCTTTTAATATATTATTTACTATAATTTGTTACATTCTTTGTCTATGAGATTTAAAAATACAATCCTTCTTACCGAAAACAAACAATTAGGATTTATAACAGAGCATTTTTCAGTATTTTCTCTACTTATCACATTAAATGACTATTGCAGGATATAATATGTACTAGTCTATGCAACATATAAATGGCTATTATATATGACTCCTAGTAGCAAATATGTATGGAACTATATACCTTTATTTATATAAGCTGAATAGATTGAAGCTTGTTTTTCTACTCACCGAAAAAATTTAACGATGCAGTTATATATATTAAAAGCAAATCTTACTAACATTCTAAATTACCTCATTTAAATAATATTTCAATAATCATATATTGTTTTATTTCCTAAATATGTCCAATCAATAAATACATATAAATATAGAACAGTTTGAAGAATAATATGTCAGGTTTGAACAAGTGCATAACAAACTTTACATTATTCCCGTTTGACTAAGATAATATATAGAGCTACTGATAAGAATATTTATTTCAATAGTATACTAAATTTTTACATACAACACTAATTGCTTCCGCAATTTAACATTCATAAAAATTTATAATAAAGAAAAATATTTTAAATTTTCTTGACATTTATTTTTAAAAAAGCCCAAAGTACTCTTTGCATGATCTTTGCATGTGTTTCATTCAGTATTTTTCTGAAATAAATGTAAATAATAACCTCATTATTAAAAACGAAATATTCCTTAGTGATCTTCAGTAATAATTTATTAAAATATGCATCAGTAGTTTAAATAAAAGTGCATTGCCTTAATAAATATTTATAATATTATGTTTTAGGTTTGATAATTCAAGTATTTGCTACTAAAATTCAACATAAAACCCTACACTTGGCTTTTTTTAAGAATGCTATTTCAGAAAAATTACCATGAAGTTTTGAAATAATATATTGAATTTTCTATTGTGTACATTTGAATTTGTATTTCAAACAAAAAAATACTAGTGATAGCCTCATTATTAAAAGGAAATTCTGCTCGGTAATTCATAGTAATAATTCATTAAAATATACAATGATAGTCTCAGAAAAAACGTTCTTAGCAAAAATGCAAGAAAGCCTTTGATGTAAGTATTGCAAAGGGTAATTCCAATATAATAAAATCATACACATATACAGAAGAAAGAAAGATTTTCAAAGAAGTTCACTTGTACATGGCCTCGGGATTGAGTCAAAATAAAAGTTAAGAGAGAATTAAACTCGTGTATTATGTAGAAATGCAGACTGTTATGAAAAATATTCACCAAATATTTTCACCAACTATTACTCTAATTATTCCATTTTTTACAAATAAACCGTACAGTAATTATTTCGTTTTCACAAATTAGCTATCAGAGTAATTATATAAACACACACACACACACACACACACACACACACACACACACACACACACACACACACACACACACACACACACATATATATATATATATATATATATATATATATATATATATATATATATATATATATGTGTATATATATGTATATATATGTAATATATATATAAATATATGTATATATATATATATATATATGCACTCATGTCCATAAATTAAGGATAATGAAGTTCAGGCAATGAAAGAGACAAAAGCAAAACAAATTTGACTTATTTGTAAAGTCTATTTATTAAACAAAAGGTAAAGAGCAAAAAAGATGCTATATGTTTGATATAATTAATAAAAATTGCGATTTTTACTCCCTGGAGCAAATTTCAAAAAAGAACCTATTTACAGAAAACAGTATAACATGGTTAGTATGATGGTTAATACGGAGTATGTCTCCCGGACGATGCAATACAAGCGTTACAACGCCTACGCATGCTGAGTATCAGATTATCAATCTGATCTTGGGGAAAATTACACCACTCATCAAGCAATGCCCTCCGAAGTTCCGATAGACAGTTGGGAGGGGGTTGACGGGCTGCAATTCGTCGGTCAAGCATGTCCCACACATGCTCTATTGGATTCAAGTCCGGTGAGTATGCTGGCCAATCCATACGGGTGATATCCTCCGACTGAAGGCATTCGTCTACAATGTTTGCACGGTGAGGTCGGGCGTTGTCATCCATATACAAAATTTCAGGACCCATGGCACCCCGAAACAAAAGTACATGTTGTTCCAGAATGACATCCCGATAGATGTGGCCTGTCATCGTTACACTCTAAACATGCAGGTCAGTTCTGAAACGAAGAATAATTCCTCCCCGAACGAGCCATCCTGCACCACCGAAACGGCGTCGTTTAATGGTGTTCTCTTGGTGGTAACGGGTACTTAGCACTCTCCATATGAAAGTCCGGCGAGAATCAGAATGTAAACTGAAACTGGACTCATCGGAAGACATCACACAAGAACACTGTTGCGGTGTCCACAATGCATGCTCTCTAGCCCAGCATAATCGCAGGCGACAGTGAGTTGCGGTAAGGGGAACACATCTGACAGGCCTACGAGCCTAAGCGTCTGTACACGGTCGGCCTTGAAACTGTCATACCGGTAGCAGAAGAGAGCTGACGAGACAGGTCTGATGCTGTGCTCCGTCTGTTTCTTTTGGCAGTAACTGCCAAATACCGGCCATCATTCGGCGTAGTAACTCGGGGGCGACCTGTGCTGTAACATCTACTCACATTACCTTCATGTTTGAATCGTTGCCAAAGCCTGGATATGACACTCTGGGAGATTCCAAGTTCCTCGGATACTTCCAGCTGGGTACGTCCACATTCCAGTCATCCGATAATTCTACCACGTAAAAAATCATCCAAATGCTTCCTTTGTGCCATAACTATGCGGTTATTGCACTGAAAGTCTTTTAAAACGCTTGTGAACAATTTTACTTCTTTGCTACCATTCCTTATATACCCCTTTCATACACTCTCGTCATTGTGACGTACTATCCGCTCCATCTGGTGGTTTCCTGCAATTTGCATATTCTTCGTCAAGATGTGTGTGATAATTCTACAGGTGAAATTTTTATTTTAGAGCTCAATATCTGTGTGATTCTGAATTATCCTTAATTTATGGACATGAGTGTATATATATATATATATTAATATATATATATATATATATATATATATATATATATACATATATATATACATATATATATATATATATATATATATATATATATATATATATATATATATATATATATATATATATATATATATGTATATGTATATATATATGTATATATATATATGTATATATATATATATATATATATATATATATATATATATATATATATATATATATATATATATATATATATATATATATATATATATATATATATATATATATATATATATATATATATATATATATATATATATATATATATATATATATATATATATATAAGGAGAGAGATTGATTGATAAGTAGCTTCACAGATAGATGTAATAATGGCTGCATCGTTGCAATTAACTGAATTTTCTCCTTTGTTTCTATTTGAAGTCCCTTTAAATGATCGCATCTATGATGAACCTCATCGAATTTCTACCTGGATGGCGAGGAGTCTTCGAACATCCCAAAAGGCTGTGGGGTCATGTGACATATTATAGCCCAGGGAGTTACAGACAGTACCTTGACAAGACACGCTGTTTCTAATCCGGCCAGAACGACGCGGTTGGTTAATCTTGCAGGTAAAACTCGGAAGAGTCGTTTTATTTGCATATCTCGAACGACAACGGGAGCACTCTTCTGATTATCAATTTATCTTGTGAGTTATACAAGAAAATGTTGCTTAATTAGATTGTAAATATTCATCTATTTATGTTTTGAATGATTTGAGTAACTTCTAGTTATGCAAGGAAACATTACACCTTTCTTTATTCATGTATATGTTTCAATATATCAGCCTGTTTTTGATTAAATATAAAATGTTTTGCGCGGTTCAAATTAAAAATTCTCCTAAATCATTAAGAAATTTCTAAATTTTTAAATAATTTATTTCCTGTGGAGCAATATGAATTATAAAAAAATTAAATAAATACTCCAAGTAAAAATTTAGAACTCCGCTTACAATTAAAATAATTTTAGGAATTTGTAAAATAGTGTGATGAGATCAGATTTATTTTATTACATTAAAAGAACAACACATTTATTTTACAGAATAATAATAGTTAATTATATTTTAATTTCACTTCGACACATTTATTTTTTTCGTTTTAAAATTTAGGGTACTTGTAAAATTTTAAGTTCTTAACTTAAAATTGAGGTTAAATTGCTTTAATTTGAGGTAAAAATTTATTTTTTGATATACATATTTCAAAAGATAGCTTGCCGGTAAGAGAAATTCATAGTTTTGCTTTATTTAATGTATAATTAGTGTATTATTAAAAACATTTCCCTAAAATAATAAGGCTAAATATTTTTTATTCAAAGTTATAATGCAAAGTTATAGTACATTGAAAAACTGTCCTGTTTTTATCCTGAAAAGAAGATATTTATTTGATTTATGATGCATAGAAAAAACTGTTCAAAATTTTTGAAATTTTGAAAGGTATAATATTCTCATTAAGTGACTATGTGATATAATTTTAAATTGTTGCTTCATGTGTGTAAGTGTTATATTTCTTTAATTTACTTGTTATGAAATGCTTTTGGTTTGAAGGTGAATATTTTGTAAGCCTTTTTGACTTCTATTAGGTGTTATCAAAATATAATAAGGCTAATATTGAGATATTCTTTTGAAAATGAATGGAAATTGTGCAAATAGTCAACGTTTTGAGATAAGAATAAACAAGGACAACTAAACTAACAATTTATGAAGTCTGTTTTCATCTACAGTGTCTTTTCCAATGTTCTTTTGACTATCACTTGGCCTGAGATTTCGTAAAGTTTAGAATAAACTTTAATAATTAGAACCAAAATAAGTTTATTGACATAATCTTCACGCTGTGAGGGTTTTGTACTCTGATTCATTTCATTTTTCATGTTCTTTCACTCCAATTGGTACTCTACTTCCAATTAACATTCGTTTTACTTGATATTAGTCAAAACACTCAAAAGTATAATTACAAGAATACACAAGCAAACCTCACAAAAGTAATGCTTCAGTGAAAGATTAGTCCCGTACATGTACCTAATCAATCCTTGTTAATTTTTCTATAAAAACAAATCAAATCAATTTTGAAATCAATTTTGAAAAATCCATTTTGAATTATAAGCAATATTACATTTATACCTTCATAATAGGATTTCTTTATCCCAAGCTTAATTTTTCGCAGAGAAATCAGCAACAAACATGTTTCAGGAAGCATACATAAAAACAGTATGTCATCAGAAGCTTACATACAGCCAAATGGAGATTTACCTATTTTTTTGGAGATTACCTAATTAAAAACATTTCGTTATAACAAGTGAAAAGATTTAATTGCATAGAAATGTATTGGCATTTGCATGAGGTGTACAGTGAAAACGAAATGCTACGTAAAGTGTTCATGGAATGGCCGCATACCCCAAAAGAAATATGTGAAATTCTCAAAATTTTTAGATTAGAATTATAGATTATTTTTCTTATGAACTAAACCGTTCACCTTACGACTTCCATGTTTTTAGTCATGTGGAAGAAATTTCCAGGATATAATATCGGCCAGATGGCAAAGCTCATTGAAGAATAATTATTGAACATTACAAGGAATTTCTTTTTGTATAATACATTGACATCCTCGTAGAATGCCCTGATAGATATTAAAAAATGGATGTAATTATTTGAAAATTTATATTTGGTAAAAAAACTTTAAAATAATAATAAAATTATTGTAAAATTTCTATCATCTTTTGTTTTTTAAGCATAGCAACCAACTTTTAACTCCTCCTCATATAATTTTTCGCGTCATACTCATAATATATAGAACTAAATACACAGTTAGTATGACCAAATTAAAAGAGCGATTTCTACACTAGAATAAGTTTATAAACGCAAAGGGTAACTATTACTTTCAATAGTGCCATTAATTAACTTCATCTAATTTCTGTTCTAATGACCTTTAGTTTATCTATAATAACAGCTTCATGGTATACTGTTAAGATGGTCGTTTCTCTCAGGAGTATAAGAAAGAGAAAAACTTTGTTACTTTTTAAAATGAAATAGGAAATAAGAGTGGGGAAACCCTTGTTCAAATTAATCTTAAAATCTTTAAATAAGAAATATTCTATTAGTTACATATATGCTTTAATACTAAATAATACAATAAAATATTAGCAAATAATGAGTACTCATGGATTATTTGGAAAGGATTGGAGAGCAGAATCTTTCAAGCTCGCTAATGTTTTTTTTTATTTATTTATTAAATATACAATGTGTTTTCGAAGCGTAAAACCATTTGTTTGAAAAATGTTATATATTTGTAATTATATATTTACCGAAAAGGTAAAAAATCAAAAGTTAGTCAATTTGTTACACCAACATTTTCTTATTTGATTAAGTTTTAAAAGATTAATTTCTATTTAAGTCGTCGTGCATATGAGCTTTTAACATGTACTCAGAAATTAATACATATTTACATTCCATACACATACATATACATTCTATATTCTTTTAATGTTTTTCGGTACCGTAACTTGTAAATTCGTATTCAATACATGGCATGGGTAATAGTAGCCGATTGAAATGGGAATTTAGTATTAGGTTCCGGTCTCATTAATCCCCGTATAGCAAATACGTAGACCGTAGCGTATATATATATATATATATATATATATATATATATATATATATATATATATATATATATATATATATATATATATATATATATATATGACATGTTGTGATCCAGAGTTAAGGCGAATGGAAAACAGTCTTCTTGATAATAATAAGTTTATTAAACCATCATTAAAGTAAAACTTTCGCCATTTTTACTGTTTCGTCGAAGACACGCGTAGAGTGTTAACAGATCTATATCCACGCTCTTAGTGAAACATATCTGTTTGCAAGATCATCAAATTCTTTCAAAATACTTCAGCCTGACCGGATGATCCTAAAAGCTTACGCGAGCTTGGGTCTATTTTCATTTATTTTATTATAAAAGAGTTCCCTTTTTAAAATATTTTTTACTCACGTAATTTTCAACTACCCCTTTTATAGACCTGACATATATATATATGTATATATATATATATATATATATATATATATATATATATATATATATATATATATATATATATATATATTAAGAATGCTGTAAATATGTAATTTGTATATTATCTATAAATATTGGCGAGATATTGTCTACATGGCGAAGTTTTGGGAGACTAATTTTTGGTGCCAAGTTTTGCGATATATTTCGCTTAATTTGGTGACTTTTCGACATTTGTTGCCGGCTTCCTATCTCTAGATTTTACTAAAGGCTTGTGGAAATCTCCAGAAACCTGAAAGCTATATAAAGGGGCCGTGAGTTCGCGCTCTGTTGAAAGTAGGACCTGTGTTAATGCTCTACGTATTCGCCAAAAGGCTGCCAAGTTTTATCGATATCATTTTTTATTGTGATGCATTTGGCGAGTAAATAAATTGTTATTGTTTTCGTCTTAGCCAAAGTCTCAATCAACAAACTTTACCCGAGAATTTTCCAACTATATATATATATATATATATATATTATATATATATATATATATATATATATATATATATATATATATATATATATATATATATATATATATATATATATATATATATATATATATATATATATATATATATATATATATATATATATATATATATATATATATATATATATATATATATTATATATATATATATATATATATATATATATATTATATATATATATATATATATATATATATATATATATATATATATACTAGACGATCCGACAGACGTTGTCCCGTTTTAACGCGGTAAAAGCAAAGATAGTAAATTTTTTTTAAATAAATTATAAATTTTACAGTTTTGATGGAAAGGTAAGGAAAACATTACTTTAAAAATATTTGCCACCACGAGTACAGTCATCACAAACGTAATTAGATTAAATTAAAATTGAGACATTGCTTGTACGGGTATTCAAGACTGGGGCTACTAATATTGAAGCTCGTTGCACTGACCACTGTACCAGAGATACGTTGGCAGTGATCGGATTCAAGCCGCAATATAATAAACTCAATAAGCCTGGATTTAAACAATTATCGAATCAACTTAGTGACATACACTAAATTTCATCAAAATCTGTCCAGCCAAGTTATATTACATGCACACGGACAGAAGAATTTTATATATAAAGATATATATATATATATATATATATGTGTGTGTGTGTGTGTGTAATATATATATATATATATATATATATATATATATATATATATATATATATAAATTTTCGCACTTTTCTTTTTGTCTGTACAATGGGTGTAATACAAATCTACAAACAAATTTAGTACACAAATTTAGTCCACACATTTGAATCTATAAACAAAATTACTCTTTGTTTCAAAGAAAATATTTCTTTTATCTTTCATTTTCTGAAAGTCTTAGTCAAACAAAGCAAACAAAAAAGTCATCTTTTGTTCAATTCCCAAGCGCCCACATAAATGAAAATAATTTATGAAGTAATTTTTCACGTAATTGCCTCTTTATCAAAGACTTTTACATTTATTTCCGGACAATAATTTTATAAACAGAAACTAATTGCCTCGTGACATTTAATTATTTATATTATCAAGTCTTCACAATGTAGGAAATTTTGAACTTACGTTAAAAGAACTAATTATAATTATGCTTTTGTAAATTAAAATACATTTTGTTATATTAAATAAAATGTCGCAGTAAGGAATTTTCATCCTCATTTCGTATTTTACTGTGAAGTGTAAAATAAATTAAAATGCAAAATTTTGAAAGAAAATTAATATATATATGCTGAAGTTACTTAATTTTTGCTTTGAATTTTTTTTTTCTGTAAAACATTAATTCGGTTGTAAATTTTCCGTTATGTAAAGTTAAGTAACATGTTGGTATAAGAACAAAAAAGGGCTGTTGATTTATATCCAATTCTAACTTTTGGCATTTTTATATCAGAGATGAAATATAGAGGATGCTGGTTGTAAGTATTTTCAAAATAGCTAAGGTTTACAAAAATGTTACAAAAATTTAGCAGTTGTGTAAATTAGTCTAATTTGTTGTTATTCTTATTCTAGCTAATAATAATCCTCGATAAAATTGCATTTTGTCTTTGGCGAAGACATAATGGGTTTTCCTTCTTCATTTTTTTCATTAGGAAGAGACTCGATTCTAAATTTTCTTGAGAATGGAGTTATCCCGACTGAACTACAGCTGTTGCTTTATTTAAAGCTATTTTATAGATTTCTTGTTCTCTGGATAGATTGAATGAGTAAATAACTTACGCTTATGCTTAACTTATGCATACCAACTTAACTTATTCACTTGGTACCGAGTTGCCTTGGCTTTACTAGTTGTTACATAATCATTCACTGTAGTTTTACTTGCAACTGGATAGGTGGGGCTGTTTCAGTGTTTTGGTTGCCACTAGAGGGCTGAGTGACACAGAAAATGTATAAAAGTAGCTACACCTGGAAGCTTCTGGCCTAGAGGGCTTGACCCAGGCAGGTCAGACAACGAGCTCCAGTGCGGCGTCCAGTGCAACGGGGGGGGGGGGTACTCGCTTGGTATCCAGTTGCCTTGGCTTTACTAGTTGCTACATTATCATTCACTGTAGTTTGATTTGCAAACCAGAAAGGTGGCTCTGTTTCAATGTTTTGGTGGCCACTAGAGGGCTGAGTGACACAGACTCGCTTTGTACCCAGTTGCCTCGGCTTTACTGGTTGTTACATTTTCATCCACTGTAGTTTGCCTTGCAACCGGATAGGTGGCGCTATTATTCACTTATGCTTATCCCTTAGAACTTGTTTCGTCTTTTAGAAACTTTACCTGACAAATCTAGACATGAGGCAGTGACTACTTTTCGTTTATTTACTGGGAATTATTTCTATGCTGCTCTTTTAAGTCGACTTGATATTCTCCCCGAGATTACCTGAGCCCTATGTGATAATAAACATGAACCAATCGGTAAATACCACCTGCTTACCTATAAAGCTCTATCTAGAGAAAGATACATCAAGGTCTTGAGAAGTGAGAGAACTAATGGAGCGATAAGCTTCAGTTATTTGAACTGTTTCGAACTGTTTGAACAATTTGATTCTGTTTTAAGATGTTTCTCTGCTTATGATTTCTTGTTCATCTAAGTCAAACAATAGTCCAAATGTTGATCATGCCTTTCGTATGAGGCTACTAAACTGGGTACCCGTTCAGTGTTCGTGGGTACATCCAGATACTCTGGCCTGGGGATTATACTAGGTTACTCCTTCCAAAAGCTTTACCTACTTTAGGTAAACACGTGTGTCTCAATCTTGATGTACCCCAGCGACCTGTTTCTTTTTTTCCTTTATTTTCTTCCCTTCCCTTTGAGTACAATAGTTGTCTTATTACAGTGCCCTGACTTGGAAAGCGTCTCAGGAGCTGCCCTAAAAACGATTTCATTTAATCACTCATTCTAGGCCCAGACATTGGAAAAGTTTTATAAAATTACTCAATTGTTCTCCTCATACGTGATTTTTAAACCAAGTATTACACAAGTTGTATACATTTTCAACGTTATTAAACTCTTCTTGAAATGACGAAACAAATTTAGTTGTTACAGGACTCTTGAAACTTGAAAACGTTTGATTTTTCAATTTTTTTATAAATTAAACTACAATTCATCCTGTGCATTTTGGTACCATTCTTTTTCCGAAATTAAAAATAGAAATTGAGTAGAGATTAAATGCATAATTACTTTTTCACAGTTAAAGGGAAGCATTTTTATCTTTAATTACACTTTTTTCACTCTCTAATTTTTTTCTATTGAGTGCATTGTATTTCGGAAACTATAGGAAATATTTTTATGAAATTTAATAGATATGTTCAATTTATTGTGCAGAATAACTTGTATCCTAAATTAATTGGCACGTTAAATAATTATACTTTATATTTGCATATACTGCATCCGAATAATATTCAATATTAAAGTATTAATCTTTTTAAAATGTTTCGGTTCAGAATAAGTCTTATTTTATTTTCGTAACAAGTAAAATTTTCTTTCTGGGAACAATATCTTTGTTAGAATCATGCACGCAGGAATTATAGGGAAAATTTTGATTTTTAAATATGAATCAAACTTATCAATATTTTTAGTATTAAAATTTATTTTTTACAGTCTGAAAAAAATTATGATAAACATTTTAAACAGTTCAAGTAATGGTTGACGAAAATTTTCATTATAATTTCATATGAGAGGAGGAAAAAAATTAATTTTACCATGAAGAATTTAGCAATCTTCGACAAAGGAAGACTCCTTAGGAGCCTTAACTGTTTTCAAAACGAGAGCACTGTGAAGATCTCCCTTTGTCCAGAAGTAACGACCGGAATCAGTTGATTTGAAACCTCTTGAGAATTCAGCTAAAAAAACTAGCTGTAACCTTAGCTGGAGTTCCCAGGTAACTGGAATCGTAACTGACCGAAAAACGGTTGGCTGATCCGTAACTGACCCCGAGGTATAAAAAACCTAGAATTATTCGACTCGGGGCTGCGTTGATCATCTTATTGAACTAGCTTAGTATGACTATGCAGACACTTCTAATAAGAGACGTCCTATGGCCATCTTAGGTAAAGATTTCTCATAAATTTTATTCGCTGACGATTGTCACTTCCCAGATTTGGATTGGTTCCTAGTCACTAGGTCTCAATCCTCCCCCACTGTGGGTTTCCACCCACCTTCTCTTTTCACTGCCAGCCCAGGCTGCAGCAGCGTATACTTGGGCTCCTTTTTCGGAGGGTTAAATATTAAGATTACCATTGGAAGATCACTGCAAGAATTCTATTGGTTGAATTCTTATAGAAGTTTGGATCCCAACTGTGGCCTCGTGCTTGCAGTTTATCGGGACTTTGCTTGCCCGTGTCA
>CM063508.1:55770543-55788043 GCA_032207245.1 Pardosa pseudoannulata
GATATTACGCAGATAATTTTCTTTTATATTTGGTTTAAATAATAGATTAGGTACATATGTGATAGATTTAAATTTAATCATCGTTATTTTTTGTTGCAATGAACATTTTATCACCGGTATTAACAACAAATTCTTTTCATTAAAGTCTAGGAGTCTATTTCAATTAAATATCTAGCGTTTAATTTATATAACTTTGAAAATTAAGAAGTTTGTTCCGTTCTATATTTGTTTTTTATAAATAACCACACGGTTTGACTAAATGAATTCAACTTTATTATAAACTACATTCACAGTATCCGAAGACTTTAGATAAAAATTATTGAGCGTGTACCAGATAATTCTCATCCAAAAACAAATCTACCTCATAGTACTTTACAATCTGCAAAAATTAAAAATTTTTACTAAACCGTCATATAACGGATGATTGTTTATGCATAATATCTATATTTTAGTTTAAAAGATTGTTCTAATATTAATTTCTTGTGTTTTCTTTTTAATTAAATGTAATCTTAATTTTTTTGTTCTTTTGTACAGAAAAATATTTATAACATTTTCTTTTCTGATAAATAAAAAGTTCATTTTCTAGCATTATAATACCATTTTTAACAATGTTATTTTAAGTTATTAAATATTCTGCATTATTTATACTTTTTACAATTAACTTAGAAAACGCAAATAATTTTCTTTTATATTTGGTTAAAAATAGATTGTAAATTATAGTTAAATTTACATTTATTTTTTGTTAATAACATTTTATCATAAATTAAAAAAATTCTTTTCATTAAAGTCTAGGATTATTTTCAATTAAATATCTAGCGTTTAAATATAATTTTGAAATAAGTGTTCCGTTCTATAATTTGTTTTTTAAAAATAAACGGGACTAAATGAATTTTATTATAAACTGATATATAAGACTTTAGAAAAGTATGACTAATAATTTAGAAAAATATAATTAATTTTTTATGTATATAAATTACAAATAAATAAAGATTTTTATGATGTCAAATAAATGATTGTTTAATATATATGCTAGTTTAAGAAGAATATTATAACCTTTCTAATATTACATAATCTATGATTTAATTTTTGTCCTTGCCAACAGGGCAATATCTGTTCATTGGCTTGTTATATGGCTAGCCAAAAATTTTCTTTTAAAAACATTTTTAAAAACATTTTTAAAGTTTCATCATTTTCTATTTACCTTCATTTCTTTATAATTGAATGTTGTTTATATTATATAAAATAGAAATTAAATATTACAGTTAAAATTTTATACACAAAGCATTGTTTATTAAATTTAAAAAAGTAATTTCATGCCTTTTACTTTCAAAATTATTTCAAAAGCTACATCGTTAAAGAAAAATAATTTCTATGAGTATACGGTGAAGTATTTTTGCATTTACTTTAGTAAAGAAAAATGATTTTTATAACCTCACTTGTTTTAATTTAGGTTCCTTAAGTTAATTTATTTTGAAAGAGTACTGCGGATAATACATTTTTCATCTAGATTAAATGACTAAAAAAGATTATTAAAAGGAAAACATGAAGTAAATCTTTTTTGTATGCTTCATAAATTTATCTTTTAAAAATATAATGTAATAGATGTAAGTAACAAAATATAAAGTCATGAAATTAATTTAAATAACTGTGTTTATCCATGTAATTTTTTAAGTAATATTTATAAACAAATTTAAATACAATAATATCTTTAATATTATTGTAATTATTTTAATAATATATACATATGTCTCTCTAAATTAAATATAATAGATGTGCACAAAAAGATTAAAAGAAGCTAAAGATACATTAAAAGTTTGAAATTGAACTTTAAATTCATTATACAAAATTAATGTGGTTTAATCAATTTTGTATGTTTTAAAATTTTGTAAATTTAAAACGAATAAATCATTTATACAAACGAATAGATCATTTTTGGTTAATAGTTAATTTTAGTCCATACTAATAATTTATTTTGTTTACTAATTAAATATAATAGATCTCGCTAAATAAATATAATAGATGTGCACAAGAAGATTAAATGAAACTAAACATACATTAAAAGTTCGAAATTGACCTTTAAATTCATTCTACAAAACTAATGTGGTTTAATCAATTTTGTATGTTTTAAAATTTTGTAAATTTAAAATAAATAAATAAATCATTAACCCGAACGAATTGATCGTTTTTTAATAATAGTTAATTTTGGTTAATAACACTTTATTTTGTTTACTATTTAAATATAATAGATCTTAATAAATAAATATAATAGATGTGTACAAAAAGACTAAAAGAAACTAAAGATACATTAAAAGTTTGAAATTGAACATTAAATTCATTGTGAAAAACTAATGTGATTCAATCAGTTTTGTATGTTTTATAATTTTTGTAAATTTAAAACGAATAAATCATTTATACGAACGAATAGATCATTTTTGATTAATAGTTAATTTTGGCTAATAATAATTTATTTTGTTTACTAATTAAATATAATAGATCTCTCTAAATAAATATAATATATGTGTACAAAAAGATTAAAAGAAACTAAAGATACATTAATAGTTTGAAATTTAACTTTAAATTCATTGTACAAAATTAATGTGGTTTAATCAATTTTGTATGTTTAAAACTTTTGTAAATTTCAAACAAATAAATCATTTACATGAACGAATAGATCATTTCTGAATAATAAATAATTTTGGTCAATAATAATTTATTTTGTTTACTAATTAAATATAATAGATCTCTCTAAATAAATATAGCAGTTGTGTACAAAAAGATTAAAAGAAACTAAAAATACATTAAAAGTTTGAAATTGAACTTTAAATTTATTGTACAAAATTAATGTGGTTTAATCAATTTTGTATGTTTTAATTTTTTTGTAAATTTAAAACAAATAAATCATTTACATGAACGAATAGATCATTTTGAATAATAGTTAATTTTGGTCAATAATAATTTATTTTGTTTACTAATTAAATATAATAGATTTCTCTAAATAAATATAATAGATGTGTACAAAAAGGTTAAAAGAAACTAAAAATACATTAAAAATTTGAAATTGAACTTTAAATTCATTGTACAAAATTAATGTGGTTTAATCAATTTTGTATGTTTTAACATTTTGTAAGTTTAAAACAAATAAATCATTTATACAAACGAATAGATCATTTTTGATTAATAGTTAATTTTAGTCAATAACAATTTATTTTGTTTACTAATCAAATATAATAGATCTCTCTAAATAAATGTAATAGATGAGTACAAAAAGATTAAAGAAAACTAAAGACACATTAAAAGTTTGAAATTGAACTTTAAATTCATTGTACAAAACTAATGTGGTTTAATTAATTTTTTATGTTTTAAACTTTTTGTAAATTTAAAATAAATAAATCATTAACATGAACAAATTGATTATTTTTTAATAATAGTTAATTTTGGTCAATAATAAGTTATTTTGTTTACTAATTAAATATAATAAATCTCGCTAAATAAATATAATAGATGTGTACAAAAAGATGAAAAGAAACTAAAGATATATTAAAAGTTTGAAATTGAACTTTATATTCGTTGTACAAAACTAATGTGATTTAATCAATTTTGTATGTTTTAAGATTTTTGTAAATTTAAAACAAATAAATCATTTACATGAACGAATAGATCATTTTTAATAATAGTTAATTTTGGTTAATAATAATTTATTTTGTTTACTAATTAAATATAATAGATCTCTCTAAATAAATATAATAGATGTGTACAAAAAGATAATAAGAAACTAAAGATACATTAAAAGTTTGAAATTGAACTTTAAATTCATTCTACAAAACTAATGTGGTTTAATTAATTTTGTATGTTTTAAAATTTTGTAAATATAAAACGTATAAATCATTTATACAAACGAATAGATCATTTTTGGTTAATAGTTAATTTTAGTCTATACTAATAATTTATTTTGTTTACTTATTAAATATAATAGATCTCGCTAAATAAATATAATAGATGTGCACAAAAAGATAAAAGAAACTAAAGATACATTAAAAGTTCGAAATTGAACTTTAAATTCATTCTACAAAACTAATGTGGTTTAATTAATTTTGTATGTTTTAAAATTTTGTAAATTTAAAATAAATAAATAAATCATTAACACGAACGAATTGATCGTTTTTTAATAATAGTTAATTTTGGTTAATAATACTTTATTTTGTTTACTATTTAAATATAATAGATCTTAATAAATAAATATAATAGATGTGTACAAAAAGACTAAAAGAAACTAAAGATACATTAAAAGTTTGAAATTGAACTTTAAATTCATTGCACAAAATTAATCTGGTTTAAACAATTTTGTATGTTTTAAAATTTTTGTAAATTTAAAACAAATAAATCATTTACACGAACGAATAGATCATTTTTGATTAATAGTTAATTTTGGCTAATAATAATTTATTTTGTTTACTAATTAAATATAATAGATCTCTCTAAATAAATATAATAGATGTGCACAAAAAGATTAAAAGAAGCTAAAGATACATTGAAAGTTTGAAATTGAACTTTAAATTCATTGTACAAAACTCATGTGATTTAATCAATTTTGTATGGTTTAAAATCTTTGTAAATTTAAAACGAATAAATCATTTTTGAATAATAGTTAGTTTTGGTCAATAATAATTTATTTTGTTTACTAATTAATATTTTAATAAGCCAAAAGTTTTAAAAATAAATGTACTACGCATTTATTTTATTCAATAATTTTCTAGAATTATCTTCACTTAAATAGTATTATAAACTATTCTTTTTTTAATATAACATTCTCTTCTGAAAAATCATTTCTATAGAAGAATATTACTATCAATTTTAAAACCCAAATTACTAATTCCAGCGTATTTCATTACCAGTTCAATAATTAGGAAATGTTGCAACTTTCATATATTTTCTAGCAAAATTCAAAACTTTTTAGACAAAAATAAATTTTTTCATTATTTTCTGATAATATATAACATATAATATCTCTTCTTAGTTCATGTCATTTATTATCCTAAAGTATTATCCTAAAGTAACTAATTAGTTTTTAATTATATTGAATAAATACATAAATTATTAACTATCTTTTCATTTTATTGCTGTAAAATTGTTTCAAAATAGATTTTATATTTTCAAAATGTCTTCAAAATTTTAATGGAAATAAAAGAATAACAGTTTATTATCAGTGTTGTAATGTGCTTACATCACAAACACCAGTGTTCGTTCTCAAAGGAGAAACACAGTAAAATACAAGCTATGGAATTAAAGTTAAATGCCTTATATTTAAATTAAACTTTTATGATGTACACTATTTACATATTAATACATGACTTGATTAATATATGACACGACCTGCAATTATTTGGTTTTTATATTCCTCAATATTCTTGTAATTGTAATTCCTTATCAAAATGTTATGAAACACAGGTAACAATCATGAAGTTGGTTTACCTCCATTAATTACAGGGAAGCAGGCTGGGGCTGTCAACAAGCTGAACGTTGGTGCGGACTTAAAGGTCGTTTCCTGGATGTGGGTGCTAGCTTAGAGGCCGTTACTTTGCTGGACGTCTATGCTGGAGTGCCGGTCATACACATGCGGGTTCGGGAATTGATTGCTGGCCTGGGCTCTCTAGCTTGTGTCCTCTGCACTCCTGACCTTGACTACTTTTCCCACTTTTCTTCCATAATTTTACACCTCGGTTCAATGCCCCTTTTTTCTCTTTCCCAATCACTTGTTGGTGAAATTTTCACACATCTGCACACCCTTCGGTTGGGCAGGTGGGATCATTAAAATGGCCCCTTTGGTGACATTATTGTCTAGCCCTGATCCCCATATCTCACTGCTGCATCCCTGCCTAGGCTTGACCGTTACACATGTGCCACTCCGTCAGCTATAAATAATCCGCAGGGGTCCTGATTAAAACTCGAAGTCAACAGCTGAGTCTTAATTCTTCTTAGAATTTTAGTCCACAGCTATGTATGCACGTGCTGACTATCATGGGAAAGTCGGCACAATCATCATTCACCTTTTACAAAGCCACAGGAATTCAATGAAGACTTTATCTTGAAGGCACCATATAGATATGTTAACTTTGCTCGCTATGAATAAAAAACCCAAACATGAACATATTACGTGAGTTCGAATCTACCCCTGCAAAAAAGCAGGTAACCACTCTAACCCCTATAGCTAGCCGGGAGGCCGGGTTTGTAATAGAATTCTACTTCTTATGAGTAGAATTGTACATTAAATACCTTAAAAAATATTACAGAATACTTTAATTTTCTAGCAAATCTCTAAATATTTTCACTACCCTATTATTTTTTTTATAAAATTCCTAAAATTCCCGTTAAGTATTTAACAAATTACACATCATTCGTCTATTTAGAATAGTAAATAACAATGCTATTGTTAGTACATATTATATAGCATTTTAAAAATTAATAAAATTAATTGCTTTTAAAAGATCTTTATGAATACATAAAAAAATCACTATTTTTCCAATTTATTGCTAGAATCTTTATTTTTTAAATATACTTTATGTGACGAACTGTCCGCAAAATTTAAACGGTTATAACAGAATTTCACGGAACTGAGAGTATACAAAAATGTTGAAAAACGTTCATTGAATAGTACTTTAAAATGAACTTGCTTTAGTAGAATGTTACATTCAAGCAAAGGATTTATAAAAAATGTTTTCTAGAGCTTATTTAAAAGATGGGTTATAATTTCAATTAATAAAGCTGTGCCTTTAATACCTTATATCAGTATGTATACGTTAGTTTATGATTCCATTTAACTAGTGATAATTATGCAGATTTCTTGTACTATTGCAAAAAGTTTCAACCGATTATCCCAAATTAACTTGTGATAATCGGCTGAAACTTTTTCTTTAAGTATTTTAAAACGAACTTGCTTTAGTAGATTGTTAGATTCCAGTAAATGATTTATAAAGATTCTTTTCTAGAACTAAGTTGAAAGTTGACATATAATTTCAATTAATAAAGCTATACATTTAATGCCTTATATCAATATGTATTCGTTAGTTTATGATTCTATTTAACTAGTGAAGATTATGCAGATTTCTTGTATTACAGCAAAAAGTTTTCAACCGATTATCTAACAAATTAACTTGTGATAATCTGTTGAAACTTTTTCTCTGAGTATTTTAAAATGAACTTCCTTTAGTAGATTGTTAGATTCAAGTAAATGATTTATAAAGAATTTTTTCTAGAAATGATTTGTCAGTGGTCATATAGTTTCAATTAATAAAGCTATACCTTTAATGCCTAATATCAATACGCATGCGTGAGTTTATGATTCCATTTAACTAAAGAAGAATATGCAGATTTCTTGTATTATAGCAAAAGGTTTCAACCAATTATAAAAAGTTAATTTGCGATAATCAGTTGAAACTTTTTTCTAACTATTTTAAAATGAACTTGATTTAGTAGATTGTTAGATTCAAGTAAATGATGTATAAAGATTTTTTCTAGAGCCGATTTGAAATAGACATATAATTTCAACTAATAAAGCTATGGATTCAATGCCTTATATCGATATGTATGCTTTAGTTTATGATTACTAGTAAAGAATATGCAGATTTCTTGTATAACAGCAAAAAGTATTCAACCGATTATAGAAGGTTAATTTGTGATAATCGGTTGAAACTTTTTCTCTAAGTATTTTAAAATGAACTTGCTTTAGTAGATTGTTATATTCAAATAAATGATTTATAAAGAATTTTTTCTAGAACTGACTTGAATGTAGACATATAATTTCAATTAATAAAGCTATGCCTTTAATACCTTATATCAGTATGTATGCGCTAGTTTATGATTCCATTTAACTAGGGAAGAATATGCAGATTTCTTGTATAACAGCAAAAAGTATTCAACCGATTATCACAAATTAACTTGCGATAATCGGTTGAAATTTTTTCTGTATTCATGTATTGAATAAAAAAATTAATTCTAAACTGAATTTGCTACTCCTTCACCATATGTTAACGTGTGTTAAGGTCTTAAATTACTCTGGAAATGTTACTTTTTTCTTCTACGCTCTTAAAATTTTCTACATATTCACATAACAGCATTATTTTTGTCTTTTAAAATGCTTTAAATTAACCTAAAACAGTTAATATGTAATGCCACTTTCATTACTTTAGTATATAATATGTCACATACACTAATTATTGTTAGTGCATATTATATAATATCCTTAAGGTTTAAAAATAATTAAATCTCTTTTCAAAGCATGTAAACAAATGTATATATTGTTAGGTATCTTTTGATTTCATTAACAGGAAATTAGTTTTAAAATAACTTTCATGCTTCCGATATGTCTCTGAAATTTAACTAAATATAAAATAAATGCAAAAACCTACAAAAGCTAACTATAAATAAAGATACTGAATTTTGGTTTGGTTTGTAGTGCTACTTTACTTTTGCAACACAATAATGTTTTATTAAAGACGATTTCGAGTCTACGAATATCCGTGTCACTTATTAACCTACAAATTTAAACCTACAATCGGCTACATAAAGATACTGAAAGTTGTTCCTTAAATATCATTTGAAAAAGAAATTTCAATATTCAGAATATATTTCGAATAATATTCAGTTCTAATAAATAATTTCTAAAAAATATATACTAGAGCTTATTTTCTAATATAACTTATAATTTAGATGCATTTAACTATTACTTTAATAACACTTAAAATGTTGCATCTATTTATTCTCCTATTTTTAATTCTAAATATTTATACCTCTCCCTTCGTTTTTGTCTTTTAAAGTGCTTTAAATTAACACAAAACAGTTAATATGTAAGGCATCTTTCATTATTTTAGAATATAATATGTAACATATACTAACTATTGTTACTGCATGTTATATAATATCCTTAAGGTTTAAAAATAATTAATTCTCTTTTCAAAAATTCTGAACAAATGCATAAAATGTTAGCTATCTTTTGATTTCATTAATAAGAAAATTAATTTTAAAATAACTTTCATGCTTCCGATATGTCTCTGAAATTTAACTAAATATAAAATAAATGCAAAAACCTACAAGAACTAGCTATACATAAAGATATTGAAAATTGTTCCTTAAATATCATTTGAAAAAAAATTTCAATATTCAGCAAATATTTCAGTTCTAAGAAATAATTTCTAAAAAATGTTTACTAGAGCTTATTTTCTAATATAATTTATAATTTAGATACTTTTAACTGTACCTTTAATAACACATAAAATGTTGCAGCTATTTTTTCTCCTATTTTGAATTCTAAATATTTATACCTCTCCCTTCGTTTTTGTCTTTTAAAGTGCTTTAAATTAACATAAAACAGTTAATATGTTAATATATAATAACAAATGCATAAAATGTTAGCTATCTTTTGATTTCATTAATAAGTAAATTAGTTTTAAAATAACTTTCATCCTTCCGATATGTCTCTGAAATTTAACTAAATATAAAATAAATGCAAAAACAAACAAAAGCTAACTATACATAAAGATATTGAAAATTGTTAATTAAATATCATTTCAAAAAGAAATTTCAATATTCAGAATATATTTTGAATAATATTCAGTTCTAAGAAATAATTTCTAAAAATATATACTAGAGCTTATTTTCTGATATAACATATAATTTAGATGCATTTAACTGTACCTTTAATAAAGCATAAAATGTTGCAGCTATCGTTTCTCCTATTTTGAATTCTAAATATTTATACCTCCCCCTTCGTTTTTGTCTTTTAAAATGCTTGAAACGCACATAAAACAATTAACAAATAAGACATCCTTCCTCATTTGGTGAAACTGGAAATAGAAATCAAATAAAGAGAATATCTTTGGAAAAAATTGGCATTTCTTTCAGAAAACTCTTCAGCTGTTAAACAAAATTTAACTGATAACTCCTTTTTTTTCATTCCACAGATACATCACGCTATCTGCTTTTTATATCCGTATCTTTTTCTCAAAATTCAAAAGTTTCATCTGTACGCTATGCGTAATGCTTTTTATAACATTCCATGCAGAAACATTTTTTTTTCTTTCTCTCTCTCTTCGATTTCAGTTTCTGTTTTTGGCAACAAAAAAGAGTGTCATAATTAAAGATATAATTGCATTTCTCTTTTACGTACAGTTTCGTATTAATGTCTTTTAACTGTTATTTGAAATCCGTAAAAAGGAGGATGTTATGACATCGTGAAAAAAAAAGGTTGAAATATTACACGCATTTTTGCTCACAGTAATTAAAACGAGTTTTACTCTTTGAGATAGAAACTTTTAATTAATTTTTTCGATATTTTAACATTATTTAACATTACTGTATAATAAAATTAATTTCCTATCTATCTAATAGAATTCGGTACGGAGAAAGTGCTGAATATTAATTAAAGTTTTTTTACACTGCGTAATGGGTTTAATATCCTGTAAATGGTTACAAATTTCGTAGTGTAAATTCGAATAAAAATATTATGCTTTAAAATTATAGAGCTAAAGAGAAACAGAATGTAGCCATTTCGGTTGTTGAGATTAATATCCCAAGGGCCAGTGTTACATTCGAGGTATAATTTGAAGAAACAATTAGAAACACAAAGTGATTTAACAAACATAGAATATTGTACTTATTACTAACCGCAAATGCTTTTTGAAGGTGAAAAAGAGGAATTCACCATTTTCTTTTTCAGATGGGACAGGAATTAAGGCAAAAGACTGATTTCATTCAGACAACTAAACCTTATGCGAAATTTGAAACCACACTCACCAGCATGGTCGGTTAAGATGCTTTACATTATACCGAATATGCATTTTAATTCTTATCCCTTATATAATAATAACCTAAATTATCTAAGTCTGTCCTCTGATTTATGAAACTGTTGGACCTAGAATGATACAGGCATCCATATTAGTTTCTTAATGAGTTAGTTTCGCAAATATTTCGTTTCCGAATTTAGTTTCGCAAAATCTGATCCGAAATTTGAAACCCCGCTCACCAGCCTGGTAGGTTAATATGCTTTACACTATGCCGAATATGTATTTCCTTTCTTATCCCTTATTTAATAATATCCTAAATTATCTCTCCGTCTGTCCTCGAATGTATGAAACTGTTGGACCTGGAATAGATAGAGACATCCATATTACGAGTTAGGGTTAGTAAAATTCAAAGCAAGTAAAGTTTATCTTCTCCTAAATTAATTATCTGATTCTGGGTAATTCCATATCAAATCAACACAAGGTTTCTACCTGACCCCCTCCAATTTTGATTAAATTTGGTATAGTAAGTGACTTCATGGTAATAAAGAAAATCCCCAAATCTTATGTTCAAATAATAATTGGTTTGGGAGTTATAAGGCTTTAAAGTTGCCAGATTTGTCTAAAAAGTACACTATCGGCATACCTTTAAACTACACTTGCTACTCACCTAATTAAGCTTGAGATATGTGCAAAGTGTTATTTAAACCTTTTTTAATGGCTTTCATATGATATACAACACATGATGACTTGAAATTTTTAAAAATTTAAATTTAAATTAAATTTTAAAATTTAGATTTCTCAAAAAGCCAAGTTTTTAAAATTTTGAAAAATCTCAAAATTGCTCATATTATTGTTAATTAATCCTCAAAGTTTCATGTTGGGATCATAATGGGATCACAAGCTACAAAAAAATTTATAGGATGCATTAATGTTTACAATTTTTCTTATCGACATATACTCTAGTAAATAGTACATTTAACATTTGTGAAGATTATAGAATGAAGAAAAAATTATTAAAGTGCATTACTTTTGATGGATGGTGCTACTTATTAGTTGAAACTGGTAGAAAGACTTTATGTGTTTTGAGAATTTCTACTTCAGAAAGAAAAATACATTGGTCCTGTTGGAGTTAAAGGATCCACCTTACACATAACATCGGAAATTGGAATTCATAGTACATCTGGCTTCATACATTGTGACATAGTACATTGGGATTATAATGGGATCACAAGCTATAAAATACCAAATTAGCATCCATTAACACATGGAAAAATTAACACATACAAGGACTGCCTTGCTATGATGATTAAATCCAGCATCAGTCAGCTGCCACAAGATGTACATCATGTTCTTGGACTACATAATTGGAGGGGGTCAGGTAGAATTTGTTCTAAAATTGTGTTGATTTCACATGAAATAAACCTTCTACAATAAATTGGTACAAATATGCTTCATATCACAGCGAAAAATACTGTCTCTTTAAAACGTTCGACATCCACCCCTCACCCCCTTTTCGAGAGTTTCATGCCATTATTTCAAGTCCTATTTTTCCCGGTTAAGAGCAGGCGATTAAATTATCAGATAATAAATAGGTAAAAGTAACATTTTTTCTAGCATTATGACGTCCTTCTTTTAACCATCTCATTTAATATTTTCTTATTTTTAATTTTTTAAATATCGTTTGCATTATTTTCATACGTTTTATCAATGTACTTAGATATTACGTAATAAAGTTTTATTTTACATTTGGCTTAAATAATATATTAGGTACATATGTGATAATTTTAAATTTAACCAACTATTATTTTTTGTTGCAAAGAAAATTTTATCACTGGTATTAACAACAAACTCTTTTCATAAAAGTCTAGGAGTCTATTTCACTGACTAATAAATCTCTAGCGTTTAAGTTATACATCTTTGAAAATTAAGAAGTTTGTTCGTTTGTGTGTTTGTCTTTTATACATAACCACACGGTTTGACTAAATGAATTCAATTTGATTCTAAACTGCATTCATAGTATTGGGAAACTTTAGAGGAGTAAGAAGATAATCGAATTATTGAGCTTGTACCAGATAATTCTCAGCCAAACAACAAACCTGCCTCATAGGGTATATTACAATTTTGGAAAATTAAAACTTTTACTAATCCCGTCATATGACGGGCTAAATGCTAGTGCATAATATCAACCTGACTAAATTTTAGTTTCAATAGAGTGTCGTTCGATATATGAATTTCTTGTGTTTGTCTTTTTAGGAATTCCGATATGTAAAAGTCTTAAAAGGGATTTTCTTCAAGATTTTTTTTTTGTACAGAAAAATATTTATAAAATGTCTCTTTTCAAATCTCATAAATAATTCAAACTATCATTTATATTTTCATTGAGGTTTTCGCTATTGTCTTCTAAATATTGTGTTTGTTTTTATACATAACCACACTGTTTGCAATCGATTTGCTCAATTTTGGACATCATTCATATATACCGCCAAGTAATCACTGTCAATATTAAAACCTCTGCTATCCATCCTATCACGTAATATGGCAAGATAAATTAAAGCTGGCAATTAACATACGGTCAGTAAAGATAAACAAATTATTGGACGTGTATCAGATAATTCTAAAAAAAAACATTTTTCTACCTGCCTCATAGAGTACTTAAGAATTCTGGAAATTTAAAAATTTTACTGATACGTCATATGACGGGCTATATGCTAATAGATTATAATTATTTATCAAATCCGATAACTGATCATATATACCGCCAAATAATCACTGTCAATAATAAAACCTCTGCTGTCCATTCTGTCACATAATACGACAAGATAAATCAAAGTTGGCAACTAACATACGGTCAGTAAAGATAAACAAATTATTGGACGTGTACCAAATAATTATCAGCAAAAAAAATATTTTTCTACCTGCCTCATAGAGTACTTAAGAATTCTGGAAATTTAAAAATTTTACTGATACGTCATATGACGGGCTATATGCTAATAGATTATAATTATTTATCAAATCCGATAACTGATCATATATACCGCCAAATAATCACTGTCAATAATAAAACCTCTGCTGTCCATTCTGTCACATAATACGACAAGATAAATTAAAGTTGGCAACTAACATACGGTCAGTAAAGATAAACAAATTATTGGACGTGTACCAGATAATTCTAAAAAAAAACATTTTTCTACCTGCCTCATAGAGTACTTAAGAATTCTGGAAATTAAAAAAAATTTACTGATCCGTCATATGACGGGCTATATGCTAATAGATTATAATTATTTATCAAATCCGATAACTGATCATATATACCGCCAAATAATCACTGTCAATAATAAAACCTCTGCTGTCCATTCTGTCACATAATACGACAAGATAAATCAAAGTTGGCAACTAACATACGGTCAGTAAAGATAAACAAATTATTGGACGTGTACCAAATAATTATCAGCAAAAAAAATATTTTTCTACCTGCCTCATAGAGTACTTAAGAATTCTGGAAATTAAAAAAAATTTACTGATCCGTCATATGACGGGCTATATGCTAATAGATTATAATTATTTATCAAATCCGATAACTGATCATATATACCGCCAAATAATCACTGTCAATAATAAAACCTCTGCTGTCCATTCTGTCACATAACACGACAAGATAAATTAAAGTTGGCAACTAACATACGGTCAGTAAAGATAAACAAATTATTGGACGTGTACCAAATAATTATCAGCAAAAAAAATATTTTTCTACCTGCCTCATAGAGTACTTAAGAATTCTGGAGATTTAAAAATTTTACTGATACGTCATATGACGGGCTATATGCTAATAGATTATAATTATTTATCAAATCCGCTAACTGATCATATATACCGCCAAATAATCACTGTCAATAATAAAACCTCTGCTGTCCTTCTGTCACATAATACGACAAGATAAATTAAAGTTGGCAACTAACATACGGTCAGTAAAGATAAACGAATTATTAGACGTGTACCAAATAGTTATCAGCAAAAAAAATATTTTTCTACCTGCCTCATAAAGTACTTAAGAATTCTGGAAATTTAAAAATTTTACCGACCCCGTCATATGACGGGCTATATGCTAATAGATTATAATTATTTATCAAATACGCTAACTGAATAGTAAGTCTAGCTTTTGTATTACGTGCCCGGTCGGATGAAAAGTAATACTATTCACCTACTGTAAGGTGTGAGCTCGAATTCCGTCTCTGTTTCAGTTGCCAATAGAGCGTAAAGTTAACCACCTATGTCTTGCTTTTATAACAACATCATAAACAAATCCTGCAGAATTGTTTAAGTAAATTCTAAACAGGCAATAATCTCCGTTATTAAAAACAATATTTATTTTATATATTCTTCATGAAAAAATACCTTATTTCTTTAGAAAAACAGGATTTCAAAATATCTTTTCTTCTACCTGTATATTCAACGGAGTATATATCCCAAATAAAAAGTGGTAATAATGTTTAAACTCATTATATAACTAGCAGATGTTTATTGTCACACTCCAGATAGTTAATTTGTTTAATTTCTCTACTAATCTAAACGAGAGTATTATGTTTAAAAGTAGTAGATTCACCAATTGTACATTTCCTTATTTTAAAATGTAAGAAATGACGAATCATCGACTTTTTTGTTTGCTCATATAATAAAAAGTTGTTATTTTCGTAAGTAAGGGTTTCTGTTATTACTTTTAAAAACTTACGATGAAAGTATAAATTAAATTATTTGCTTAATACTTCTGATTTTAATGTGCACCAATGCTTGACTTCCTTTCATCCACCGCATGCTTTCCAGTTATCTAACAAGAGGAAATACTTGTTTAAAAAATACGCATACTTTTAAAATTAGTAACTTTAATACAACACTAATAAGGAATTGTTAAACAATTTTTAAGTTAACGCCTTTAAGCAGCCAATTATTTGTTTGTTGCTAATTTTTTCTGTATTTCAACAATATTGAAACCTGCAGTAGCAGCATTTCCGACCAGTTATGTCATACTGTATAAAAAACATATACCTAGTTAATATTTTATACCATTCGTTTATGTAACAACGCTTATAGGAAATTAGTAACTCTAAAACGATAAAAATTTAACGTTTAAAATTAGTAAATTTTAATATAATGTAATTCTAATTTAACGTTTAAAATTTCAACGTTTAAAATTAGTAACTTTAAAACGATACTAATGAGAAATTATTAAACAATTTTTAAGTTCACTCCATTAAACCGTCAACTATTTGTTTGTTGCTATTTTTTTCTGTATTTCAACAATATTGAAACCTGTAGTCGCAGCATTTATGACCAGTTATGTCCATACTGTATAAAAAACATATACCTAGTCAATATTTTATTCCATTCGTTTATGTAACAATGCTTAAATGACATTAGTAATTTTAAAACGATAAAAATTTAACATTTAAAATTAGTAAATTTTAATTTAACGTAATTCTAATTTAATTTTTAAAATTTCAACTTTTAAAATTAGTAACTTAAAAACGATACTAATAAGGAATTGTTAAACAATTTTTAAGTTCACGCCTTTAAACCGTCAATTATTCGTTTGTTGCTAATATTTTCTGTACTTCAACAATATTGAAACCTGCAGTCGCAGCATTTATGACCAGTTATGTCATACTGTATAAAAAACATATACCTAGTTAATATTTTATACCATTCGTTTATGTAACAACGCTTAAATGAAATTAGTAACTTTAAAACTATAAAAATTTAACATTTAAAATTAGTAAATTTTTAATTTAACGTAATTCTAATTTAATTTTTAAAATTTCAACGTTTAAAATTAGTAACTTTAAAACGACAATAATAACTAATTGTTAAACAATTTTTACGTTCACTCATTTAAACCGTCGATTATTTGTTTGTTACTAATTTTTTCAGTATATCAACAATATTGAAACCTACAGTAGCAGCGTTTCCGACTACTTATGTCATACTGTATAAAAAACATATAACAAAAAACACATACATTATACTATTCGTTTATGTAACAACGCTTAAATGAAATTAGTAACTTTAAAACAATAAAAATTTAACATTTAAAATTAGTAAATTTTTAATTTAACGTAATACTAAATTAATTTTTGTAAAATTTCACCGTTTAAAATTAGCAATTTTAGAACGATAATAATAAGGAATTGTTAAACAATTTTTAAGTTCACTCCTTTAAACCGTCAATTATTTGTTTGTTGCTAATTTTTTCTGTATTTCAACAATATTGAAACCTGCAGTCGCAGCATTTACGACCAGTTATCTCATACTGTATAATAAACATATACCTAGTTAATATTTTATACCATTCGTTTATGTAACAACGCTTAAAGGAAATTAGTAACTTTAAAAAGATAAAAATTTAACATTTAAAATTAGTAAATTTTTAATTTAACGTAATGCTAATTTAACGTTTAAAATTTCAACGTTTAAAACTAGTAACTTTAAAACGATAATAATAAGGAATTGTTTAACAATTTTTAAGTTCACTCTTTTAAACCGTCAATTATATATTTGTTACTAAGTTTTTCAGTATTTCAACAATATTGAAACCTGCAGTTGCAGCATTTACGACCAGTTATCACATAGTGTATAACAAACATATCGTTAATTATTATTTTATGCCATTTGTTTATGGAAAAAAAGCTTAAATGAAATCATCCATAAAATATTCTCAAAATATTTGTTTTTTC
>CM063508.1:55795543-55815543 GCA_032207245.1 Pardosa pseudoannulata
AATTAAAACTATATACTACTATTTTTATTTCATTTTTCATATTTACGATACTATTATAAATTTATCCTCTAAAAATATATTTTTGTTTACAAAAATCTTATGGTTGTTATTTATATATTTCTATTTATATATTTGTTTATATATTTCAATATAAAATACGAAAAGTTGGTTAAAAAAAGGAAATAATTTTCGATCTATTGAGATTTAACTGAATAACTAAATTTACGGGCAAAACGCTCGCTACCACTACAATTCCGCTGCGAAATGTGCCCGCACACAATATGTTAATATTACACATCGTCATTGAATCGGATATTTAGTTCTACATTAGATTTGCTAATTATGTGATGTAGTTTAAACAAACAAACAACAAATTAACAAGCAAATATATAACGCAAGTCACACATACAGCAGAATAAAGAAGCGAAGAAATAAAGTAATGCTAAAGCAAAACACATAGGGATTGTATAAACACAGTGATATGTAATTGATAGGTTCACATCATGTTTCTATATAATATTATTTGTAACAACTTCCAATAGAGCTATTTTGCACAAAGGCACGAACTACTATAATAACCTTCCCATTCATTTTCATGTTTACAACAACCAATAGGAAAACAACAAGCTGTCCTTCCATTTGAAACTAAAGCCAGAATTATCATAAGTTGAGATGTGCCCTGCAGCGTGAAATCGCCCTATATCAGTATTATTTATATATATATATATATATATATATATATATATATATATATATATATATATATATATATATATATATATATATATATATATATATATATATATATATATAGATAGATAGATAGATAGATAGATAGATATAGATATACAAGTCGAACGATGGCCGATTGGATTTCGGCCGTGGTTCGAATCCCACATGGCATGGATGTTCGTAAGCCATTCGGAATTGGCTTTTAAGCAGTAGGTCCCGGTCTCATTATGCCCTCGTGTTGCAAAAAGTAGACCTTAGCACTCCAAACTAAAATATATATATATATATATATATATATATATATATATATATATATATATATATATATATATATATATATATATATATATATATATATATATATATATTATATATATATATATATATATATATATATATATATATATATATATATACATATATATATATACATATATATACACATATATATACACATATATATATACACATATATATATACACACATATATATATATATATATATATACATATATATATAATGTATATATAATATATATATATGTGTATGTGTGTGTAATGATATTTTATCACTTTAATTTAAGTTTCTATTTTCCCAGCAATTTTTCTCGTGGAAACCTAGCGAATATTTCGAATGTTCGTTGGTAGAAATCCTACCGTTTCCATATCTAAAAAAAGTTTTAACCGTTTAACGAACAGTGGTTTTTGCAGCGGATCCCCATAAAAGTTTCTTTTTTTTTACTTTTTAAAGACATATGAATGTTTTTTTTAATGTTCTATGTTTATGACATTTCAAACTTACAGCATATAAAAACACAACACTTAATTCATTTTTCCATTTGTAATATGCATTTTTGAACTTGCTCTAATCAGAAAATTCAGAAATTCGATTTATCTTCCTTGTGATCCCAAATACCTATATTACTCAAATAACACTTAAAAACTGTTTAGCTATTTTTATATTCTACACTTTTAATGATAATTATTCATTGCACTCCAGCCTTAATGAAAATTTAAAATAAGGTGTTATCTTCACACAGTACGAAAGGATGGTTTTGCATTTAAACCAGGCCTCTAACATTTCTTCATCCCAATGAATGAGCATTTTTTTCATATATTTTACATTTATAAGGTTCATAGGTCACATTTATAAGCTAATTTTATTAAATCGTAAAAAAATTATATTAGTGTCCTTTAAACGTTTAAAGAGTGGGTTACATCACCCACGTGATAACGAGTAATAGATGAATGGTCAACACAAATGGCTATTTAAGCAAATGTCTAGAGGTCCAACACAGTTTTTCCGATAGGGTTATCGATAAAGTTTCGATGTTGTTTTGATATAGATAGAGTTTGATATAGACTATTCCTCTCGGGGTTATATGCTTTACTGTTCCTTATCATTATATTTAGTAAAAATGTCTTAAATCGTCATGCGTAAAAGTCCAATCCTATGCAACAAAATATGAGCGAGCTATTGAAACTCAAAATATGATAAAATTTAAAGGTGTTTTTACATCTTTGGGAATAGTTCAATGGATTAATTACAGTAAATTGAGGTTGAAATCCAGTTTCAGCTTGTTATTTAAGGAAGAAGTGATAATTCAATGATTACCAATGGAGGGTGTATACATGATAAAGTGGAGTATACACTATATTTTTCAGTGAAATTAGCTCTTAATCCTTTACTACCCATCTTATCCCATAAAGAGGTCTAACGTGATTTTAATTTTGGATTATTGTAATCTATTAGCACGTATCGTTATATATTGTTCTAATCTATTAAACTATATACATTAAGGAAAGAGAAAAATCCTTATTTAAAAGACTTTTTTCTAAATTTAAATCTTTTGGTTCATACACAGAGAAGTGAAACTTTTTGTGCTATGATTTTTAAGATATGATTCAGTTTTCATTAAATATAATGTTAAAAATAGGGAGAGTGTATTAAAATTAGCTTTTACAGTTTTTAGAAAAATTTAATTTAAAATTTAAAAATAGCATAAACTAACCTTTTTTCCGATTGCAATAAGCAACAATAAAATGCAAACATTGCCATCTATCTACGACCTCAACGTGAACAACCGTTATATGTATCACGTGATACGCAGAAGATATGTTATTATTTTCCGTGACTGTCTATTGGTGTGTTCGTAGATAAAATGTATCAAAAAATAGTCTATTAAAAATTTGGTGACACTACAATAAATGGTTAGGTTTACTTAGAAACTGGCTTTTACATGTGTAAATGATCAATTTATAGATTTATTAGAAATAAAATTAATGTAATTTGTGTTGTATATTACAATTATGTACTAGAAACAACATTAATGTAATTTGTGTTATATATTACAATTATGTACTAGAAACAACATTAATGTAATTTGTGTTATATATTACAATTATGTACTAGAAACAACATTAATGTAATTTGTGTTATATATTATAATTATGTACTACAAACAACATTAATGTAATTTGTGTTATATATTACAATTATGTACTGGAAACAACATTAATGTAATTTGTGTTATATATTACAATTATGTACTAGAAACAACATTTATGTAATTTGTGTTATATATTACAATTATGTACTAGAAACAACATTAATGTAATTTGTGTTATATATTACAATTATGTACAAGAAACAACATTAATGTAATTTGTGTTATATATTACAATTATGTACTAGAAACAACATTAATGTAATTTGTGTTATATATTACAATTATGTACTAGAAACAACATTAATGTAATTTGTGTTATATATTACAATTATGTGCATGATGGTAGTTATAATTTGGTATAATTATCAAATGCATTTGAATGAAATACAACATGTGTGTGTTTTTCGATATTTCGAACTTCAGTTGTTTGAAAATTGTCTAAGACCCAAAGATTTCGAAATTGCGACTGGACTCTATTTATTATCCTTTCCGTTAGAAACAAAATATTCAAGCAGATTCTCGGAGAGACACCTTAATCTAATGCTTGCCTCCCCGCGATCAAAGCTCGAAATTCTATGCTTCTCCCGTAATCAATACTGATGACATAGCACGCTGAATGCATGTCCGAGTGAATTATCATCTTTGTCAGCGTGACCGTAGATAACAGGTAGAGAGTGCTGCTAACGAAATAGGTGGGAGAAATGAGCGGTGTTTCGAGAAAGACATATACGCTGGATAAATGGAGATATGAAAGACTGTTTAAATTACTAAAAAATAATTAAATAGCTGATAAAATATTTTAAGATTTTTTTTTTAAGTATAAGGATGCCATACCATCCTTTCTTATCTTTATTAAGAAAAGTATTAAATGTTGAGGTTTAAAAAAAGAGGGATTTAAGATCATTTATCCCATTAGGTAAAATGAACATTAATTTATTTTAAATGCTTTTATTACTCATCCTAGCCTTTAAGGTACCCGTCTAAGTTCTGGGAACTTTTTTCTCTAAACGTAGAAACTAGTTGATGTTTTTACATTTTTAGATTTATTTTTTATATTATCATAGGGATTTACACTTAAAAAATTTATTCCTGGAGAAGTTTTTATAAAATTTTTAGTAAATGAAGAAAATTTAGTAAAAAAATCGGGGTTTTTAAAAGGTCTAATTTTTTAATAAGTTAAATTATTTTTATATTTTTTGATGCAACAGAATTCTTATACATTGGACTAGTAAATCACCTAAAATCTTTGCTTATTTTACATTTAGTAAAACTTTTTGGTCATTCGAAATCATACACCTAGAATTTTTAACGAAATTGCATTACCTTTATATCTAACTATGAGCGTAACATCATTAAAAATTATCCGAATTTAAAGCTTTAGGTCATTTACTAGTAAATACTATCAAAAGCATTCATAATAATTTTCAACAAAATATTTTAAGAACTTTTTGAGAAATCACCTTTCAAGTTTCAACATTTTATTAAAAATACCGTTCTGAGAAAAACGCATTTGAAGTTTATGAAAGCAGCTTTAACTATTAAAAAATTAAAATACATGTTTAAAATTCCCCACACTTTCTTGCTTCAAAGCTTTCTAATTGCAAAGTTGCTAATTATTAAAAATACCACAAAAATGTTTAAATTAATCTTGATAAAAATTTCAAAAATTTTGTCCAAAAAATTCACAACTTCTGGTTCCGAAGTCGCTACTTCCGTTTTGTTTTGACAGATGTCACTGACGTTTAAACAGCTGTAACTTTTCTTTAAAATGCCGTAGAGACAAAACAAAAACAGATTTAGAAGCCTAAAGGTAGAACTTTTACAATAGAGAAATAAAAAAAATATGATTGACGGATACCTTAAGAACTTAACTGAGCTACAACGTTAGTTGTATTTTTCTGTTTATACGTTTACCAAAGAGTACACTAAAAGAACCTGGAAGTCAGAAATCATTCTTCTCTATGTATTTGGCAATTATCAAAAATAATGAAATGTAGATATGGCTTTTAGTTTCTACTATGAGAATCTTTCTTTCCCTTTACCCTTTTATAGTTTGACACTTTTATTGTTTAGAAATCTGTTGCAAGGAAATTCATATAAATGATATTTTATACTTCATATTCGTGTAAACTTTAGAGACGATTAATCTAATTTTTGTTACATGGGATTTATGAAAGTAGCTTAAATAACAACACTAAAATTGTTTTGGTTACTTATATTAATTTATGTATTATAATTTTTAGATGGTTTGGATAAGGATATTATATGGTATGGAAAGAGATATATCAACAAATCCATAAGTGTTTTTGATATCTAAAATACTTTATGATCTTGGTAAATTTTGGGAAGAAAAATCTTACTGGATATGTTTACTCTGCAGCTCTTTTTAGTGTTTGTTTAAATATTAAGCGATGTGTTACAAATATTAGGTTCTATAACATCTCCCATATTTAGAAAATTATACTTTTTGTGTATGCTTTAGGAATTTTTATTTATTTTTTTAATTTTTAAGCTTCCTTACTAGATGCAATTTGAAACATTAAAGGTTTTGTTAATAGCATGAAAAATATAATCTTAGTAAAAAATATAATTAGTATTTTATAAATAACCTTTTGATAAACTGGACGTAATAAATCAAAATATATATGTTACAATCTATTAGTATCTACATCAGCACATAAATTTCATAACGTGAAGTTCTGAGAGTAGATTTTAAGATATTGTGGACACAAACTACGAAGTATAGAATGTATGAAAAAGCTTTTTAAAGTTAGACATGCTTACAGTTATGGAAGTGAATTAATTCAAATTATTTAATGCGGTTTAAATCTACAGGACAGTAATAGGCTAAAGTATTTAAATTTTAATTTATAATACAATTAGAAAATCAAAACTTTCAATAGTATATAGTTTTGAAATCTGGAAAGTATTAATATTGAATGATTATATTTTTTAGTATTTTAAGGTTCTCGAGTATATAGAATCCGGAGCCTAGTTCCATTGAACGCAGTATCAAATTCAAAAGATCATGACCCAAATTTCGGGCATGAAATTAATCAGAGGAGAGCTGCATAAGTTATCCTATCCACTTCTGGCTTCTGAGGTGCTATATTTAATGATCCGAGTGGTATAACATTATCGATCTTGCTAGTAAAATTAATGGATCCTGATCTAGATAATAATTGGTAGAAACAGGATTTTGATATAAAGTCCAAGATTTTCACTGCTGTGAATAATCTGTATGATGAGTTATCCTGTGTACTGGATCTATAATATATGTAAAACATAACTTCTCTAGATAGCCTAAGAGAAATAGCCATTGGTGATTAGTTAGTCCATAGAAAATTCTCTATGTATAGTAAAAAAGATAATTTCATACTGTTTTTGCAATCAATTCTTTAATAATCTTTGTAGAATTTTAACTTAAATTATGCAATGACCTTATAAGATTAATATTTCAATATTGTGTGTGAAGGTTCATAAAAACTATCATTTATTTAACAATGATTTTATAATGTTTGTAATAGAAAATTTTAATAGATATCCCAAGAGAAATATCTGTGATGATCAATCATTCCATAGAGAATTCTCTATGCAAGTAAAAACGAATTTAATTTTTTATTGAAATATGCTTTATTTTTGTAGACTTTTAATTCCTATTGTGCAATACATTAACAAATAAGATTATAATATATAATCAGTACGCATTAGCACTATAATTAATACGAATCTCATGGGATTTTAAAATTAAGTAAAAATAATCTGACATAACTTCTACAGAACAACTTTGTACGCATTCAAATATTACATATTTTATTATTGTGTATGAGGCATCATCACAATTATCATTAATATAGTAATGGTCTTATAATATATATGAAAGCTAACTTCAGTAGAAAACATGAAGGAAATATCTGTAGTATTTAATCCTTTCATAAGGAAAACTCTTTATAGTAATACATACAAGATACACAATAATAAAAGGGTGCATGTTTTATTTTTGTGTATCAAATATCATCATCAGGATAATCATTCACATAAGAATAACTTTATATTCTCTATGAAAGTAAAGTATTTTGATTTTTTTAAAATATGCTTTTTTTGCGGGGATTTAATTCCCATTATGCAATACATTAGCAAATAAGATTATAACATATATCGTCAATACAGTTTAACAAAATAATTAATCTCACGAGATTCCAAATTTAAGCAAAAAAATCTGACATAATTACTACAGAACATCCTTGTACAATATCAAATAATACATATTTTATAATTTTGTATTATGCGTCATTAAAATTATCATTAATATAATAATGGTTTTATAATAGATATTTGACTAGATAGCGTGAAGGAAATATCTTTGAGGATTAATCCTTCTAAAGATAATTTTCTATTTATAGTAATACATAAATTATACATAAAAATGATAGTGATGAATGTTTTATTGTTGTGTATGATATATCATCCGAATTATTATTCATACAAAATAGACTTCATAATATATCTAAAAGAAAATTTGAATATATATCTTGAGAGTAATAGCTGTGGTGATTAATCATTTCTTAATGATCAAGTAAAAGATATTTAATTTTTTTATTAAAACATGCTTTATTTTTGTGGACTTTTAATTCCCATTATGCAATACATTAGTAGATAAGATTATAATATTTAGTCAATACGCATTAACACATTAATTAATCCCAATCTCATGACATTTCAAAATTAAGTAAAAATAATCTGACATAACTTTACAGAACACCCTTGTACTAGAAAAATATTACATATTTTAGTATTGTGTATGAGGCATCATCAAAATTATCATTAATATAGTTATGGTTTTATAATATATAAACTAAAATTAAACTCCTCGGATCAACAGCTCCTAGAGGGGCAGGGTCTACGGTGCGAATCTCCGTCTACGTGACCAAGGGCCCTGGTGTACGAAGCATATGTTTCGATTAGGTGGTCATTCTTACGCGGAACCCCCAGTGTTTAGTTCCCAAGCACGCTTTGTCTTCAGTTCCTCTACCCACTGAAGGGATGAAAGGCTGATCGAACCTCGGACCTGTGTCGTGGTAGCCCCTCCGCCATTGGGCTTTTTTATAATATATATGAAAGATAATTTGACTAGATAGCCTGAAAAAAATATCTGTGGTGGTTAACCATTCCATAGGGAATTCTCTATTTGTAGTAATACATACATAATGCACAATAATAAAAATGATTCATGTTTTATTATTGTGCATGATGTATCAACAGAATTATCATTCATTTAACAATGATTTTATAATGTATGTAAAAGAAAATTTGAATAGATATTCAGAGAGAAATATCTGTGATGATTATTCCTTCCATAAAGAATTCTCTGTGCAAGTAAAAAAGAAGATTATTAAAACGTGTTTTATTTTTGTAGACTTTTAATTTTCATTATGAAATACATTATACAGATCAGATTATAAAATATCTTCAATACACGTTAACTGAATAATTAATCTCATTCTCATGAGATTCATAATATAAGTAAAAATAATCTGACATAATTACTATAGAACATCTTTGTGAGCTATCAAATAACAATATTTTATTATTGTGTATGAAGCCGCATCAAAATTTTCATTAATATAGTAATGATTTTATTATATATATATATATATATATATATATATATATATATATAATATATAATATGACTAGAGAGCCTGAAGAAAATATCTGTGATGGTTAATCATTCTACAGAAAATTCTCTATTTATAGTAATACATACATCATACAAAATAATGAAATAATTCATGCCGTATTATTGTGTACGATGTAGCATCAAAATTATCATTTATATAATAATGACTTTATAATATATGTAAAAGATCATTTGAATCGATAGCCTGAGATATATATTTGTAGTGATTTGTAGTGGGAATTCTCCCTGCATAATAAAAAATTAATTTTCACATTGCTTTTTCCAAGTAATTTTTATTTAACCATGCTTAATTTTTGAAGACATTAAGCAAGTCCATTATCCAAGATGTATATGCAAGTCCATTATGCAAGAACAGTTAAAACTACAATATATCGTCAATGCACCTAAACGCCTTAATTATCTAAATCTTTTGAGATTACAAATTTAAATAAAAATACCAGTTGTAAACACATAACTTTCTTTTACGCCATCAAATAACACATATTTTATTATTGTGTATGATGCATCATCAGAATTTAAACATTTTCTTCAAGGTTCTATATTAGTTTGTATTTCTGACTGACTGAAGTACGAAGACATACTTTAAAATTTTTGTCAAACACGTTATTAAACTTTACATATAAAATAAGTTCTTTATTTCAGTATTAAGATAATTAAAACGTATTCTTCATTCTCTTCTAGTTGTGTATACCATACAGTCAAGTAGAATTTTTCTATAACTGAAATGACGAAAGAAGTGTTGAGTGAACAAAATGAAATTGAATTCGATTTAGTAGAATACTGAGTTTTTCTCGGGGAGAAATTTTGCTATATTACAGATTATGATCATATCTTCATTTATAAACAGTGCTGGTAACTTAAAGTTATCTAGATAATTAGTATTTCCTAGATTTCTGGCACATAGGGGAAGATATTTTTTGTATTATTGGCCTTAACACAATCCTACATATAAAAATTATCAAAGATAGGTATCTATTTTATCGACCACATTTTATAAAATCCAAATATTGATGATATTTACGGCAATAGTTTTATATGACTAAAGGATTCCTTATATTATCATACCTTTGAAATAGTTTCTTATTTTATACATTATCAAATAAAATTACTTATTTCAGATATTATCAATTAAATCTGCTCTCTAATTCAGTTTATTTCCCTATAATCATATATCCGATATCATGATAATTTGTTTTAATTTGAACACAATCATTTACAAAAATTCGTTATTTTATAATTTGATTTTTATGACTTTATTCTAGACTCTAAAGCATTCTAAGTGCTGTGCTTTTTACTAAATTCATATACGAGACATTGCATATTAATATGTGTTAAACAAGATTTGGTAAGCATTTTAAAGGTTAAATATATTGTTGAGTTTTGAATTATTTAATAGTCTGAAATCACACAAAAAAGACTAAAATATGCAGAAGTATAAATACTTGTTTTGTAAAAATGGTATTTATCGTAAGTGAAAACCAGTTCAGTTTTGTTTCTATTCAAATGATAAATGTATTATAGAGAAATGAAATCAATTGGTTTAAACGTAATGTACTAGAAATTGTATTTTACGAAAATCGATTTTGCTTTTCTCAACAATTATTTTCTGATAGATTTTAGTGTCAACCATCGTTTACGTAAAGGCAATGGGATTATTTATGCTCTTATGAATAAAAATGAAAGTTGAGATCTTTAAAAAATAAGGATTAAGGATTCCTTGTACCCTTAAATAAAAACATTTTGCTACATTACATATTATGATTATATTTTCATTTATAAACAGTGCTGGTAACTTCAAGTTATCTAAATAATTAGTATTTACTAGATTTCTGACTCTTAGGGGACGATATATTTTTGTATTATTGGCCTTAACACAATCCTAAATACAAAAATTATCAAAGATATGCATCTATTTTATCGACCACATTTTATAAAATCCAGTTATAGATGATATTTACGGCAATAGTTTTATATGACTAAAGGATTCCTTATATTACCATACCTTTAAAATAGTTTATTATTTTATACATTATCAAATAAGATTACTTCTTATTTCAGATATTATCAATTAAACTGCTCTATAATTCAGTTTATTTCCCTATGATCATATATCCCATATCATGATAATTTGTTTTAATTTGAACAGAGTTATTTAAAAAAATTCCTTATTTCATAATTTGATTTTTATAACTTTACTCTAGACTCTAAAGCATTCTAGGTGCTATGCTTTTTACTAAATTCATGTACGAGATATTGCATATTAATATGTTTTCCACAAGATTTGGTAAGCATTTTAAAGTTTAAATATATTGTTGAGTTTTGAATTATTTAATAGTCTGAAATCACACAAAAAAGACTAAAACATGTTAGGAGTGTAAATACTTGTTTTGTAAAAATTGTATTCATCGTAAGGGAAAACCAATGTTCAGCTTTGTGTCTATTCAAATGATAAATGTATTATAGAAAAATGAAATCAATTGGTTTACTCGTAATGTACTAGGAATTGTATTTTACGAAAATCGATTGTACTTTCCTCAACAATTATTTTCTGATAGATTTTAATGTCAACCATAGTTTACGTAAAGGCAATGGGATTATTTATGCTCTTATGAACAAAAATGAAAGTTGAGATTTTTAAAAAATAAGGATTAAGGATTTCTTGTAACCTTAAATAAAAGAATTTTGCTACATTACAGATTATGATTATATCTTCATGTATAAACAGTGCTGGTAACTTCAAGTTATCTAGATAATTAGTATTTACTAAATTTCTGAAAGATATTTTTTGTATTGTTGGCCTTAACACAATCCTAAATATAAAAATTATCAAAGAGAGACATCTATTTTAACAACTACATTTTATAAAATCCGATTAAATATGATATGTATGACATAATGGTTTTATATGACTAAAGGATTCCTTATATTACCGTACCTTTAAATTATTTTCTTATTATATATATTATCAAACAAAATTATTCCTTATTATTACCAATTAAAACTGCTCTCTAATTCACTTTATTTCCCTATAATCATATATCCGATATCATTATAATTTGTTTTAATTTGAACTGAGTCATTAAAGAATTAGCTATGTTGCACAAGCCTAAAGAAGAAATCTGAACCTTTTCTAACTTTCTAACGATGATCAGATTTACTTTCCCATGTTATATTAGAATCAGGACTCTCTGTATCGAATTATATATCACCTATTTTAAATCTCCCAGAATAGTAATAAATTTGGCATACATGTCTCGGAAACAGGGAAACATATATATTTTTTAAATATATGCTTTCTAGAATCATCATCTTTATTCTCATTACCCGAGACAGAATAACCGTTGACGAAGTGTAGTGTGGAATATTTAATTAACATGCAAGTCTTTCGCTTTCTTCAAAAGTCTAACATCATCTCTACAGAGAAATATAACTCTTAAACCCATGCTAATTAGGGAGATGATGGAGATAAAATAACACGAGTTATCTGACTTATTAGAAATTAAAGAGACTCTTGGAACGTTAATAACTGAGAAAATGTAGAGTATTACATCAAAAGTTGTCGTCGCATAAAAAGACCAAGATGCACTAGAAGTCAATAAATCAAAAACAGATAAATTTTAAAACCTTTGAATTTATAAAAATAGGAGAGAGGGGAAAAGCGTTTATTTTCACTGATGATAATTCTAATTGTTGCATTTAAGGTTAAAGAAATAGATTTTAAAATAATAACTTTATTTCCAGCAAACATATAACATTCAATAAATCGTTTCACTTTAAATTTTATCCAAGCTCATGAACAATAAAGAGATGATAGACTTTGAACTTGACGGAATTTGACGGAAAATTCGGATCATCCACTTCAATAATGAAATATATATATAAATAGAAATGAAAGGCGTGACAACTTATGAATTAACAAGTAAGTTAATTATAATATTGAGTTTACTGAAAAAACACAAAATTATAATTGTTACTTTAACAGACAACTTATTTACTATTAATAACTAGTTTACACAGTATCTAGAATACCCTTTTTATAATTTTATAAGCATCTGACACTTTCCGATGAAGTTTTTGATTGTCAAATAATATCGAACATTTTTCTGCAATTTAAAATAGAAGTTAGTTAAAAATGAAATAATAAGAAATGAAAAATCGATCCTTTTTAAAATTAAATTATCAAATGTATTTCAAAAAATATTCATTTGTGCAAAAAACTAAGATGCACTAAAAGCCAATAAATCAGATAAATTTTAAAACCTTTAAATTTATAAAAATAGGACAGCGTGGAAAAGATTTTATTTTCACACATGATAAATCTGATTGTAAAAATTAATGATAAAGAAAAATATTTTAAAATAATGACTTTATTTCAAGCAAAAACATAACACTCAAAAATCGGTTCACTGTAAATTTTATCCAGCCTGGTGAACAATAATGAGAGGGTAGACTTTGAACTTGATGGAATTTGACGGAAATTTCGATTTATAAACCTCAATGGTTAAATATATAAGAAACAAAATCAAAGGGCATGTTTTAATAAACATAACATTATGAATAAAGTATATCTTTTTTTATAATTAAAATATAAATTAGTTAAAAATAATATAATTTGAACAGAAAAATGTATCCTTTTTGAAATTCAATTAACAAGCCTATTTCAGAAAATATTTATCTGTGTAAAAATCTAAGATGAATCAAAAGTCAATAGATCAAAAACAGATAAATTTTAAAATCTTTGAATTTATAAAAATTGGAGAGAGGGGAAAAGAGTTTTATTTTCACTTATGATAATTCTGATTGTTAAATTTAAGGTTGAAGAAATAGATTTTAAAATAATGACTTTATTTCAACCAAAAATATAACATTCAATAAATCGTTTCACTGTAAACATTATCCAGGCTCATGAACAATAAGGAGGAGGTAGACTTTGAACTTGAGGGAATTTGACGGAAAATACGGTTCACCCACTTCAATAATGAAATATATAACAATAAAAATTAAAGGGCGTGTTTTAATAAACACAAAATTATAATTAACATACATGTTACTCCAACATATAACTTATTTAATATTAATAGCTAGTTTACACAGTGTCTAGAATACCCTTTTTATAATTTTATAAGCATGGAAGTTTTTCATTGTCAAATAATATAGAATATTTTTCTACAATTTAAAGTAGAAGTTAGTTAAAAATAATATAATTTGAACAGAAAAATCCATCCTTTTTAAAATTAAATTATCAAACGTATTTTGGAACATATTCAACTGTGTAAAAATCTAAGATGCACTAAAAGCCAATAAATCCAAAACAGATAAATTTTAAAACTTTTAAATTTAAAAAAAATAGGAGAGAGTATAAAAGATTTTATTTTCACTCATGATAAATTTGATTGTAATACTTAACGTTAAAGAAAAAGATTTTAAAATAATGATTTTATTTCAAGGAAAAATATAACATTCAAAAAATTGGTTCAATGTAAATTTTATCCAGCTTGATGAACAATAAGGAGACAATAGACTTTCAACTTGACGGAAAATTCGATTTATATACCTCAATAGTAAAATATATATAAGAAAAAAAATCAAAGGGCATGTTCTAATAAACATAGCATTATAAATAACGTATATCTTTTTTCTATAATCAAAATAGAAATTAGTTAAAAATAATATAATTTGAAAAGAAAAATTTATTCTTTTTGAAATTAAATTAACAAACCTATTTCGGAAAATATTTATCTGTGTAAGAATCTAAGATGAACCAAAAGTCAATAAATCAAAAACAGATAAATTTTAAAACCTTTGAATTTATAAAAATTAGAGAGAGTGAAAAAGAGTTTATTTTCACTGATGATGATTCTGATTGTTATATTTAAGGTTAAAAAATATATTTTAAAATAATGACTTTATTTCAAGCAAAAATATAACATTCAATAAATCGTTTCACTGTAAATTTTATACAGGTTCATGACCAATAAGGAGACGGTAAACTTTGAACTTGAAGGAATTTGTCAGAAAATTCGGTTCATCCACTTCAATAATGAAATGTATATAACTATAAAAACGAAAGGGTGTGTTTTAATAAACACAAAATGATAATTAACATACTTGTTACTACAACAGACAACTTATTTACTATTAATAACTAGTTTGCACAGTGTCTAGAATACCTTTTTTATAATTTTATAAGCATTTGAGAGTTTCCTTCGAAGTTTTGGATTGCAAATAATATCGAACATTTTTCTACAATTTAAAATAGAAGTTAGTTAAAAATAATATAATTTGAACTGAAAAATCGATCTTTTTTTAAATTTAATTAACAAATATATATCATAAAATATTCATCTTTGTAAAAACCTAAGATGAACTAAAAGTGAATAACTCAAAAACAGATGAATTTTAAAACTTTTGAATTTATAAAAGACTAGAGTGTGGAAAAGAGTTTATTTTCACTGATGATAATTCTTATTGTTATATTTAACGTTAAAGAAATAGATTTTTTAAAATAATGACTTTATTCCCAGCAAAAATATTAAATTCAAGTACTAGGTTCCCTTTAAATTTTATCCATTCTGACAGACAATAAAGCCATGTTAGACTTTAAACTTGACGGAATTTAACGGAAAATTCAATTTATTCTCTTCAGTAGGGAAATATATATAAGAATAAGAATAAAAGGGTATGTTTTAATTAACGTACTTTTTACTCCAACAGATAATTTATTTATTATTAATAACTAGTTTAAACAGTGTCTAGAACACTCTTTTTTGAATTTTATAAGCATTTGACACTGTCTGCGGAAGTTTCTCATTCTCAAATACTATCGACTATTTTTCTACAATTTAAAATAGAAGTTAGTTAAAAATAATATAATTTGAACACAAAAATTACTCCTTTTTGAAATTAATTTATCATATATATTTCGGAAAATATTTATCTCGGTAAAAATCTATCATGAACCAAAAGTCGATAAATCAAAATCAGATGAATTTTAAAACCATTGAATTTATAGGACTAGAGTTTGGGACACAGTTTATTTTCACTGATGATAATTCTGACTGTAATACTTAACGTTAAAGAAAAGATTTTAAAATAATAACTTTATTTCAAACAATAATATAACATTCAATAAATAATTTCACTGTAAATATTATCCAGGCTCATGAACAGTAAGGAGATGGTATACTTTGAACTGGACGGAATTTGACGGAAAATTCGGTTCATCCACTTCAATAATGATGTACATATATAAAAATAAAAATGAAAGGCCGTGTTTTAATAAACACAAAATTGTAATTAACGTACTTGTTACTCCAAGAGACAACTTATTTACTATTAATAACTAGTTTACACAGTGTCTAGAATGCCCTTTTTATAATTTTATAACATTTGATACTTTCCATGGGAATTTTTTATTGTCAAATAATATCGAACATTTTTCTACAATTTAAAATAGAAATTAGTTAAAAATAATATAATTTGAACTGAAAAATCGATCCTTTTTTAAATTTAATTAACAAATATATTTCTTAAAATATTCATCTGTGTAAAAACCTAAGATGCACTAAAAGTCAATAACTCAAAAACAGGTGAATTTTAAAACTTTTTAATTTATAAAAGACTAGCGTATGGAAAAGAGTTTATTTACATTGATGATAATCCTTATTGTTTTATTTAACGTTAATCAGATATATTTTTAAATAATGACTTAAATTCCAAAAATATTACATAAAAGAAAACAGATCCTTTAAATTTTATCTACTCTGGTAAAAAAAATAACGGAAAATAATAACGAATGATAACGGAAAATTCGATTCCATAGTAAAATATACATAAGATTAAAAATCGAAGAGTGTGTTTTAATAAACATAACATAATTAATGTACTTCTTACAAGCAACGATAATTTAGTTACCACTAATAACTAGTTGAAACATTGTATAGGATAAGCATTTTTAAAAATTTTATAAGCATCTGAAACTTTTCTGGGCCTTTTCTGATTGTTATATGCTATCGTAATTTTTTTTCTACAATTTAAAATAAAAGTTTGTTGAAATGAACGTGATTCGTACAGAAAAATAGATCATTTTCAAAATTAAATAAATTATTAAACATATTTCAGAAAATATGTGTCTGTGTAAAATTACTAAGATGCACAAAACGTCAGTAAATCAAAAACAGATACATTTTAAAACCTTTGAATTTATAAGAATAGAATAGCGTGGAAAAGGGTTTAATTTCAATGATGATAATTCTGATTGATAATCTAATTTCTGTACTTAACGTTACATAAATAAAGTTTAAATTAATGACTTTATTTCCAGCAAAAATATTACAATCAAGAAATTGGTTCACTGTAAATTTTATCCACTCTAATAAACAATAAAACAATGGTACACTTTGATGGAATGGAACAGAAATTTTGATTCATCCACCTCAATAGTAAAATCAGAATAAGAATTAAAAAGTGTGTTTTAATAACCATAAGATTATAATTAACATAGTTGTTACAACAATAAAAATTTAATTATCATTAATAACTAGTTGAAACAGTGTCTAGGACAAGCTTTTTTTATATTTTAATCATTTGGTACTTTCTAGGAACGTTTCTGATTGCTATCAAAATTTTTTCTAGAATTTGAAATAAAAGTTTGTTGAAATGAACAAGATTCGTACAGAAAAATAGATCATATTGAAAATTAAATAAATTAATAACATATTTTAGAAAATATGTAGGTTGTAAAATTACTCAAATGCACTAAAAGTCAATAAATTAAAAACAGATACATTCTAAAATTTGAATTTATAAAAGTAAGAGAGCGATAAAAAAGTTTATGTTTTAAAAAAGTTTATGTCTGTTAACGGTTCTGATTTCCATACTTCCCGATTCTTTTATTTAACAATTTATTTATGACTAATAACTACTTTAACAATGTCTAAAAGGATCTTTTCTCAATTTAATATGCATCTAACCCTCTACAGTTGCGTTTTAAATTATTACATACTTTCGGAAAATGTTTTTTTTTACGTTTTATACTATAGAGACAAAATAAAAGGTATTAAAATTAATGTAATATGAACAAAAACTCTATCCTTTTAAAAATTAAATAAGTTATTAAACTTATTTCTAGAAAAATGTATGTGTGTAAAATTATTAAGAGGTACTAAACGACAATAAATACACAAACGTGTAACTTTTAAAACTTTTAAATTTATAAGCTTAGGAGATCTGAGATAAATTCTATCATTTTTTGAATTAAATAAATTATTAAACTTATTTCTGAAAATATGTATCTGTGTAAAATTATTAAGAGGCACTGAACGTCAATAAATACAAAAACGTATAAGTTTTAAAACTTTTAACTTTATAAGAGTAGGAGAGCTGAGATAAATTCTATCCTTTTTTAAATTAAATAAATGATTAAACTTATTTCTGAAAACATGTATCTGTGTAAAATTATTAAGAGACACTAAACGTCTATAAATACAAAAACGTATAAGTTTTGAAACTTTTAAATTTATAAGCATAGACGAGCTGAAAACTAATTTAAGTTCGCCATTAATATTTCTGATTGCAATACTTTACTTTTACTTAACGACTTTACTTTTACTTACTTTTCCGATACTTTTACTAAACAACTGAGTTATTTCTAATCACTTCAATAACAGTGCATAAACAAACTTTTCTCTATATTATATGTATCTGACACTCTGCAGATATATTCTGCAATACTTCCGAATTTGTTTTCTTTTTTACCATATAAAGTATAAAATAAATTATTAGAAATAATATATTTCTAAAAGAAAATCTATTATTTCTGAAATTAAATAAGTTATCATACATATTTCGGAAAATATGCATCTGTGTAAAAATACTAAGATACAGTAAATATCATTAAATCAAAAGCAGATACATTTTTAAACTTTTGAATTTATTAGAGTTGGAGAGCAGTAAAAGAATTTATGTTTTCTGTTAATAGTTCTAATTGCTGTACTTTATGATGATTTTACTTAACAACTTATTTTTTACTAACAACTAGTTTAACAGTCTCGAAAACGATCTTTTCTGCATTTCATAATCATCTGACCTTCTACAGTTGCTTTTTAAATTATTACATACCTTCAAAAAATGTTTTGTTACATTTTATTCTGTAGAGTACAAAATAAAAGGTATTAAAATTAATATAATATGAAAAAAATATTCTATCCTTTCTTAAATTAAATAAATTATTAAACATATTTCGGAAAAATATGTATCTGTGTAAAAATACTAAGATACACTAAATTACCTTAAATCAAAAGCAGATACATTTTTAAGCTTTTGAATTTATAAGAGTAGGAGAGCAGTAAAAGAATTTATGTTTGCTGTTAATAGTTAGGATTGCTACGATTTATGATGCTTTACTTAACTCCTTAGTTATTACTAATAACTAGTTTAACAGTGTCTAAAACGATCTTTTCTGAATTTCATATGCATTTGACCCACTACGATTTGCGTTTTAAATTATTATATACTTTCGTAAAATGGTTTTTTTTTACATTTTATCCTGTACAGTACAAAATGAAAGGTAGTAAAATTATTATAATTTAAACAAAAAGTTCTATTCTCTTTGAAATTAAATAAATTATCAAACATAATTCGGAAAATATGTATCTGTGTAAAAATACTAAGAAACACTAAACGTCAATAAATCAAAAACAGATACATTTTAACACTTTTGAATTTATAAGAGTAAGAGAGCAGTGAAAGAGTTTATGCTCTCTGTTAATAATTCTGATTGCTATACTTCATGATAATTTTACTTAACAACTTAGTTATTACTAATAACTAGTTTAACAGTGTCTAAAATGATCATTTCTGAATTTCATATTCATCTGACCCTCCACAATTGCGTTTTAAATTATTATATAGCTTCCAAATTGTTTTTACTTTTTATCCTGTACAGTACAAAATAAGAGGTATTAAAATTAAGATAACATGAACAAAACATTCTATCCTTTTTATACTAAATAAATTTTTAAACATATTTTAGAAAATATCGATATGTGTAAAGTAACTAAGATGCACTAAATGTCAATAAATAAAAAAATATATGAGTTTTAAAACTTTTAAATTTA
>CM063508.1:55820543-55825543 GCA_032207245.1 Pardosa pseudoannulata
CGAGAAAAATACAAAAAGCAAAGTATGACGTCACTGCAGGTGCAAGAAAAAAAACACTTTATTGAACATATCAACAACAGTATATATGCACAGTTTAAAGCAGACGTTCAAAGTGTCCGCCGTGCATGTCGAGGCAGGCATGTGCACGCCGTGGAATGGCCTGTCATCACACGTTGCAGCATAGCAAGGTCCACAGAAGTACAAGCAGCATTCAGACGAGCAACTAAGTCCATTGGTGTTGTCACTCAGTCTCGATACACCAGTTTCTTGAGATGTCCCAATAGGAAAAAAATATATAGTCGACTGATTTGATGGCATTTTGCCCCTTTAAATGTCACTCTATCTCTCTCCATCTCTACCTTTCTCTCTCTCTGTATATATATTGTGAAGACTCCCTTTTGTCCGAGCACGCGCCAAAACAGCTGACTGTTGTACACCTACTTACCTGGACAATAGCGTTGCGTTGCAGAGTCGGGGATCTTGACTATCGGACTGAATAGACGAATACGCCCCTGATGGATCTCGTTAATGAACGCTCGGATATTCCGTGAAGAGACAGCCAGCGAATGAGAATTCAGTTAAAAATTATAACTGTTACTTTAACTGGAGTTCTCAAGTAACTGGGATCTTAACTGACCCAAAAAACAAGGCCGGAACCGTAACTGACCCCCCAGGTATAAAAAGCCTACAATTTTGAGAGTCAAAGCTTTTCGTCATTTTTTTGGAGGTGTGCTGACCTCGTGGAGGCTTTCGCCTTTTTTTTACTAAAGCGACAGCTTGCTGGTTCGGGAGATTCGTAAAGTCCGTTCATATAGGGAGCGGCATGCCGAACGGGGGATAAATTGGGTTTGATTGCACCCTGAAAAGCCTCCCCACTTGTAAGAGATTATTAAATCTCTTGTTTTTCTTTCGACTGGGATCGTCGTAAGGAAGTTTTACCGGCAACCGTCCTATGCAGTTCTACATGATTCAGGAATTTACATTCCTTTGTAAATAGCCGCATTTAATCCAGAATTAATGTACATTTCCAATTTTATCTTTAATCCACTATTCACGTTACCTCTCATTACCTTATTCTCACGTTACCTTACACACACACACACACACACACACACACACATATATATATATATATATATATATATATATATATATATATATATATATATATATATATATATATATATATATATATATATATATATATATATATATATATATATATATATATATATATATATATATATATATATATATATATATATATATATATATATATATATATATAATATATATATATATATATATATATATATATATATATATATATATATATATATATATATATATATATATATATATATATATATATATATATATATATATATATATATATATATATATATATATATATATATAAATATATATATATATATATATATATATATATATATATATATATATATATATATATATATATATATATATATATATATATATATATATAAAATATATAATATATATATATATATAAAATATATATATATATATATATATATATATATATATATATATATATATATATATATATAAATATATATATATATATATATATATATATATATATATATTTATATATATATATATATATATATATATATATATATATATATATATATATATATATATTTATTTATAAATATATATATATATATATATATATATATATATATATATATATATATATATATATATCCAACGGTATAAGATCATTATCGTCTGGAGAGATATGCAAATATTGTTGTTTATATGTCCAATAAACTGTTTTTTTCATGCACCGGCAGTGGCATCATACTTTGTTTTCGTATATTTCTCGCAAACTATGGATCGTACAGGAACGCTTATTTGGGCAGTTTTCTTGTACACCCAACGAGGAATATAGTTGTGCAGTGTTTATGAGATCATTTTGGTACACCCTGTATATGAATGTATTTAAATATATCACATCCTCTTTAGAGCATATATATCCTGAACAAATATTGATCTTAAATAAACGCTCCACGTTTATTATGGAACTATGCCTAATCTATCAGCATGTCTGTAATTGGAATCATTTGAAGTTTCCGTACTTTTAGAGGTGCTTCTACACGTAAATATAACGAAAGTACGCAAATGTGTAATCTATTGAAGTTTATAAATCTGCAGATTAATCTATTTCGACATCTCCAGCTTCATTTACTGACAGATTTTATGCATAGATGATCCCAATATATGACAGCTAAATGGAAATTCCAGTAAATTCGGAGTCATTAGCAGTTATTTCGCTTTCGACAACAGCTCTCCAGAACAAAATTATGAAACTGGGCTTAGAATTATTATACGGCATGACAAATGGAGCTCTAACGCTTGCAGATACTTACGTGAAAAGTGCTTCAACGCTATTTTACTGCAGCGTGCATCTGATTTTAGTTTTAATATTCAGTTATTACTATAAATCTGCAAATGTATTTTAGTTCTAGTCATATTTTCGGCGCATAATCCATGAAATATATTGTAACATGTTATTTTAACAATAATCATCACTATCAGGTAATAAAACTTTTTCTTTTAATTATACCTTAAATGTTCAATATGTGATATAAATTTGAATATTTAGGAAACATTTAAACATTTCATATGCAAAGTTTTACATTTTATTTCTGTCATTTTATTCTCTCTATAATGACAGAATTGGGAGTTTATTTTAACAATATTCATCACTATCAAATAATAAAACTTTTTCTTTTAATAATACCTTAAAAATTCAATATGTGATATAAATTTCAAAATTTTAGGAAACATTTAAACATTACATACGCAAACTTTTATATTCTATTTCTTTTATATTTCTGTCTATAATGATAAAATTGGAAGTTTATTTTGACAATATTCATCACTATCAGGTAATAAAGAGTTTTCTTTTAATAATACCTTAAAGGTTCATTATGTGATATGAATTTAAAAATTTAGGAAACTTTTAAACATTATATATGCAAACTTTTATATTCTATTTCTTTTATATTTATGTCTATAATGATAAAACTGTAAGTTTATTTGACAATATTTATCACTATCAGGTAATAAAAAGTTTTCGTTTCATATGACCTTATAAGTTCAATATATGATAAGAATTTAAAAATTTAGGAAACATTTAAACATTATATATACAAAGTTTTATAAAATTGTAAGTTTAATTTTTTAAACTTTTAACTGTTTTACCTATTTAAAAGTTTTTTCCGGAAACCCTGTTTACATTTTTATAGTAAGGCATAAAATTTGACCCAATAGGTGTAAAAAGCTAATATGTTTAAGCTTTTATATCAGCTAATAAATATTCCCTTCTTATATATAAGCATAAAGTATTTCAACTGATAAAACTATTACACTAATTGTTAAAGCAATGACTGATAAGAGAAAATAGCAAATAATAGCATTTCTTTAAAAAAAACTAATCTTAAAATATTTAAATTTGGACTACTCCACTTCTAATTCTTATAAACTGCAACATTTTTATGTGAAATCATTCTTGATAATTTGCAATATTAAAAAACAAAATTTAAAATGATATAAAATAAACTTTCTATCACTAATCATGAAATGGTTTACAGCACTCCTATATAAAAAATAATAATTTCATCATATAAAATATAATGTAGAAATAAATCATCACTTTGGCTTTTTCGAAAAATCAAAAGTAGTTTTTCACTATCGACAACTGCAATAGCATTTCTTTAGAAAAACTAAACTTAGAAATTTTAAAATTTGGACTAGTCCACTTCTAATTCTTATAAACTGCAAAGTTTTTTTGTGAAATCATTCTTGATAATTTGCAATATTTAAAAACAAAATTTAAAATGATATAAAATAAACTTTCTAGCACTAACCATGAAATCGTTTATAGCACCCTTATATAAAAAAAATAATTTCATCTCAAAAAAATATGTGAAAATAAATTAGCATTTTGGCTTTTTTGAAAATTCAAAAGTAGTTTTTTACTATCGGCAACTGCAAAGTTTTAAGCAAGAAGTCATACTCTATAAGTTTTACCATAAAAATTAAAGATCTAAAATGAAATCAAATGAACCTACAACCAAATACGAAATATCCTTTTAACCTATAAATCATTAAACATTTCCAGCTTTTAAATCATATTTTTAAAAAAGATTTTTGAGGTCAATGTTGCAGTAAGGAGATGTTGCAAGTGTTGCAGTTAGAATGTTGCAGTTACTTGAAATTACTTGCAAAGTAATGAATGTGAGTTGTTAAGAACCTACACGTAATTAATCACATTATTTCAAACAAGTGTTAAGTATGTCATTGACAACAGATTTTAAAAATTTTGAATTATCAAAGAAGATTTAATTTAAGTCAATGACTCATAGTATGAAAAAGATGATAAAAAATAAAACACTGAAAAGTGCTTATGAACATATTTTAACGATATTTTCAATATAAAAAAACAAAGAAAAAGTTTTTAAAAAGTTAATTCTTACTATACATTTTAGCAAATCTATCAAAAATAGGTAGTTTAAAAATACAAATTATTTTAATTTATTACTACTAATACAAGCATTACTCTATTTTTGTAATTAAATTACCAGTTTAAGGTTAAAACATTTGTACAGGGATTGGTTAGTATTAAAATCTTTTTTGTTAAGAAATAGTAATATTGTCACGATGATTCGAATAAACACACCGTTTAACGTAACAGAAGAATTTATTGAAGCTAAGTAGCAACTCGCAACTTTACAAGACCGGGAAGTTGCCTACAACTAGTGGGTATCAGCTTTTATACCCGAACAGAATATTCGAGAAATAAATAATTTACATATTAAAGAAAGATCTAGAAAGTTCAAGAACATAAGGAAACATAAGGAAACAATAAATAACATTTTTAAATTAAAAATCCGTACTATGGATAAACAGCCACGGCAAGGATCGAACCCACAATCTTCGGGTCT
>CM063508.1:55828043-55840543 GCA_032207245.1 Pardosa pseudoannulata
CTTGGTCTGACCAAGTGGAGTCAGAAACAATAACAACGTGACAGAAAAATCTTGAATTCATATTAAAAGGTACAAGATGATTTAATCCAAAATCAACTGATAAACATTAAAGCAAATTTAATCAGCGCGACTATTCTTTTTTTAAGCTAACAAACTTTCTTTTCTTCTATAGGTTTGGTTTTGGTCTTGGAGTGCTACGGTCTACTTTGTGCAACACGAGGGCTAATGAGACCCGTACCTACTGCTTAAAGCCGATTCCGAACGGCTATAAACCCACGAACTCCAGCACTCTAATCATTCGGAAAACGTTCGGCTAGCTCTCTGTTCTATAGGAGGTTTGAAAGTAAATGTTCTTTTGCACTATTATTTGCAAAACAAAGAAATGAACCATTGTCTCTTTAAATTTTCAAATTAATTACCATTGTTTAAAAAATGTCATTAATTAATTTAAATAGATTTCTGTTGTCTATTATTTTATAGCACATGACTGCTTTCATAACCCTCATAAAATTTTTAATAACCAAACATTCGCAATTCACATTGCTGCGCATATTTCAGTTGATTAAAATATACCAGTAAATTTAATTCAAAGGAAGGGTATAAATATTAAAGCAAATTATTATAAGTGAGACTATACAGTCCCTTAAACTAAATTCCCTTCTTTTAAGCTATCAAATTTTTAAAGTTAAAAAGTTTGTGGAAATTTTCAGCTATTATTTCATCAAATTTCCATACTTTATAAAATAACGTTATTTAGTTACAATATATTTTTGGCTTACTTTAATACACTATATGGTTATTTTTGTCAAAGTCACCAGAGTAAATCTAGTACATTTTAAATGCTAAAACATCAAAGTTATTTCCAATCTTCCATAAAAAAATGACAAAATGTTTAGAAAACTTATATTTTTAATGAATATTAGTTTAACATTCTTCTTGGATTGCATTGCATTGGAAAGAGCTTTATATTCAACATAGAATTTTAAAGAATCAAAATTTTAACAAAAGCTACTTTTCAACTGATTTGATTGTAGATAGCACTATAAATCTATGACTGTACACAGTTTGCATACCTAAATGCATCAGATCATAATTTAATGCCGTGATTTAAAAAAAAACATAAGAAATTAAAACCTAAAGAATTAAAACATAAGAACATTTTTTTAAGCTAAAACAATTTCTTCTCTTCTATACGAATTTTGAAAATAAATATGCTTTTACACTATCATTTGCAAAATAAAGACATGAACCATTGTCTCATTAAATATTCAAATTAATTACCATTGTTTAAGAAATGTCGTTAATTAATTTTAATAAATTTCTGTTGTCTATTATTTTAAAGCACGTGACATCTTTCATAACCCTCATAAAATTTTTAATAACCAAACACTCTCAGTTCACATTGCTGTGCATATTTCAGTTGATTTAAAAATTAAAATTATACCAGTAAATTTAATTGAAGGCAGGTTATAAATATAAAGCAAATAATTGTAAGTGATACTATAAAATCCCTTAAACTAAAATACTTCTTTTAAGCTATGAAATTTATAAAGATAAAATGTTTATGAAAATTTTCAGCTACTATTTCATCAAATTTTCATACTTTATAAAATAACATTATTTAGTTACAATATATTTTTGGCTTACTTTAATACATTATATGGTTATTTTTACCAAAATCAATAGAGTAATTTTAAAATCTTTGAGGTATTTTAAATGATAAAACATCAAAGTTATTTCCAATCTTCTATAAAAAATGACAAAATATTTAGAAAACTTATATTTTTAATGAATATTAGTTTAATATTCTTCTTGGATTTCATAGATGCTATGAAATTCAACAAAGAATTTTAAAGAATAAAAATTTTAATATAAGCTACTTTTCAACTAATTTGATTGTAGAAAGCACTATGAATATATGATTGTACACAGTTTTCATACCTAAATGCATCAGATCATAATTTAATGCCGTAATATAAAAAACATAAGAAATTAAAACATAAAGAATTAAAACATAAGAACATTTTTTTAAGCTAATAAAATTACTTCTCTTCTATAGGAATTTTGGAAATAAATGTGCTTTTGCACTATCATTTACAAAATAAAGAAATGAACTATTGTCTCATTAAATCTTCAAATTAATTACTATTTTTTTTAAATGTCTCTAATTAATTTTAATAGATTTCTGATGTCTATTATTTTATAGCACATGACTGCTTTCATAACCCTCATAAAACTTTTAATAACCAAACACTCTCAGTTCACATTGCTGTGCATATTTCAGTTGATTTAAAAATTAAAATTATTCCATTAAATTTAATTAAAAACCAGGTTATAAATATTACAGCAAATTGTTATAAGTCAAACTATACAGTCCCTTAAACTAAAATACTTTCTTTTAAGCTATCAAAGTTTTAAAGATAAAAAGTTTGTCGAAATTTTCAGCATTATTTCATCAAATTTTCATACTTTATAAAATAACGTTATTTAGTAACAATATACTTTTAGCTTACTTTAATACATGACATGGTTATTTTTGCCAAAATCAATAGAGTAATTTTAAGATCTCTGGTACATTTTAAATGCTAAAACATCAAATTTATTTCCAATCTTCCATAAAAAATGACAAAATATTTAGAAAACCTATATTTTAATGAATACTACTTTAATATTCTTCTTGGATTGCATAGGAAAGAGTTCTTAATTCAACAAAGAATTTTAAAGAATCAAAATTTTAATAAAAGCTACTTTTCAACTGATTTGATTGTAGATAACACTATAAATCTATGATTGTACACAGTTTGCATACCTAAATGCATCAGATCATAATTTAATGCCGTGATTTAAAAAACATAAGAAATTAAAACATAACGAATTAAAACAAAAAAAACATTATTTTTTAAGCTAATAAAATTTCTTCTATTATATAGGAATTTTGGAAATAAACGTGATTTTGCACTATCATTTGCAAAATAAAGAAATGAACTATTGTCTCATTAAATATTCAAATTAATTACCATTGTTTAAAAAATATCGTTAATTAAATTTAATAGATTTCTGTTGTCTATTATTTTATAGCACATGACTGCTTTCATAACCCTTGTAAAAACTTTTAATAACCAAACACTCTCAGTTCACATTGCCGTGCATATTTCAGTTGATTTAAAAATTAAAATTATACCATTAAATTTAATTAAAAACCAGGTTACAAATATTACAGCAATTGAAACTATTCTGTCCCTTAAACTAAAATACTTTCTTTTAAGCCATCAAATTTTAAGAACAAAATGTTTTTTGAAATTTTCAGCTATAATTTCATCAAATTTGTAAGCTTTAAAAAACAGCATTATTTAGTTATTTTTGAGGTTTGCTTTAATGTATTATATGGTTATTTTTGCCCAAATCATTAGAATAATTTTAAGGTATGTGGTATATTTTAAATGATGAAACATCAAAGTTGTTTCCGATCTTCAAAATAATAATATATTTTGAAAACTCATATTTTTAATGAATATTAGTTTAGCAATCTTCTTCAATTGCATAGCATCAGAAAACGTTCAAAATACCATAGAAAATTTTAAAGAATCAAAATTTTAATGAAAGCTATTTTTCAACTGATCTATTAGTAAATAGCAAGTTATATACATCTATTATTATCATTGGTTACATTTTGCATGCCTAAATGAATCAGATCTAATTTAATGACTTAGTTTAAAAAACATAAGAAATCAAAGCATAAGAAATAATTTGAAAATTTTTAAACCTTTTTATTAATTTTAAACTTTTATAACCCTTAAGAAAACTTTAGAAGACCAAACGCTTTCAGATCATATTACTATGCATATTTGAATTAAAAATTAAAATTATTCTAGAAAGCAAGTAACTTATATTATTTATTTCATCATTTATCACTTTAATAACATTATATTTCTTTCTTTCAAAAAAATACTTAAAATTTACATTTTCTAAAAATAATGTATTTACTTTTCCTTGATATTAAATGCACATAATAGTTGAAAATTATAAACTATACGTTCCGAAGAGCGCAAAATTATTTTTCATAGTAGTCACAGTATGATTTTAAAATAATTTTTCTCTTTACATATCACCTTTTACTTATATGTAGAAATTGAAATATAAGCCAAATATTTTTTGCCAAAATCAATAGAGTAATTTTAAGATCTCAGGTACATTTTAAATGCTAAAACATCAAAGTCATTTTCAGTCTTAAATAAAAAAGGGACAAAATATTTAGAAAACTTATATTTTTAATGAATATTAGTTTAACATTCTTCTTGGAATGCATAACATCGGAAAAAGTTCTAAATTCAACACATAATTTTAAAGAATCAAAATTTTAATAAAATTTACTTTTCAACTGATTTTATTGTAGATCTATAAATCTATGACTGTACACAGATTGCATACCGAAATGCATCAGAACGTAATTTAATGCCGTGATTTAAAAAAGAAAACATAAGTACATTCTTTTTTTAAGCTAATAAAATTTCTTCTCTTATATAGGAATTTTGGAAAAAAACGTGCTTTTGCACTATCATTTGCAAAATAAAGAAATGAACTATTGTCTCATTAAATATTCAAATTAATTACCATTGTTTAAAAAACGTCGTTAATTATTTTTAATAGATTTCTGTTGTCTATTATTTTATAGCACATGACTGCTTTCATAACCCTCATAAAATTTTTAATAACCAAACACTCTCAGCTCACATTGCTGTGCTGTACATATTTCAGTTGATTTAAAAATTAAAATTTTACCAGTAAATTTAATTCAAAGGCAGGTTATAAATATTAATGCAAATTATTATAAGGGAGACTATACAATTCCTTAAACTAAAATACTTTCTTTTAAGCTATCAAAATTTTAAAGATAAAAAGTTTGTGGAAATTTTCAGCTATTAGTTCAACAAATTTTCATACTTTATAAAATAACTTCGTGATTAAAAAACTCCGTGATTTAAAAAACATAAGAAATTAAAACATAAAGGATTGAATCATATGAAATAATTTTAAAAAATTTAAACTTTTTTAAAATTTTTATCTTATAAATCCCCTAAGAAAACTTTAGATGACCAAACACTCTCAGATCGTAATACTATGCATATTTGAATTGATTTAAAAATTAAAATTGTACCAGAAAAGAAGTAACATAAGAAATAATTGGAAAATTTGTAAATTTTTTCTAAAATTTTAATCTTATAAAACCCTTAAGAAAACTTTAGATGACCAAACAATCTCAGATCATAATACTATGCATATTTGAGTTGAATTTAAAATTAAAATTATACCAGAAAACAAGTAACATATATTATTTATGTCATCGTTTATCCCTGTAATGACATGTTATTATACTTCTAATTTTCAAACAAAAATACTTAAAATTTACATTTTCTAAAAATAATGTATTTACTTTTCCTCGATATTAAATATACATAAATGTTGAAAATTATAAACTATACGTTCTTCAGCGGGCAAATTTTTTTCATATTATGATTTAAAATAATTTTTCTCTTTGCATATTTCCTTTTACTTACATGTCGAAATTGGAATATAATTTTGAAATTATATAAATTTCAAATGTTTAGAATAATCCTACTTTTAATAACAGCAATCATTTAAATGAACAAAATTAGTTTCCATACACCATATCCAAAATTTCCCCTAACTCAAGTACTTTCTGCTGCTGGAATTAAATTTTACCGGCTAATTTATGCATTTATTGACAAATTGTAAGTGGACATTTGTTTACAGTAATTCGACACTCGCTAAGAGGATTAACAATTGCTACGTTTGAAAATCAAATGCTAGTTTTCCGATTTTAAGTCTGACAGAAGCCGAATTTATCGCAGTTTTATATTTGGTAAGTGAAGCCTTTTATCCCTATATGCGAAATATGTATGACGAGTCACGTTTTATTATGGAGAATAGACAATTTCGCTAAATAATTAGATCGGAATGCGCAGGCATTATTGCCAGTGTAAAGGCTCAAATTATCTCATTCAATGCATCTCTGTGTATGTATCTAACGTACTAATTGTGGACATAAGTACAATGCCCGTTTAGAATAATTCTGGAAATCATTTAGTTAGATAGACCTGAATTCGGGATATAACAGAACAGCGAGAATATGATAAGGTCATTCTCTCTTCTTGCGTGAATTCAAAATATGAATTACAAATGAATTAATCATCTAAATAGTTAGAAATTTAATAACAGGCATGCTATGATATTACCCTGAAATAAGTTTAAATAAATTTTCCTATCATTTAATCTAGATAAAATAACAAAATAAGGTCTAAAATTTCTCATTTAGAATAATCATTTAACATTCAACGCGAATTACTAAAATAAACATAATCAAAATTCAAATCACATCCGCTATATAATAACAGCCTAGGCTATCTGTCCGCCCGTCCTTGAATTTATGAAGCGGTTGCACCTGGAATGGATAGAGGCATCCATATTTTATTCTTAATGAGTTAGGGTTAGCAACGTTCGAAATCCACCCTTCTCCCCTTTTCCAGTATTTAATGCCATTACTTCAAGCCCTATTTCTACCCGTTAAGAGCAGGTGATTTAATTTATCAATTTGTCACATTATAAATAGGTAAAAATAACATTTTTTTCTAGCATTATGACGTCATTTCTTTACCCATCTCATTCAATCATTTCTTATTTAAAATTATTTAAATATCGTCTGCATTATTTTGATAATTTTTATCATTGAATTTAGGTATTACGTAAATAATTTTCTTTTATATTTGGCTTAAATAATAGATTAGGTACATATGTGATAATTTCAAATTTAATCATGGATTATTTTTTGTTGCAATGAAAATTTTATCAACAATATTAACAACAAATTCTATCTACCTCCAGGGTGTAGTGGAAATGATAGTTTCATTCCTTTACTTACAATAATTACTGTGGAAAAGAAATGGGAAGCTTTTAATAATAATTTCGACGTATCTAAGAAAACTTTGAATTATATTTTTTAAAAGAATTCAACGTGATTATAAACTGCATACACAATATCTGGATACATTAGAGAAATATGAAGATAACCAAATTATTGAGCATGTAGCAGATAATTCTCAGCCAAAAATCAAACCATTTATTTACCAGCCTCATAGGGTAATTTATAATTCTGGAAAATTAAATATTTTAGTGATCCCGTCATATGACGGGCTATATGCTAGTTTTAATTAATAAAATGAAATATGTGGTTCGAGTTAAAATCTGTTGCATATATTTAATTATTTAATATATCAACATGTATAAGTTATTCCAGAATTGTAGACGTGCAATTAGATTTTCTGTAATGAAAAATTTCATCTTTCATAATCTTTCAGTACCTATTAGAAATATTTTTCTACAATACCAACTATTTTTATTAAAAATTGAAAAAATAAACTGTCAACTAAAACATAACTACATTTTTCGATATTAGTTACCACTGTTAACCCTAATCGCTAAATGAATAAAAATCAAGTTTCTCAATCAATGCTAAAATATTCCCTAATTTAAATTTCTTTCGGAAGAACTAAATTTTTCCCGGATAATTTATGTATTTACTGACAGAGAGTAAGAAGCTTTATTTTTACAGTAATCTGACACTAAGAGGATTAACAAACGCTACTTTTAAGAATGAAATAACAGTTTTCCGATTTTAAGTATGACAGGTGCCGAAATTATCATAGTTTTATATTTGGTATTTACAACTTCTATCCTCATTACAATAAAAGAAACCAATCACGTTTAATTCAATAGATAGATAAATTTGCTAAATATTTATGCCGTAATGAGCAGATATTTCATATCTTATCATAGTTTTATAGTTGGTATGTACAACTTCTGTCCTCATTACAATAAAAGAAACTAATCACTTTTAACTCAATAGATAGATAAATTTGCTAAATAATTATGCCGTAATGAGCAGATATTGCATATCTTAGCATAGTTTTATAGTTGGTATGTATAACTTCTGTCCTCGTTACAATAAAAGGAACTAATCACGTTCAATTCAATAGATAGATAAATTTCCTAAATAATTATACCGAAGTGAGCATACATTGTATAACTTATCATAGTTTTATAGTTGGTATGTTCAGTTTCTATCCTCATTACAATAAAATATACTAATCACTTTTAACTTATTAGATAGATAAATTTGCTAAATAATTATGCCGCAGTAAGCAGACATTGCATACCTTATCATAGTTTCATAGTTGGTATGTACAGCTTCTGTCCTCATTTCAATAAAAGAAACTAATCACTTTTAACTCAATAGATAGATAAATTTGCTAAATAATTATACCACAATGAGCAGATATTGCATATCTTGTCATAGTTTTATAGTGGTATGTACAGCTTCTATCCTCTATACAATAAAAGAATCTGATCACTTTTAACTCAATAGATAGATAAATTTGCTAAATAATTATACCACAATGAGCAGATATTGCATATCTTGTCATAGTTTTATAGTGGTATGTACAGCTTCTATCCTCTATACAATAAAAGAAACCAATCACATTCAATTCAATAGATAGATAAATTTGCTAAATAATTATGCCGCAATGAGTAGATATTGCATATCTTATCATAGTTTCATAGTTGGTATGTACAGCTTCTGTCCTCATTACAATAAAATAAACTAATCACATTCAATTCAAAATAGATAAATTTGCTAAATAATTATGTCGCAATGAGCAGCACACATTGCATACCTTATCATAGTTTTATAGTTGGTATGTACGGCTTCTATCCTCATTATAATAAAAGAAACCAATCACTTAATTCAATAGATAGATAAATGTGCTAAATAATTATGCCACAGTGAGCAGACATTGAATATCTTATCATAGTTTTAATAGTTGGTATGTACAGCTTCCAATCCTCACTAAAAAAAAGAAACTAATTAAGTTTAATTCAATAGATAGGTACATTTGCTAAATAATTATGCTGCAATGAGCAGACATTTCATACCTTATAATTCTATAGTTGATATGTAAAGCTTCTATCCTCATTACATTAAAAGAAACTCATCACGTTCAGTTCAATAGATAGATAAATTTGCTAAATAATTATGCCGCAGTGAGTAAGCATTGCATATCTTATCATAGTTTTATAGTTGGTATGTACAACTTCTATCCTCATTACAATAAAAGAAACTAATCACTTTTAACTCAATAGATAGATAAATTTGCTAAATAATTATGCCGCAGTGAGCAGATATTGCATATCTTAGCATAGTTTTATAGTTGGTATGTACAGCTTCTATTCTCCTTACAATAAAAGAAACCAATCACGTTTAATTCAATAGATAGATAAATTTGCTAAATATTTATGCCGCAATGAGCACACATTGCATACCTTATCATAGTTTTATAGTTGGTATGTATAGCTTCTATCCTTCATTACAATAAAAGAAACCAATCACTTAATTCAATAGATAGATAAATGTGCTAAATAATTAATGCCACAGTGAGCAGACATTGAATATATTATCATAGTTTTATAGTTGGTATGTACAGCTTCTAATCCTCACTAAAATAAAAGAAACTAATCAAGTTTAATTCAATAGATATTTACATTTGCTAAATAATTATGCTGCAATGAGCAGACATTTCATACTCTATAATTCTATAGTTTATATGTAAAGCTTCTATCCTCATTACAATAAAAGAAACTCATCACGTTCAGTCCAATAGATAGATAAATTTGCCTAAATAATTATACCGAAGTGAGCATACATTGTATATCTTATCATAGTTTTATAGTTGGTATGTACAGCTTCTATCCTCATTACAATAAAAGAAACTAATCACTTTTAACTCAATAGATAGATAAATTTGCTAAATAATTATGCCGTAATGAGCAGATATTGCATATCTTAGCATAGTTTTATAGTTGGTATGTATAACTTCTGTCCTCGTTACAATAAAAGGAACTAATCACGTTCAATTCAATAGATAGATAAATTTCCTAAATAATTATACCGAAGTGAGCATACATTGTATAACTTATCATAGTTTTATAGTTGGTATGTTCAGTTTCTATCCTCATTACAATAAAAGAAACCAATCACGTTTAACTCAATAGATAGATAAATTTGCTAAATAATTATACCGCAGTGAGCAGACATTGTATATCTTATCATAGTATTATAGTTGGTATGTACAGCTTCTATCCTCATTACAATAAAAGAAACTAATCACTTTTAACTCAATAGATAGATAAATTTGCTAAATAATTATGCCACAGTGAGCAGATATTGCATATCTTATCATAGTTTTATAGTGGTATGTACAGCTTCTATCCTCTATACAATAAAAGAAACTAATCACATTAACTCAATAGATAGATAAATTTGCTAAATAATTATGCTGCAGTGAGCATACATTGTATATTTTATCATAGTTTTATAGTTGCTATGTACAGCTTCTATCCTCATTACAATAAAAGAAACCAATCACATTCAATTCAATAGATAGATAAATTTGCTACATAATTCTGCACAATTGAGCAGACATTGTATATCTTATCATAGTTTTATAATTGGTATGCACAGCTTTTATCCTCATTACAATGAAAGAAACTAATCAATTTTAACTCAATGGATAGATAAATGTGCTAAATAATTCTGCCGCATTAAGATTCTGTCCTCATTACAATAAACCTTATATTGCATATCTTATATTTCTATTGGGTCTGTTGCAACTGGTGTAGGCTGAGCTACGACAGAGGATTGAGAAACAATAGCATGAGAAAATAGATGTTTATTGGAGTCAACCAGCAATAAAAATAATTTAATTGGCTTTAAAACTTCCAAAAACTGTTTAACCTTTTTTTGTTGGTCCTATATCTAACATCCCAAAAAGTGCTGTTCAAAATCAAGTGAAATAAATTTTACGACGTTTTTTTCGGTATGACACAACCATATGTCAAATCTTAATGGTTCAGATATGGAAGTTTGTATATCTATAATATGGGAAAAACCCGTTAAAAGTTAGCTTTTTCAGTGCATCTCTGTGCATCCCAAAGTATTAATTGCGGAATTAGGCACAAAGACCAAAGATTAGTTCTAAAAATCATTTAGTTTCTTAAACGTGAACTCATAATTCACCAGAACAGTAGAATGCTATAAGGCCATTCTATCTCCTTGGAGGAATTCAAAATCATGCCGATAACAAAGGAATTTTCCTCTGTATAATAAAAAAAGTAATAACAGTGAGTATATGATATTACTCTCAGTTTGGAGCATTTTCTACCATATTTATGTCTTTTACCTTACACTTGAAAATTTAAAGAGTCATACTAGTCTTAAAAGTCGAAAAAAATGTAAAATAATTATCATTTTCGAATTCTCATACCTTGACAACTAACAGATTTACAAATGTTTTATACCATAGTTAAAACATGTATACTCTTTACACACATATTTAATTATTCTTGAAACATAAAAATATTTTTGTTTAAATAAGAGATAAGAGACACTTATTTTATTTAATAAACATGACATCAAGGCTACCGCGCATGACTACAATAAAAATAATAAAGTTCAAGACAAACTTATTGTTTTAAAACATACTATAACATCTCAAAATAGAACGTAATTTGAACATAAATTTCTGTATATTTAAGGTACAAATTACAAATTTGAAAATAACAAGTATTATTGCCATGGTAAAAGACTAAAATAACTTTATTCAAGATATCTCTGTGCACCAGTTCAGTCACATTAATGGGACTAACTGTCAAAATCCAGAATAACCATATGTAGTTCATCAGACCACTTCGAGACCTGTAGGATGAGAGTCGATTAGGTTCCTGAAGGTGTTTTGTTCACTGGGATGTTGAGCCAGGCCGACTCTAGTACCAGCTGCTTTAGATTAAAAGAGTGACCGTCCATGGTATGAAGTTCCCGACCGAGTTGGTCCCACAGATTCTCGATTATCAGAAATTCTAGATTCTAATCCCAGAAATTTGCTGACCAAACGAGTACAGTAAATTCATATTTCGAATGATTCGCCTTTGGGCTCTTTGAATTACGAACGTATACTGTGTGCTTTATGACACTTCGCATTGTAATGCTGGTAGATGCCACCGTCCTTAGGAAAATCAATTAGCATGTGCGTCGAATTTCATGCTGAATTGGTCGAGGTATGTCAGTTTGTAGATCTGTAATATAGGAAAAAAGTTAAATTTGCTTAAAAATAAAATAGATAAACAAACTCAAATTCAAAAAAAAAGATTTCGACATGTTTCACATGATATAAAGAAGAATCCCCGTACCAAATTTCTTAAAGGACTAGTTTTCATGGTTTCAGCAGTATCGTAATTAGAGAATTTATCGTGTTATCATGGGAAAGCTATGCAAACTAATAATGAAAATAATGATTTTTTAGCAAAGTTATGAAAATTTTCATATGTTTGTAATAGGGGTTTTACCATTACAAACATACATACGCACATGC
>CM063508.1:55860543-55875543 GCA_032207245.1 Pardosa pseudoannulata
TGACACTGCATCCAAAGGCCTGTGATAATGTATTATAACAGGTACAAGGCATTTATTGTATAGGACTCTATAGATACATATATGTCAGAATTGTAGAAACATTTATTACGTATACTATATTCAAATTGTTCATATTAAATTATAACCTACGAAAAACTAAATAATTATTATGAAACATTTAATAAATAGGGATATGATTTTTGAAATGTATTAAATATATTTATATAATAGAAGCTAATGCTTTTAATACATGTAATTCTAATTTAAAAGAACTTTAAAGTCATTACGCGACATTTGCTGATATATATAAATATATATATGAACTATAAAAATTAGCAATTAATTTAAAAATTCTTATAAATTAAAATTTGGTATATATTTATGCCGTTTACGAAATTTTTATCTTTCGAGGAAAGTTTAATGGAAATGTATTTCGAAATATTATCGTTCCTTTTCACATTTAATAATATTTGCCGTATTTGATACTAAATTGCACAGAACATAAACAAATCCCAAAATCCAAAATAAGCTTATTTGCACCAAATTACGCATTTACAATTATTTTAAAGTACTTGAGGCACCTTTGAAACCATGTTTTCAGTTAAAAATTTCTTAAATCTATTCAATCTATTAGTTTCAGTCTATTCGGTAAAAAGTATTTGTTTTCATTGTATGCATATCAGCTTTTAATCATACTGATGATGTGGAATATTTCTTTATCTAAACTATCTGAGTGAACTAAATACTTTCATTGGTGGGATTCTAAGTTTAAATGATTTTCTTTTTTTTTTAGAAACTATCTGGATACTGTCCCTTTCTAAATTAATCCGTGAATATTGCCTTTTTATCGCCCTCTGAGAAGAGATTTTTGCCTTCTGAAATTTTACGCCTCCCCTAACCTAATACTTCCCATTCCCTTCTTCGAGGAAAACCTCAGAGCCTCATAAGTCAGTCGGAAAAGGCAACGATCTCGTAATTGAGAGTTTGCTAGTTCGGAACCCGAGCCGACCTAAGATCCGCCGTGTTCGCTAATGGTGACTGGGACACTTAAAATAAGTTCGTGGTCACAATGTCTCCAAGTTCTCAATCAATTACCTCTGGGGGTAGCAGGTCAAGTCTATGGATCTTCTGCTTGGTCCCTGTTCATAATTACGAGGACCTACTTGAGCATATGTCGTACGTTCACCCTTGTGGTGCTCGTTATAAACAAAAGGCGCAGCCCTTTGACTTAATACGAGTAGCCTCCGGCAAATTCATGATTGATTTCACCAAGTTTCATAAATCCACAACAACAACAATAAGGGAAGAACTCATATTTCTGATTGTCCATGGTATATAAATTTGAAACCATTTCACCTAATTAGGTTTCAGGAAAGGGATAAATGAAGTATTTAGTATCAAATAAAAAGTAACCCTACTACAGGATTATTAAGAGGTAATTAATAACCTTAGTCTTGACCCGTCACCTATGAAGACAAAATGATAGATAGTTGTGACAGGAAGTGCTTGATGCATATATATAGTCCGTATTTGAATATTTTGCTTTTCGGGCTTATTATTACATTTTATCGTGGTATATTTTGCTCATCGGGATCGAAATATCGACAATCCACTTTTAAAAATTTATGCTCATGAAAATATCTGCACACAACCTAATTGTCTCATGTGGTCTACAGCCTATTCACTGTAGTCTTTCTAAATGAAATTTTGTTACATTTAACATTTCTCTTCCATGGAGTGCTTCTGAAAATGATTAAGCAAGTGATGTGCCCCATTTGAGCTGATATATCAAGTGATTCAGAAGTAGTCATGCTGTTTTTTATATTTAGCTGAACTTAACTACATTGAGATATGAATAATATGATAGAATTGATCGTTTATCATTTTCAGTGTAATAACCCCTGACACTTAACTCATTAATAGCCTCTATATGAAAAACAAAAAAATTTTAAATAACATAACTTTTTTACATGTAATATGCATTTCGATTACTGAGCAGTTGAATACTTCATTATAACTGTAACAGTTTAGAAATTATAACATATTTCCCTTAAAAGGAAATTTGGAGTCTTAAAGGAGCAAACTCTCCCTCTGTTACTTAAGGAGAACTTCGATTGTTTTCCAGTTACAGAAGAGTTTGCGACTCAAAAATATGTATAAATATTGGGGATTCTTTTGCCGCTGTAGCCAAATAGGAAAACAAGTAGAAGTAATATAAATGGTACACATATAAAAATCTTACCTATTTCATTAATTTCTTTTCATTTTCTGTTTTTAAAATATAAAAAAAACAATCTTGATGTCTTGTTCTTTATGTGTGACAGTTTTTATAGCTATGTTAAATAAAATCCAACTTTCTGATTATATGTTACACTATTACGCAAACCCGGATAAGAAGAAACTCAAGTGTTGAGTCAAAATTATTTCCGACTATAAGGGATCCATTTTCAAATAGGAAAGATATTACGTTCCAAGATATTTCTACTTTAACTCAAGAGATAAAATAAGTAAATATGTGGGTTAAGACTTTGTCATAACATTTCTTATAGCTAACACGATTATTTGTGGCTAAGGACGGAAATGTCAAAAAGGATGATTCTACACGGAACTCACATAAATTGTGAGTTGTTGTTGTTTATTTCTTGAGAATAGTCTGTAGTTCAGGACAATTACGAAATTAAATCGTAAAACATAATTGACAGTGGAAACAGAGTGAAAAGATTGTTTTCTCAGAATTAACCACATAGTAAACTACCGGCTATTATTCACACAACGTTGTTCTTCTTATACTTGATCATTACGAGGCAGCAATGACATAAATGAGTAAGACATTATTAACATGTATTTAAATCATTGTAATCTGTACATACCATTCTATAACTATGAAGAATTTACTTGGGAATCATGGACCGTTGCGATGCTTATTTCATAGCTTGCTGGTTTGTTTAATAGAGCTTGATTCATCTTTATGTTTTAATGACTAAGTTTCTTGATTGTAAACAAGCAAAATATCATTTATTCCTATCCGCGATATTTTTTGGTTTTAGGCTATTTTCTGGAGTTTTATTGCTTTTTTATGTTACATTTTACAAATTACCCCAATATATGCAACTACATCTTATATATCCTAAAAATATTTTTAAGGTATTTCGGTGTTTTTAAAGGTAGTGTTTAGAGACATATGTTATGTGTATTAAATCTAGCTCCCTCTTTCTCTCTCTCTCTCTCTCTCTCTCTTATAATATATATATATATATATATATAATATATATGTGTATGTATGTATGTATATAAAGAGAAATGTATATAAAGTGTGTGTGTGTATATATATATACACACACTGTATATACATTTGTCTTTATATATATATACAATTTATACACATATGTATATAAAGTGTATATATATATACATATATATATTTACAAATATATATAAATATATACATACATTCATACACACAGACTCATGTATACTCATGTATATATATGTATATATATATATATGTATATATATATGTATATATATATATATATGTGTGTGTGTGTGTGTGTATACGTGTATATATATATATATATATATATATATATATATAATATATATATATATATATACATACATATATGTGTATATAAATATATATATGTTTGTGTGTAATTTTATAATATTAAAATTCCTTATAATAGTGTAAAGTATTTTAGTTTAGAAAGGTTTGCATAATTAAATATTAACATTAAAAGACGAGTTAAAGTGAATTTATGTTTTAAAATGTTTATTGGTGATTTGGGAGTTTGAATACTCTTTTAGAATATTGTAATTAGATTTTTTGTAAAATGTAGTTTATTACTAAGATAAAAGTACTTAAATAATATAAAGTAAAATAATATTGCATGTATGTTTATCAAAAAGGTTTCGAAAATAATACAAATAAAAAAAACTGAAAACTAAATTTACTGGTTGTTAAACAAATATATATAATCAAAACTTCTACCGTAAATTTAAAAATCTTAGGAGTAATTTAAATGTGAAAATATTAGGAAATGCAGTTATTAACATTTATTCGATGAATGAAAGTTAAATTTCTGTTTTAGATATTACTCTAGAAACATTTCTATTCCTCTTTTAGATATTGAAGTCGTTTAACAATATTTTATCATATCCAAAAGGGATTTGGGGTCTTAGTTATGCAATGAGATAACACCGTTATCACAACAATTATTTACAAAGTAATAACTATGTTTCACAAACAATATGAGCGATAAGTATAATTTAGATTGAAAAATTTATTCCGTTTCGGGAGGAATGGTACACATAATAATACTTAGTTTTGGTCCAGAATCACAGACCTCGATACTTTGTATTATTTACCTGACGTTAGTTGAATATGTGCTTTGTTTTGTTTCTTACTTGAATGATGCGAGGTGTGATATCACTCCCAACACACACCGCCCGATTAAAATCTCTAGGGTGAAATTATTCAGTTCCTATTAGTGGAAATTTCAGGGCAATCTGTTAAAGGCTTCATTTCAGAAAAGTATGTTGAATCTGAGAATTATTTATGCTCTAAAAGCTATATTTTCATGAGTAGAAAATTGCTTACATAGGGTAATTTGTTTATACGATGTTAGAGAATACAATTATTTTAACAAATAAAATATTAGCGTCTATATATCAATCTATTTATTTATATCTCTCTATAAATATAACATGTTGGTATTTTACAAAACGTTACTGGCACAAAGATAAAAAGAAATTAGGCTATACAAATATCATTAGCGTATATGTTTAAATTTCTAAATGGTTTAGAAGAAAATTTGAAAATATATTACAATTTACTGTAGATTATAAGGTAAATGTCACACCAAAACTATAAATATAGTTTTGACTTTCATATCATTGAGGCTCTAGCATGCTATAATAATAAAGTGAAGTATGTTTATTCTATAAAAATTAATACATTTTTTGTTCTTACTTAGTTTGTGTGTATATATGTATATGTTACTGCCAAAGACCAAAGTTCGGCCAGTTCCCAAATTGGCCTGCTAAAATACAAAGTAGCCAATATCACCTCACAATAACTGACCAGTGTCCGACCTTCCGTTGATTTCGGGGTTTGGCAGCCAATTCGGGAACTGCCATGGGGAGATAGGCCAAAGTCAGAAGTAAAAGATCATGAGCAAATTTTGGGTTTTTGTATCCCGTAATGCTAATGATAATCCCATTATAGCTGCCACAGAGGAATTTTCCTACGCCCCTGTTAGGTGCCTAGGATTGTCCTTTAGAACAAAGGCCAAGGAAGTACGGTGGCCCTAGGTGGGCTGTAGTCTGAAGGGAGAAGTTTTAGTAAATAAGGATCTGATAGTACCAGAAACCTCCTGGTCTCTTATGAAAATTTTCTCTCACTTGGAGAAAACAAACAAACAAAAAGATAACCACTTTACCGACTGAATTAGTTTATTACAGAACATTATCTGTATCATCACTTGTTACAACAAGAGGAATTTTTATAGCATTTCGAATTACACAGCAGTTTGTTATTTTTACATCTGCAGCGATTTGTTGAGCACTTGGTAGTGCGCAACTGCATCGAGTGTAGCAATTGTGAAGAGGCAACTGTTCGTAATGATTTTTCCTCTGTTCCCACGGATGCCAATGTAAGTAGTTTCTCTTGCAAAATGAAAAATTCACTTCTGGAGTACAGTTGTTTGATAACGCCATGTTCTGTTCCTAACTCATAGAAAGCACCCTCGGTGTTCATGACAACTGCAAGGATGCTTCGTGAATCACCACGACCTCTGTCAACATCTGGTAAGCGGATGCTTACATTATCTCCAACTTTCGCTGGTGGAAATTTTGCCTCGGATTTTTTAGCCTTATGACACTTTGCGTTTGCAAGCTAGCATGGGCATCTGACTTCTTATTAGTGATTTCTTCTTTACAGGTAATTTTTCCTCCTTCGTCTGCTTCATTATTTATTCCACAAATTGCATGCACAACCTTTTGGCAGTTTCCACAAGAATGGGCAGCACTACAATCTTGTTGACAAACTATACAGAATTTGTTCGCATTTTTATTGTGAGACAACTGATCTGGACTTTCCAATGTCTCCGTCGCCACTGCAGCTGGTTCGTTTGGGGAGAAAATAGCTGTATTTACAGCACCATCCATTTTTTGTTCTACTTTCTCGAGATCTTCGTATGTAACTGAGTTATCAATAACCTATATGGGCAGATTTCATGTGCCCAGTCGCACTTTTGCTTTGCAGTCAAACATAGTCTTATAAGGTGACTGCTGAATTCCTTGATGAAAAGAACGGTAATTCATGAATTGAATGAATCTAAAACTCTCGGCCCAATGTGTAGATTTATTTGTCTGCATATATGTCATCATCATATTCTGAATATCTTGGTTGGTACGTTCTACTGAATTTTGGCTTTGGTTATGCCTCGGTTTTAAATGAACTAGTTTCAATTCAAGCCACATGTTCATGAGTTTATGAATAAATTGATTTTCATATTCTCTTCCATTATCTGACTGAAGTACGCTTATAGCAACTATGGTGGTGAAGGCATCCAGTAGCTAGTAAGCAGCTTTTTCTGCTCTTTTGCTTTTCAGAGCTTGCAAAAGCTTTCAGGCCCGTAAACAATAACGAGTTGCCAGATTCGTGATTTGATACATGGATGCCAGATACACTAAAAATTTAATAAATTGTCCTTGGCCGAACTCTGGCCGATTGGTTAGAGCTCTGACCGTCGGTACCGGAGTTCGTGGGTTCGAATCCCACTATGGCATGGATGTTCGTAGCCATTCGGAATCGGCTTTAAGCAGTAGGTCCCGGTCTCATTAGCCCTCGTGTGCAAAAAAGTAGACCGTAGAGCTAAAAACCAAACCTAAACTGTCCTTGCTACCATGTGCATGCCGTCATCACACCGGAATCGACAGCTGCACCCCCTGCCAAACAGTCTTGCTTCAGCACATCGAACATTGGCCAGGAGTTCCGGGCAATTTGGGAAGTGGCCGGACAAAGTCGCATATACGCTATTCATTTTCAATACATTGGACATTGGCCACACGACCGGCCAATGTGCGATTTCACCGGATAATTCGGGAACTGGCCGAACTTCGGGGTTTAGCCGTAAAATATATACACAAATATATATAAACATATAAATATGTAACAAGCGAAAATCATCTTGTAATATTTACACATGAAATTGCCCCCTGTTATTTAAATTTCCCGGGCATATTAGGCAATTAGAAGTCCTAACCGTAGAGCAGCCGTGGATCTAAAGTTGTGGATCTTGACATTTATTGAGAATAAAATTGAACAAGTCAAAAAACCAGTCTAACCATTAGCATGTCCTAGCTTGAAATCAGCTGTCACTTGAAACATATTATCATTCATATAAAAATAAGCACTAAAAATAAGTCGTTTATTGAGTTTCATGTGTAGCATTATAAAGTGTTCACACATTCTTTGTAAAATGCCAGCATCAATTAATATAAATCTAAACTAATCATTTTTTCATAAAATAATTTAATCTATTAAAGTTAGAACAATTTCTTCTAAATATATATTGGGGAATATTTAAATCCTACGTGGAATGTGCAGAGTAGAACAAATGTGAAATATTCTATGAAATAGATATTTTAGGCAACTTTAAAGATTAGAGTTTGTCTTCACATGTAATCGACTGCTGCTAAAAGAGTCATAGGATGTCATTTATATAAAAATACACACATATGGATAAGTGGTTTATTTAGTTTAAGGTGTAAACGTTGTATTATAAAGTGTATTTTTATAATGGACAAAGCTATTTTTCATGATATCAGCCGATGTTTCTACAAAAAAGTATATTTAGGTGTGAAGCTTGAAAAATCATAAAATGCCTATGTAAACAACAAAATTATAAATAATTGAAGACATTTGAAATTTTGGTGGATTGTTTAGTATATTGTTTCTGAACGGGGTCGATATCGTCTCATGGGGAAAGGTGGGAAGGATGTTGATGGGCAGTAAACGTGCTTCGGGTGGTAGGGATGGTATTCGATGTGGACATGTTTTGGTTTTTAAACTTAACTTTAAAATTACCAAATAAATTTATTACGTTAATTATGTAATTTACACAATTTTTACCAGTAATAAAACGAACCTACGCAAATGTACCAGAACTAGTAATTTTCAAGCCCTATGTTCTCATGTGTGAAATTGGACAGACTGCAAAAATATATTTAATCAACAACAATTGTTTGAGGTGTCTTCATAGAACAAATTTGGTATATAATTCTATTGAAAGAAATTACATAAACATTTTGTCTCTTATAATTGAGTACTTCTCCTTCTCTATACTATAAATTACTGTATTTTTACAAATTAGACGTTGAACACATTTTGGGTTCCGTTGGGAGGCGGTAGCTTAAAAAAGGTTGAAACAGGTTAAGTAGGAGTTATACCTACCTTTGTTGAAAAGGAAAATTTTAATCAACAACTTTCGTTTGAGCATGTCTTAGCAACGCAAATTTGGTGTCTAATTCTATTGAAAGAAATAACTTAAGCATTTTGTATCTTATAATTTAGTACTTTTCCTTCTCTATACTAAAATTTACTGGATTTTTACAAAGGAGTCCTTAAACACATTCTGGGCTCAGTAGGGGGGCGGTAGCTTAAAAAAGTTGAAACAAGTTAGGTAGCAGTTATACCTACCTTTGTTGAAAAGGAAAATTTGTCAAAGCAAGATTTTAAAAACTGTTTTTAGATATCTCTAGAAAGGGCTGATAATTATTAATGAGATAAAACAAGTTAAAACGAATTTACAGGTTAAACACTAATTCGTGAAGAGTTCATGGTAATATTTTACGTAAGCTTAATGCTGCTATTATAAAACTAAAAAACAATTTAATGAGAGATATTTCAGAAAAAAACAGCAAAAAAAAAATTCAACTTGAAACAAACATTATCCGTTTGCGTGTAACACCTCTTTGAAAAAAAATTTAATCAAATAAATAATATTTATCATGCAATTAATAATCCCAAATAACGATATTTGAAGAAAAGTTGTGAAATATTATGACGAGTGTGATTAATCGGAATAAAACTGAACACAATTAGGAAAGCATTATAGAAAAAAGTTAATAATTGCATTTTTTTCCTGTTAAATGTAAGGATTTAAGAAATATTTTTGTTTTCCCTTCCGCATCATTTTTTTTACTAATGATATGTTTTATAAGTTTTCAAAACTCGAACAGGGGGAAAAAAAGATTTCCTGTTTTTATGAAAAACGGGTACATCGTCAAAAACAAAGCAATTTCCAACTAATTAGTGAGTAAAGTTTTTCGATTAGAAAGAAGAGTAGAGAATAGAAAAGAAGAAAAAAAACTTCGTGAAGTATTTATTTTCCCAAAACGCTGAGGCACTTTTCTAAGAACACTTCAAAAAATTATTCAGGGATCATTTTGATAAGAAAAAAATAATTTGTTTTGCAGAAATGATTACAAAGAAATTGAGATTCATATAGGAAGACTTGAATTTATACATAATTCAAAGAATGTTCCCAGACCAAAAAATATTTGCAATTTAATGTAGAAAATCTTTAAAACAATTTTTAACCTCAAACTCAGAAAAAGGAGATATTGTGGTATACTTGCATTAGATGTTATTATTATTAATATTATATGTAAACCTATAGTACTAGGAATTTCTCGTAAAATATTTTGATGTAAAAAATATTATATTACAATTAATACATTTAAGTCTTAAAATGTAGATTAATTAAAATTCACTCATATTCGGTCAACCTTTTATCCTAAATTAGCAATAATTTTAACAATTTAATTGAAATTTAATATTTATTTACAACACTCAATACATTTTTTCGAGATACAATACTGAATTAATATACTTTCAGTATTACTTTTTAATCCTACATTTTTATGTTCAATTATTAGGAAAACTTCATTGCAAAACTATAACGAGTTATTTTTTAGAATAAAATTGGAATACAAATATAACGTGATATCAAACATCTATATTAACTTCATGTAGATTAAAATGTAGATTAATTAGAATGTAGATTAAAATATAGATTAAAATCTAGATTATTTAAAATTCACTCACACTCGGTAAACATTTTATCATAAATTAGTAATAATTTCAACAATTAAATTGAAATTTAATATCTATTTACAACACTTAATACATTTTTCTCGAGATACAATACTGAATTAATATACTTTCAGTATTACTTTTTAGTCCATCATTTTTAAGTTCAATTCTTAGGAAAACTTCAAAGCATTGTAAAACTATAACGAGTTATTTTTTAGAATAAAATGGGTATACAAATATAACGTGATATCAAACATCTATATTAATTTCATGTAGATTAAAATGTAGATTAATTAGAATGTATATTAAGATATAGATTAAAATGTAGATTATTTAAAATTCACTAACACTCGGTAAACATTTTATCATAAATTAGTAATAATTTCAACAATTAAATTGAAATTTAATATTTATTTACAACACTCAATACATTTTTCTCGAGATGCAATACTGAATTAATATACTTTCACTATTACTTTTTATTCCTACATTTTTATGTTCAATTATTAGGAAAACTTCAAAGCATTGTAAAACTATAACGAGTTATTTTTTAGAATAAAATGGGTATACAAATATAACGTGATATCAAACATCTATATTAACTTCATGTAGATTAAAATGTAGATTAATTAGAATGTAGGTTAAAATATAGATTATAATGTAGATTATTTAAAATTCACTTATATTCGGTAAACATTTTATCATAAATTAGCAATAATTTCAACAATTAAATTAAAATTTAATATTTATTTACAACACTTAATACATTTTTCTCGAGATACAATACTGAATTAATATACTTTCAGTATCACTTTTTATTCCATCATTTTTATGTTCAATTATTAGGAAAACTTAAAAGCATTATAAAACTCTAAAGAGTTACTTTTAGAATAAAATGGGTATACAAATATAACGTGATATAAAACATCTATATTAACTTCATGTAGATTAAAATGTAGATTAATTAGAATGTAGATTAAAATGTCGATTAATTAAAATTCACTCATACTCGATAAATTTTTATCATATATTAGCAATAATTTCAACAATTAAATTGAACTTTACTATTCATTTACAACACTTAATACATTTTTCTCGAGATACAATACTTCATTAATATACTTTCAGTATTACTTTTTATTCCTGCAATTTTGTGTTCAATTATTAGGAAAACTTCAATGCATTGTGAAACTATAATGAGTTCTTTTTTAGAGTAAAATCGATAGACCAATATAACGTGTTATCAAACATCTATAATAACTTCATGAGCAATGAACTTCTATGCTCATTTCGTGGAATACGGCAGAAAAGGTGGAAAGTTTCATTATATGCCGGAGTAGTAGGGTTCAAATCACTCTGGTATTGAATTATGGGTAAATTAAACAAAACATTTAATTAAATAAAGCAGATAGTGTATGCATATGATATATTCTATACTTGTATTAAAATTTTTCATTTTTGTAATGGCATTTCAAATGTAATTAGTAGAAAATATTTTTTGTCTCTTCACTCACTTATTCAGCAAATCTAAGAAATCAACTTTTCAATATTGTTCAATCAACTTTTTATTTTAACTTAATTAAATGTTAATCCATGCATGAGATAAACATAGACAAAATGTCACTGTGTATTTAGCGAAAATTATATAGCTATTAATCTTACTGAAATTAAAAACTTTATAACATTTTTAAAGAATTAGAGGTTTAAACAATTCTTATTAGCAAAACTTTTTAAACTGGCATATGGGCTAAAATTTCACATATAATAGCGGTACAAATTAAAGCACAAAATGTTAAAGAAAGAAGCATTCTAAATATGTAGTTATTTAATGTATTATTTGTGGAAATATTAAAAATCTATCAGGATAAATGTAAACAAATTTTCTAATGGGAACTACCAATAAGACTGTACTGCCAAATGAATAAATGTATCATGTCTTAAAACTCGTAGAAATGGACATTTTATTAATATAGATATTTTAAATATATTACTTATATAAGCTGTATGTTAAAATTAATTAACTTAATTATTATATTTAGTGGTGGACATGTGAATAGTATAAATATATTTTGTATGTCCAATTTATATAAATAAGCATGCGTGCATTTGTGTGGTTTAAAATAAAGTCACATTATACATAGATGTATATTAATTTCTACATAATTGTTAGTATAGTTCTAATGTTAGCATAAATGGACTCGAGATCCATTTTGGGAATTTCGTGCACACATTTTCTAATGTGAATTACTGGTATGACTATATTACCAATTGAAGAAATATATGGCCATGATTTTTTAAGGTTGTTGAAATCAACAATTATAATTAAATTTACTAATATATTGCTCAGTATTAAGCTGTATGTCGAAATTACTTAGCGTGTAAATGTTTATAGTATAAATATATATATATCACAGTTTATATAAATGAGTACATTTGTGTGGTTTAAAATAAAATCAAATTATACATAGATGTACATTAATTTCTACATAATTGTTAGTATAGTTCTAATGTTAGCATAAATGGACTCGAGATCCATTTTGGGAATTTCGTGCACACATTTTCTAATGTGAATTACTGGTATGACTATATTACCAATTGAAGACATATATGGCCATGATTTTTTAAGGTTGTTGAAATCAACAATTATAATTAAATTTACTAATATATTGCTCAGTATTAAGCTGTATGTCGAAATTACTTAGCGTGTAAATGTTTATAGTATAAATATATATATATCACAGTTTATATAAATGAGTACATTAGTGTGGTTTAAAATAAAGTATTATTATACAGATATGTAAATTAATTTCTACAGAATTGTTAGTACAGTTCTAATATTAGCATAAATGGACTCGAGATTCATTTTGGGAATTTCGGGCACACATTTTCTAATGTGAATTACCGGTATGACTGTATTACCAATTGAAGACATATATGGAGATGATTTTTAAGGTTATGGAAATCAGAAATTATAATTAAATTCACAACCATATTGCTAAGTATTAAGCTGTATATCAAGATTACTTAGTGTCTTATTGGTGTAAATGTTAATAGTATAAAATATATAATATCACAATTTATATAAAGAGTACATTTTGTGTTTAAAATAAAGTCTTACTGTACAGAGATGTACAGTAATTTTACAGAATTGTTAGTATAGCTCTAATGTTAGCATAAATGGACTCGAGATCCATGTTGGGAATTTTTCATCACACATTTTCTAATGTGAATTACCAGTTGACTATAAAAATTGAAGACATATATGACCATGATTTTTAAGGTTATGGAAATCAGAAATTATAATTAAATTCACAACCATATTGCTAAGTATTAAGCTGTATATCAAGATTACTTAGTGTCTTATTGGTGTAAATGTTAATAGTATAAATATATTATAAGATAATTTCATAAATGAAATTTGTGTTTATAAAAAATCTTATTAATAACATGTACAAAATTTCTACAGATTGTTAGTATAGTTCTAATGTTAGATAAATTGACTCGATCCATTTTGAATTTTCACATAATGTGAATTACCAGTATGACTTATTAAAAATTGAAGACATATACCATGATTTTAAAAAAATCAGGAATTAAAATTAAATTCACAAATATTGCTAGTATTAAGCTGTATGTAGAATACTTAGTGTCTTATTGGTGTAAAAATATACATGTACTCCTGATTATTAAGATAATTCGTGAATCTTGAAACTTGAGACTTTTAACTCAACAAGTATTAGGGATATCTCAAGTTCATGAGATTATATAATGAATAGTTTGAGTATGCATAGATATCGAAATTTCCTCAATATTCCGATATTGGAGACCAGATAAAAATATTTATATGAAGAATATACTAATAGCGCTTACTAATATGAAAATACTAAGACGTTAAATTATATTTTAAAAATGTTAAATGTAAAAAATAATACATTCTTCTATCTAAAAGAGTTTAGATTCTACAGGCATTTAACTTCCATGGAAGAGCTAAGATACTTCAAGCATTTAATTTCTTTGATAAATAATTTCAAAGTACTTTCTAATAACATTAAAATATAACATCAAAAATATATTTAAGCATATTGATAAAGCTTTACAAATTCAATAATCGAAAAAAATTGATTAAAAGAAATATATTTTCAAAAAAGGATAAAATCAAATTTTTCTTTAATAAATTCATCTGCAACTATTGCCATATAAATACAGGCCTATAAAACTCGAGACATCTCACATTTATTTAAAATAAGTCAGATAAAAAATGTTTGTTACTGTTTATTTATTCACATCATTTGAAGATTTATAAACATTTCACTTGATACTTTTTAAGAAGAAAAAGAGTTCCTTTAAATAGTAGTTCTTATTTACTTTAAATAAAATCGAATCTAAAACTAATTAAAGACTTTTCAAATATTTTGCAACTTCAACAGAAGCGGAGATGAAGAAAGAAAAAATTCTCAAGGAATGACGCGTAAGAGATGCATTTACTGATATTCATTTAAAAGTAGAAATAAATTACGTTTCTTGAAAACTGGAATCAGAAACTATATTTTGTGTACAAAAAGGAAAAATTATGATAAATGATCCACCTCTTCAAGCATTTAAATTTATACAATAGTTTACATAACTCTTTGAGAAACTTCAGGAAAAAAATTCTTGATTACTCTAAAAATAAAACCATAAATTGAGTGTAAACTGGTGAACGAACTTGAGAGAGTTGGAAATTGTTAACGACATTCTCTCTTAATGATGATTTAATGTCGTTTTTAATTTTATAACTTTAAGACTATGTAAGAAATATAGGTCGGCCAGAGAGAGGTAATGTTTGCTTTTTTTCAGATTATGAAATAGACAGTTTTTTTGTTAAAAGACATTAAAGCAGCAATATCATTTCCATGTAG
>CM063508.1:55883043-55885543 GCA_032207245.1 Pardosa pseudoannulata
TTTTTTAACTCTTCATTTTTTTCAATATGTTCACATTGAAGTTTAATGTGTAAGACATCTATAAATTAAGTTTTCATGCTAAGCAACTGAAGGGTTACCTTTCTATGAAATATAATTTAGGACGTATTGAGAACACAGCAAATATCAAAAATTTAAGCTTACAATTTTTCTTTTCAGAAAGATTTCAGAAATATATAAAGGTCATATTACATACAATTTATGTCATACTACATACACAACCGTAGTTAGATATTTTCTACTGAAGAAGTTTCTTCTATCTAATAATCATAAGGAATATCTCAATATTAATAAGGAAAGACTTGGATGTGTTATATATGTATGCATCAAGGGGTTACTAATGTAAAAACTTTTAAGGACTGTGATCTATATAATATATATATATAATATATATATATATATATAATATATATATATATACATGTGTGTGTAAGGAAAAGTAAACAGATTGGGAAGCTAATATAGATGTTTTGTTTAAATTTCGGAGAAAAGAAAATTCTCAGGGGTTTTCAAATCTTAAGTCAAGGGAAAAAAAACTGAAATCCCTTTGCTTTCCTCTTTTATCACCCAAATGACACTAGGGCTGCAGTTCACGCCCTCAGATAAGTCTAACTAATTATAATCTTTGTTGCCCTGGCAGCCAATTTAGTAAATTCATAAAAAAAGAGATACACATATCAGGCAATTTAAGATTTTGACTGAGACCTAGGCTTTTTACATATACTTCATATTAGCTGCCTTCTTAGTTTGTCCTATAATGAAGTGGGTAACGTTCTGCTAATAAACGTCTTTGACTAAAACGGCGTAACTTGGGCAATGACTGCAACCTTGCAAAATCATGAATTCCGTTGAATACATACACACACACACACATATATATTGTATATAAATATATACACACATACATATATATATATATGTGTGTGTTTGTGTGTATGTAATATGAGAAGGAATAATATTGTAATATGTAAATAGTGCAATATATATAACATCTAGGAATAAGCCTCCCGAAAACACAAATATAAGGGAAAAAAAAATACAAAGATCCTAATGTGTGAAGCAAACAATATAAACACAAAATGTATACCAGTAGGCTTGAAGACGCAATTTTAATCCCTTTTACATTACAAATTCGTACATAAATAAATAAAATATATATAGAGGATATATTAGTTTACATATATATGTACATATATATATATCTGTATATAGACTAAAACAAATAAGGAAATATAATATATATATTCAACAAAAAACATATGTTAAATTCTATATATACATAAACATCAAAAAAAAAAACCAAAGAAGTATATTTTATATTTTTATAAAGATTATATATTTTTTATAAGCCGTCATATATATATATATACACATCTATATATCGTCATTATATGTTCTATAGCTATATTATATTCTTATAATAATCTATATGTCTTTATGTATCTTATATACGTTGTGTCTCAATATACTTTATATTATAAGCATATATGTCTTATATAAATAAAGATAAATACGAAAATATATTATATTAATTAAAGATAATATAACATATAATATACATTATATATATATATATATATATATATTTATATATATATATTATATATATATATATATATATATATATATATTTATATATATATATATATATATTTATATATATATATATATATATATATATGTATATATATATGTATATATATTTATAATTTATATATATATATTATATATATATATATATATATATTTATATATATATATATTTTATATATACATACATATATATAATATATTTACAGATATATACATTACATTCATTGAAGTTATTTAATACTCACATATAAGTAATTGCACTGAAGAACACATTCCTATACTTCTCAAAAAAATTTTCTTGCAATTTTACTGCTAATATACCGTTTATACAACCAAAAACAAAACAGTTTGTATTTACCTTCATTTAAATGTAATTAGAATCTAACGAAATGTATGCTTCAAATTTAAATTTTGAAAAGCACGTCAAGTTGCAGAATGTTTACCCTATCAAAATAAACAGTTTTTTAAAAATTTCGTTGGAAGATATTAATTCCATAAAGTTTTTTTTTAAATGCCGTAGCCTCTTTAGAAGCTTAAGCATAATTTGGAATAATTAACGCTCTAATTAACCACTTAGTGGATGAATACATTAACATATATTAGGCTGAGCTAATGAATAGTAACTGCGGAAGATATAACCTTAGGGAGAAACCTTTATTTAAAGCATTTTTTTCTCATAAATAATGTAAATTTAATACAGGAAGATTATTTTTATTCTCCTATTCAAATTAAATATATCTCAAAGTTTGTAAAATTATTGTTATTAATCTTGTTAAAAAGTGCCTTACTAATATTTTTCCATTAAATATAGTAATTAATAAAAACTCACAGTTAAATATGTTTTATGCATAATTAAATTTTCTTTTTTGGGGCCACATTACTTTTATCC
>CM063508.1:55890543-55898043 GCA_032207245.1 Pardosa pseudoannulata
TATATTGCGAATACAAACTGGAAAATAATGATTTACAAATTTCTTTTTTTTTCAATAAATAATCTCTCCAGTTGTCCAACTATCAAAATCAGGTTAGATCTATACAATTCCATACAACTAGAATTCAATTGTCTTTCACAAAATAAAGAATAACCTACAATGAAATTGTCTCCATTTTTATTAAGTTAACTTAATATGTGAAAGTCCTGTGAAAGTTTCAATAAAAAAATTCAAATCTGGAAGTGAAAAATTGCACCCTTCGTAAAAACTTTAACCTATCTACAAAAAAAGAAAGAAAAAACATTTATTTCATACTCTTTTCAAGCCACAACTTATAACTTTTTAAAAAAATATAAAGCAACCTAATACATAAATCGTAAAGTATATTTCAGAATAAAAAGACGAGGAAAATGCAAAATCCCAGCAATAAAAAAATATACATCAAAATATGCACCATCCTTTGTCATACATATGGCATTATATACCACAGAAAAAAACTTCTAGAATTTTATAACTTGTATTAAAATACCAAAGTACGTAATAAAGCGTGTTTTACATTCATGCATTATTCATCTTTACACCACTTGTGCACTTCTAAGTCCAAACTTTTTGGACATGAAAGATTCGCGACAGATTTTTTCCCTTTCTCTGTGTCTGTGTTGTATATTTTTATTGTTAGACAGCTCCACGCGTCGAAGCTAAATAGCATCAGCAAGATAACAGACATAATTGGACTTATTTCCTGTGAGATAAAATGTCGTAAAAATCACTCCACGTGGGAAAATATGATACCAAGGAATATAATAACGTATAGTAACAAGATACGACAATTATATTTTACAAAAATCCTGTGGGTATCTGAAAAGGATGCATTAATGTTTATGTATTGACTATCTCTTGTATTTTTAATTATAAATTAGAATTAAGGAATTGATTTAATAGTTTCACAACCCTGATATTTAATTGAAAATATAATAAATTTTGGAATAATATTATAAACGCGTGGAAATATTTCATGAATGGGAAAAAAGGGTTCCACAACTAGATAACAAAATATTCCAAAATACAAAAGCTAACCAGTTTAGCTAATATCTTTTATAGACCTTTTATTGAAATTTTTCATTATATAGTTAAAAAGAGACATAAAGTTAGCTACAAATTAAAATAGAGCTAAATATAAAATTTCATATTTCTAAGACTAAACGTTTTTAAAATCTGTTTTATATACGTTAAAATGGTTGTTTTTTCATTACATAAAGTGAAAATAGATATCAAAAGGGATAGTGCATAGCTAGACGTATATAACGTATCGTAAGAAGATACGACAATTATATTTTACAAAAATCCTGTGGGTACCTGAAAAGGATGCATTAATGTTTATGTATTGACTATCTCTTGTATTTTTAATTATAAATTAGAATTAAGGAATTGATTTAATAGTTTCACAACCCTGATATTTAATTGAAAATATAACAAATTTTGGAATAATATTATAAATGCACAGAAATATGCAAAGAACAAAGAAAAATAAACAACTAGACATCATAATATTCCTAAATACAAAATGTCAACATTTTACGGTGAACTAGTACAGCGTTATATCTCACATCGTTTATATACTTTATATTGAAACTTTTTATTATATGGAAGTAAATAGAGATAAAAAGTGTAAGTACACAACTACATGTTAAAATAGTACTAGATATAAAATTTTATATTTTACTATTAAACATGTTTGTGTTATGTCCAAAAATGTTATATACAATAAATTGAAATTTTTTTTCGTTACATAAGAGTTCAAATAGAAATCAAAAGAGAAGGTACACAGATAGACGTGTATAAAGTATTGTAATAAAATACAACAATTATATTTTGAAAAAATCCCAAGGATGTCAAAAAGGGATGCTTATGTACTGAATATCTCTTATATTTTTAATAATATATTAGCATTGATATAAATGTTCATTTTGTTTGAATCATCCTATTAATTGATTTAACAGTGAATTTTAAAATATATATCAAACTAAAGAACCACCTCATTCATGGTGGCTGAACCATCATGTAAAATAGGTTCGTGGCCGCAATGTCCTTAAACGATACCTCCATAAGTGGTTACTCACGACTCTGCTTTCTCTGCTTCTAATTTAAGAGAAACCAGAGTGAACACCGTTACTAGCGTCCGTAGCAGCTTTTAAGCTTTCCGGGGTGTACTGAATAAGTAAAAGCTTCACAGCCATGTTTGGTATAGAGATATCTGTCTGTATTGCCCCTGCGCTGGAAGAAAGCAATCTGATTCATTACTCAGAGAAAAAATAAACAAACGCTCAAAGTGACGGTTATGCATTTTGTCATATAGTTTACACCAGCAAATGAACGACTTGCACACTCTTGCAAATATTTTTGCCGTTGTGATGATTTTGTCTTTGGCAACTTTGAGATTTTTATCCAAGTCCACAGGAGTCAAGTACACTAAATATTCCATATGCTCAGAGTAGAAAAACTGAATTCGGTTGAAGTCTGCTGAGCATGGAAAACAAATGATAGGTACGTCACATCTGATACGTTCATGAGTTGCCAGATGATGGTAAAAAAGTGTGCTGATGCTTCATAGAGCTTGAGAACTAGTTGAATATCTGAAAAAGGGAGTAAAACCCTGTAATAAGATGCAAAGGAAGTCATTAGATTACCTACATTGGTAGATACAAAATGACTTCAGACGCGATGGCTTGCTATTAACACTTTTTAGTCTATCTTCTTCTTCAACAGCCCTATATCCTGGTGCAGGCCAAGGCTTTCTCTGTATGCTTCCTCCAGACGATACCACCTTGTTGCTGGCCTCCCTCTTCTTATTGTACCTTCAATCTTCAAAAAAGTTTTTTAACTGGGTCTAAATCTGTAAGTCAAAAATCGTACCCCAGCCAGTTCTGTTGGATTTAATAACTCTCAAGATGATATGTTGTATTTAGTATACATTTTATGGTTATAACAACTTCTCCATGCATCATTTTCTTTTACTGCAACAAAAATTGACCGAAAGATCTTTCTTTCAAAAATGAGTAGACTGTTTTTCTCTGTTTTGTTAATTACCCATGTCTTACTACCATATAAAATGATCGGTCTTATGAGGATTATGTATAAATTTATTTTTGTATTAATAGAGTGGAATATTTTTTAATTAGTTATTTAAAACTAATTATCATCTATTTGCCATCAGTATTCCGTTCCTAATTTCTACCCCTATCTCATTTTTACTGGTAATAAGAGTGCTCGAGTACTTAAACCAAGTGACTCCTTTAAAAGTTTTAGTTTATCAGACTGAAATAAATAATTATTACGCATCTAGATGAGTACTGTTATCCCTCAATTTAGATTCCCCCTTTATTCTCAATTCAAATTTTCACTATTTTCATTATATTTTGTCAACACCATTAGTTTAATCATGATAAAACACACAGACTTAAGACTTCTAATAAAATATTTTATATGTAAAGTACAGATAATAGGCAAAACTAAAACAACTGTACAATTATCAGTATTTATGAGGATTATGTATAAATTTATTTTTGTATTAATAGAGTGGAATATTTTTTAATTGGCTCTTTAAACCAAAGTAGCATTTGCCATCAGTATTCCGTTCCTAATTTCTACCCCTATCTCATTTTTACTGGTAATAAGAGTGCTCGAGTACTTAAACCAAGTGACTCCTTTAAAAGTTTTAGTTTATCAGACTGAAATAAATAATTATTACGCATCTAGATGAGTACTGTTATCCCTCAATTTAGATTCCCCCTTTATTCTCAATTCAAATTTTCACTATTTTCATTATATTTTGTCAACACCATTAGTTTAATCATGATAAAACACACAGACTTAAGACTTCTAATAAAATATTTTACATGTAAAGTACAGATAATAGCAAAACTAAAACAACTGTACAATTATCAGTATTTATGAGGATTATGTATAAATTTATTTTTGTATTAATAGAGTGGAATGTATATTTTAATTGGCTCTTTAAACCAAAGTAGCATTTGCCATCAGTATTCGGTTCCTAATTTCTACCCCTATCTCATTTTTACTGGTAATAAGAGTGCTCGAGTACTTAAACCAAGTGACTCCTTCAAAAGTTTTACTCTATCAGACTGAAATAAATAATTATTACGCATCTAGATGAGTACTGTTATCCCTCAATTTAGATTCCCCCTTTATTCTTAATTCAAATTTTCATTATTTTCATTATATTCTGACAATACCATTAGTTTAATCATGATAAAACACACAGACTTAAGACTTCTAATAAAATATTTTATATGTAAAGTACAGATAATAGGCAAAACTAAAACAACTGTACTGTTTTAATTTATCTGTTTCGTAATATTTTAATGAACTGATAGAAAATATAACTGCTCTGATCGGGAAAATGACAGAGTTCTAATTTTAACCGAACTTAATTACAAAAACGTTCATTCAATTACCATATTAATTACTAGCAATAATTACTTTTCATGGAGCCTCAAGTAACTGTATAATTTATTACTAAAGGAGGGTTTAATCAGTATAATGCGGTTATTTATTATATAAGAATATTGATCATAAAATTTATTTGTAAATAAATTCCTTTAAAAAATACATTTTACTGAAAATAAAACTATCCTAGTAATTAAAGTTAATTTAGTGATTCAAAAATATTCCCTTATGAATTTGGTCTTAAATCAGTGGCCAAAATATTAGTCAATTTTATACTTCTTTGCTATCTTAAACTATAATTAGGAAAATATTTTGGAAACTTTATTAAACTATAAGAAAAATATTTTTGTGTTTTTAAAAAGCAGCCTTTAAAAGGAGTTTTTCAAATGATTGATTTTCAATTTCAGTCATTTATAAATTATTGGTATTAAATCATTCTTGTAGTGTAAGCTAATTTTTGTGCTGCTTAAAAGCTAATACAAAAAGAGTTTATCCAATAAGCGACCTTTTCGACACTGTTTTCTATGAGCAGGACATTTCTCATGTTAAACTTGCTATTATGCTTAAATGTTTAGGGGATCAGTACTCTTTGGAATGTCTACAATAAATATAGTTTATATGTTTAATGAAAGATAAGTTAGAAATGGGAAATTTCAGAAACAAATCATCAGAAATAAACGTCTTCTGTGTTAACTGCAGTATCATCTAAAACGGTTAAAAATACATTTGTGTTTGTAATGTTAAGTTTTAAATACACTTAGTGTTATTAATCCTAAAAAGATGAGTCTTTTATGAATCCTTCTTTGATGAATCCTTCTGTCTTCCTTTCCGTTTTACAATTACTGGGCTTAATGGGCTTAATGGAGTTTTGGTTCTGATTTTGATTCTGTTTTATTATATATATATATATATATATATATATATATATATATATATATATATATATATATATATATATGTGTGTGTGTGTGTGTGTATATATATGTATATATATATATATATATATATATATATATATATATATATATATATATATATATATATATATATATATATATATATATATATATATATATGTATATGTATATATATGTATATGTATATGTATATATATTGTGCATATGTTAGTACCTAGTAAATGTCAAAATTTACGTAATAAACCTAGCGTAAAATGACATTAGGTTGTCACCACTAATTATTTAAATTCTAAATTATATTTGGCTATTAAAAAAATACAGTATTATATTTTGTGTATTTTTAAAAAATCTGTAAAATATATGAATACTTTGTTTGTACAAACAGTTGGATAAATCCTTATGTAATTATTCATCTATATGAACGTGTACGCAGTTTAAATATTAAATTTTTTCTGTGCACAGAAAAACAGAGAAAACAAACACGAGAAAAGTACTTTAATTTTCTTTTACTTCGACTTCCACTTATTTTGTTTTGTTTGTTTGCGATGCAGTCATGTCCTCTTATTAATTACTCTTTGAGATAAAAAAAGGTTATTAATTAATGTATATTTTGTCGCTTAAAAGTATGACATTTTTGCCAGAGGATAAATCTTTTTAATTATCTGACTCTTACATAGTAAAGTGAAAGTTTTAAAAAATATATTACGGGATAGCCAACGTGATAGTGACAAATTCATCGAAAATATGTAGTTAAACGAAGATGAAAACTGTGAGATAAAAACTCTAAATAAAAAATATAATTTATGATTTAGAATGCTAAGATATTTACTTTTCAGATCATTTTAATACTTTCTTACGCTCTTTCAATTTTCGTGTAGATACACAGTCACAGTGTAATAAATGAAAATATTTTTCTTTCATAATTATGAATTAATTACATTTATAACGAAATTAATTCATCTTAATAGTGGATTATTTCAATTTACTGAATCATGCATCATAATTTAAAAGTTATCTAGTATCATAATATATACTCATATATCATTTTTCTTTTTTTACAAAATCTGTAGAATATATAATTTTCTAAAGCGTTTCTTGTAAACAATTTGTAAATTTGACTGCAAAATTATCTAGAATATAATTTCCTGTTATTCTTTTCTTGAAATACGCAGGAACACTTGTCTGGTAAGCATTTGAATACATTGGCAGATTATGTTAATTCTCTTATTCTGGATTTGGTTTGGTTTTGGAGAGCTACGATTTATTCTTTTCAAACGGAGGGTATATAAGACCTGCACCTACTGCTTAAAGCCGATTCCGAACTACTATGAACATCTATACTACAGTGGAATTCAAACCCACGAACTCCGGTACCAAAGATCAATGTCCTAACCATTCGGTCATCCTATTATGGGAGCACCATATAGGCGAATAACGTTACTCCATAGGAGCACTAAAAACAAAAAGGGTCCTCATACTTTAAAAGCAGTCACCAAACAAAAGTCCTTTTGGGTTTTCCTGCCTTCTCCAGAAGTGACATTTGGAGAACATTGCGACTTCCCACCCTCCAGCCACGAATGATGAACCCGACGTACCTTTGATTAGCTCGAGTTCTAAATCCGCAATACTCCTTTTAAAACAGTTGACACTAGAGGTTGTGAATAGCATCCCATCTGAAGCTTTGGCCATCTATACAGATGGTAGCAGACTTCAAGACGGTACAACAGGGAGTGGTGGTTTAGTCAACAATATTGAGGATGAAAGTAGATTCAGCATCAAAAACCCGACTATTGTTCAGTCGTAAGAAGCAAATCTTAATTATGAACTGAACAATGACAAAAATAGTATTTGGATTTTGACTTATAGCAAGAGTGCTATACATTATTTTAGAAACCAATCAAAAATATTTGATATCCCTGACGGGATTTTATGAGGATTCTCAGTAATGTTGGCCTGAAAACGCTTGTGTTCCTTCAGTGGGTTTCATCGCACGTTGGCATGTATGGTAACGAGATAGCAGATATACTCGACAAGAATGGTTGTGATTTTCCAATAAACGATTTAAATGAGCTTATTCCCTTGTAAATCTACTCCTTAAACAGACAGAAATTATTCT
>CM063508.1:55903043-55913043 GCA_032207245.1 Pardosa pseudoannulata
AGTAATGTAAAGTAATTTATATATGCACTTTTATATGTAACTTAATTCTAAAGTTTTACTGTATCTAGTTTTAAACTAATAAAAATTAAGAATTTTCTCGGTGTAAGAGTAAAACGAGCCAAATACCTGAAAGCATAAAAAATCAGATATGAAAATGGAATTGTGTTGGGATACAGCAAGTAACGTGTGTTGATAATTTTTAATTTTCTAGAGATTTTAACACCTGTTTTTTGGAATTACTGTAATGTAATTCTTAAATGCTTTTTTATATGTAACTTAATTCTAAAGTGTCTAATTTTGAAATCATCAAAATTAAGAGGCAAATTAGAAAGTTGTGATAAATCCCTAAAATGTATTTTGACATCGAAAGATATTACTAAAATAAGTTAGTCCTACTTTAGTCTATATTTCTTGTATATTCAATAACAAAAAATTATACTTCACTACTATAATTTGCTTTGCTATGGTCAAAGCATGAGAGTTTTCTGGCAGAGAAAAGAATGTATACAATTTTAAAAAGCTTAGCTTACTACCTCATATATAAAACCATTCTAAATTTACATGGATACATTCAAAAATAAAGGAGATGAAACAGAGTTGTATTAAAATAAATTTGGTGAAATATAACTGAAGGATTTGCTTTCATTTACAGGAAATAACGTTAAACTTAGAGAGCAGTATTTCAAACTAAAATTTGAAAAGTTAAATTCTGGTACAGTAAACATTTTTCAATATGTTGGCATTATAAACCTTTTAAACGGTGAAAGATCCCAAAACACCATAGGTCTTATTAGCGTAACTGTCACAACTTAAAAGGAATATGCAATTAACTACATATATGTACAATTTAAGTTTCAAACACACTTTAGCTTACTAGCTCATATAAAAAATTATTCTAAATTTACATGGATACATTCAAAAATAAAGGAGATGAAACATAATTGCATTAAAATAGATTTGTTGAAATATAATTGTTTTGGAAATTATATTTCATTATATTTTGGATTATTGAAGGTTTGGCTCTCATTTGCAGGAAATAATGTTAAACTTAGAGAACAGTATTTCAAACTAAAATTTGAAAAGTTAAATTCTGGTACAGTAAACATTTTTCAATATGTTGTCATTACAAAACCATTTAAATGGTGAAAGATCACAAAACAAACTATAGGTTTTGTTAGCGTAACTGTCATAACTTAAAGGAATATGCAATTAACTGCAAATATGTACAAATTTCAAACACAAAGATATACGAATTCAGGGAGAGTAATTCTTCCCAATATTGTGTGCTTAATTAGATACAGAATACTACTTAAAAGAATTTCTCTCAAATATTTTCCGTGTGGTTTTAATTTGGTCTTCGTGGTATAAGATAATTAATACCGAATGGTTAAGTTTTATTTTAGTAAGATTTATGTCCCTCTGATTAGTCACAAATAAGTTAACAGGATTTATGTAGAAGTATATTACATAGGATTGAATCCTGCAATATTATTTGAAAATAAATCTAAGTTGTTATAAAATCAAGCTAATGTGATAAATAAGTAGTGCAAGAAATGTTATAAAATATTACAAAGGCTCTCACTTATTTGATAGTTTTATTTCTTTATAATCCTTCAAATGAAGTCACACGGCATACATTAGATCAATAAAATATCATACTCTTATAAAACAGAATTAAAGAATATAAAGTAATGCACAAACATGAAAAGATAAACAAAAAGAACGTCAAAAATAAAAAAATAAATGTTTTTAATAAAGCTGTGTAATTTTTTTTATACAAATGAGGAAAATCAATGTCTCACACTTTCAATTTGTGAATGATCACAGCTACATACAAGTCAAGAAACATGATTAAATCTGAATACATAATTCATTTAAAACAAATAAACACATTTCTTTCATTTTAAAGTCTTGTGATCTTAATTTTCTGTTTAAAATATTCGTCAGTTTTATCCTGATTTTTCTCCTCTTTATTCCGTTCTTTACAATGCATTATTTATTTATTTCTTTTAAAAAAAGAAATCATTTCTTGAAACAACCCCGTGCATTTCCGAGCTATAATTTATGCTTCACTCAAATATTTTATATCTGTTTTTCTTTACGAAAAAAAAATATTCTAAATTATACATCTCTTTAAACAACAAAAAAAGTGACTTCTGAAAGTCCAAAGAAAAGTTTCGTTTTTTTTCCGTATGGTTGCAGCGCTAACCAATTCCGAATTATTCTTACAACCTGAAAATGTATCATTCTGATATCGCAAGTGGGTGGGCAATCACGGGTCTCTTGTTACGGTGTCTTAGAGGAATGATATATAAGGTGATAAATAATCCCCCGCGCATCCAATTAAGCCGGTCTCTAGGGTCTTCTTATTTAGATACGTCATTACTGAGGACTATAAATTAAAGAATGACGACTTTGAAAAGAAAATTCTGATAGCTTTCTCTTTTACGAGAAATGGTCTCGCAGGTGGAAACAGAAGATAGCTTTTGAAATATACTATTGTGTAGGAAGGAAATTCTTTTGGAGCAGTATCAAAATATTTGGAGATTATCATGGGAATTTTTTCAATGAACCGATATAAAATATTCAAAAGTACTAGTATATGAATTAAGAGTATTTCGCTAAATAAAATTTAAACTTATTATTTATTATTGTCATATTGCATCAAATGCATGACTACTTACATATCTAATATGTTGCTCCTTATTTTTCGTTTTTAGCAGCTTAAAAAATAAGACTGTATTACGGTTTGAGGAAAATAAAATATATATTAAAGGACATAAATTCATGGCTACTTACATATCTAATATATTGCTCATAATTTTTAGTTTTCATCGACTTTGAATGGCGTGTGTAATACTATGTTTTAAAAGTATATATTATATGAAAAACTTGATTACATGTTTCTGTTTAACATTACCATCTGACAAAAGTGTTTTAATTTTGCTTTTGAAAAATTCACAAAGAAAAAAAAATTGAAATTCGAAATTTTCCTACTATGACGTTAGTACTAAAGATATCTACTTTGAAAACTTAATAGAAGCTAATTGTATTATTTTAACCCTTTCTCACCTGATTTTTTTTATTTTCGCTAATCGATCTGAAATGCCAGCAACTAGCTATTGTAAAACGTTAAGGAAAAGTAAATAAATTAAATCCTGATTACAAGCTTTTCAAGAAAAACAGCTTTTTTTGCGTACAAGTGTACACATTAGTACTATGAAAATATTATATGTGAAATTTAATCGTATAATCGAAGCTAATTATATTACTTTAAGCAAGGAGGCGACACAGGAAGAAGGATGAGAAATTGTCAATCAAACCACAAAAAGAAGTTATCAGTTAGACATGTATTTGTATTATTTCCTATTTATACAATACATAGAGGCAGAAGTATTGAGCCTCAACACTTTGTGCAAAGAGCCACATATAAGCACTGAGGCTCACCAGTTGTAATGTTTGACCCTTGCTTTGTAAAATAGAAAAATTAGTTTCAAATGATATTTAACTCGAGATATGTAGAGATTATAGACTTTTTACAAAGCAAAATTTATGGCAAAGTGAAAGATGAGTTTAAGCACAAATTATTAAATATCAATTTAGACTACAGTAATTGAAAATAAAGATTAATATCTTATTACTTATCTCATCTCAAGTTATGAAATCGTAATGTAAAATTTAGCAATATTAATATAAAATAATGCATGAGAAAATAATTTACATTATCCGTTAGCATTATTTCTATAGTTATCTTTTATTTTAAGAGGCAATTTTTGGTTGTAGTTACGAAAAAACTTCCAAGAATTTTTTTTTAAATATCGTAATCGTCTTTTTTTTAATATGCGGTTTTCAAATATCAAACCGTATGTTGTATAGAGACTCGCAGCTTGGAAACAGTTTAGAAAAGGGCACAAAGTAAAGGGTAGAAAAAATTAGGAAAAATATGCATCAGTAGTGTTTTTAATAACTTCAAAGAAGAAAGAAGAGAATTATGTAATTTGAAAATTTACCTAACCTAAACAAATGTTAATATAGAAGATATTAATTTCTCTAAAAATACTCAGTAGAGAATTGAATCTATTAAACTGGTAAATAACTGATTTGTTTGTAATATTTTAAACATGAAAGTTGTGTATATTGGATGAAAACTGTGGTAAAATAAAAAAGCCAAACTGTCGTATAACGAGTATATTGTGAACGTACAATTATTACCTACATTTACCTATAGGTTAAGTTAAAAGTAAATATGTAGAATTAATACATTAGTTGATAGATTAGCTTATTTGATTTATTGTTAAATTAATTTAGAGTTAAATCATGAATTAGTATATACGTGAAATCACGAAATTCTTACTTTTTGAAACATATTCTATGAAAGAGCAGTGCACTCATACACTCGACAAACCAAGTCTTAGTTAATTATTAATTTCTTTACCTCAGAAAAATACTCAAACTTTTTACTGTATGGGATACACATTATAAAAGTACAGTATTCACTATATTGGTGTAGAAATCTACCTCATTTAGCATGAATTCATACACTATACAAGCCAAGTCTACATATAGAACTTAATTCTTAAAAATGAAATAACAAATAACATTGAAAACGTCTTTGAACCAAGCTATATGTAGATCCAGTGTACAACAGAATCCTATATTATGTTACACTACTATAACTTAACTAGTCATTACTTTGATGCAACAATTTAGCATCGATATATTCAGTAATAGTATTAAATATTTAATATACAGTTACATAGATACACAATTTTTCTTACTTTTTTTACTGATACAAGCTTTTATTGAAAGAACTCAGCATGAGAGAAAGTAGCTAGAGGTTACGAAAAAGAGACCTAAGAGTTTTTTTTAAACATCGTAATCTTCTTTTCTTAAAACACGCGGTTTGAAAAACTCTAACATTGTGCGATATCGATAATCTGGCAGCCTGAAAACAGTTCAGAGAAAAACAAAAAATAAAAGGTAGAAAATGCGAAAAAAATGCATCAGGAATATTTTTAAAAAATTCAAAAAATTCAGAGAAGAAAGAAGCAAACCACTTAAGTTGAAACTTTCCTTGATCAAAAGTTGATATAAAGATATCACCATTTTAAAAACAAATACTCAGAGAATAGTACCACATATGTTTATGTTTTTAATATTACAAGCTATTATATAATAATTAATGCATTAATGTCTAACATATTAAAAACATAGCTCCTAGAATTTTTATGTTTTTTTCAGAATGTTTTCTTCAGGTTTTCATTTTAGTGAAGGTATATGGCAATCCTATAAACAATTTATCAAATTTTCGAGTATATAATATTATTTCTAATTTCGTCATTAGGATTGAAATTTCGTGAATATCCGAATCTCTCAGATACATTTACTTTATCAGTAGCTACATTAACTGAAATATTGATGAATAGTAATATATTTTATAAATATTAACTATACAAGCTTGTTTACATGAGATAACACACAAACTTAAAGAAGTATTTCTTTCTTTTAAATGACATTCAAGAGAAAATGATCGCAAATGATGACGCTCCAATATTGATTCATAAACTGCATACTTATGTGATATAACTGTATGAAGTTAAAAATAACTTAGATTTAAGATGTCTACAACAAATATAAATCATTTCGGTTCTCTTTTCCATAAAAATTATTTTTATCTAATATTTATTGAAAAAACTTAACCATGTTTATAAATTGACATGCTTTCTTTTATAAAAATTTTATAAGCTTTTTATTTAACTTTATACAGTGTCAGTAAAATACTGGAATATAACATAAGAGAAAATTCCTATGGTTTTATTTTCCATCATGTCAAATATGATAAGTAGAAAGTAACTCATAACTTTCTTTTATTAAATATTTCAAATTATCTATTACTTTCGATTAAAAAAAAGAGTACATTCCAGACAAAATATTGAAGCAATTTTCATATAGCTCCTTATTAATTTTAAATTTTATAAGACATGTGTTTTAACAAGGTTAGAAAATAAAAAAATTGAGTTAAATACACATTTATACTGTTAGAAAATGCAAATTACTCAATACTAGAAAACAATACTAACACTATGTAAGTAATGTTGATTATTGCATAACAACATATGTCATATTTTGTATTCTAAAAAATCATCCTAGTACTCTTACTAATATTCTCTTACTAATTATTTCGATCTGAAGTTTATATAAAAAAACTTATTAAACTTTAAAAGAGCGATAAAAAATAAATGGTTTTATTATCAAAATAATAGATTTAGAATGCAAATTATTGAAATGTTGCATAGCCTAAAAGAAAATGTATAAATAATTTATTTCTCATTATGCAACATGAAAAAATATTTTTATTTAACAAAATTCCATTAATCTTTCCATTATTGCATATTTCATTAAGCTATGCGTTGTTTTATAATATTTAAAAAGGATATTAATTTTTAATGAACAAATTGAAATGATTCTTCTATTTAGTAATTTGAAGAAAAGAAATCTTTTTAGACTTTTCAATAGCATGTAGTTTTAACAAAATTACAGAAATTAAAAAAAATTATATTCTAAATTTCTTAGAATTACTTATTATTTAACAAATATCAAACATGGCATATTATGACATTCAAGTGATGATATATTATCCGAAGATTAAAAACACTCTGAGCTCTCTTTTAGGAAGAAATAAACAATAAAAACTGTGAAACCTATTCTACATATTTAGAAGATAAATATCAAATATTATTAAACGATATAACTATAATAATAAATATTACAACAGCAATGTACAACTATAGTGCATGAATTTGTCTCGAAACATCTACAGGACAAGAAAATATATCCGATATTTCTTTTATCGGCATTAGCAGCAAGTTAGGTTAAAATAAGTTTGATTTCATAAATTAACTGGAGAAATTACCTAATATTACTAAAATAAAACACATTTTAGTAATATTATGTTATTTATCCAGATGAAAAGCTCTCTAAATTTTAGTAGTCATCGTTATTTTAAATTTACTATGATAGAAAAAATCAAGAACTGCGTGTTAATTACTGCAAATTCACGCCCATCCTTCAGTGTCAGTCTTCGGCTCTCAAAGCTATGTTTATATAAAAATTCAAATTAGCTTATAGATTATAATAGACTAACAATATAAATATCATCTAACATAAAATAACTGATTTTCACAAAACAAATAGCACATTCATTTAAATTTAGGTTTTACCATGAAATATAATCTAAATAAAAGAATGATTTATATCTAATTCCAAATTTTTTTAAGTGAATAAATGTATCAACAAATAAAAATATTATTCCATCAAATAGATATTTTTCATACAAAAACGTTATTAATGACTGAATAAGATTGACATCTAAAAACTATATTAAAAAATGGGCAATGTACCAAATTCAAATTAATAAAATGAAATAAGTCAAGTAAATATGAACAAAAAAATGCATTATCTAAAACCACAGTTTAAACGCTTTTATATGAATTAAGTTATGTAAAAGATTTGAATTCTTTTAACATGCAATTAAAAGTTATATAAAAGTTATATAAAAATATTATTCCATCAAATAGATGATAAATATTTTATCGTACAAAAAAGCCATTATACGCCATTAACGACTAAATAAGATTGGTATCTAAAAACTAGATTAAAAAATTGGCACAGCTGTATTGAAAATAAAATAAATGTACCAAATTCAAATAAATCACTAAACGAATTATAAATTTAAAAGAAACCTACTATTTCTACATGTGTTTTAATTTGAAAAAAGCCTTCTATCTCTACATATTTTTTGACTTTTTTATTTCTAAATTAACCTGCCTACAAGTTTCCAACGGTTGACCTGAATCCATAATCAAGAAAAATTCAGCTATTTCAAAATGTATAATTCATATACATGTAATACCATTTTAACCCAAAAGTAACTAACTTAATTAACATTGTATTTAAAATAAATCCTATCCATAAAATTGAAGTTTTTGGCGAAGCTATTTTATTTCTCTTATTATCGTAAAAACCTTAGCGACTTCACATGCACCAAATCCATTTCCTGCTTAACTCAGTTATTCTTATATTACTCCTTTACGCTACTTAGTTTCACTTCTTATGCGTCATCATATGACTAATTATTAACATTAGCTGGCCCACTATACCCGAAGTTACAATAGAACTACATAAATACGTTTTCGGTCTGAAGGACAGTAGATGATGTGTCAGAAAAAAATCCAACATTTTTTTTTTCCAAACAACCATGTCCGAGCGGTGGCCGAATGGTAGAGTGCTGTTCTTCGGTATCAGATTTCACCGGTTTGAATCAAGCTGATGACATGGTTGTTCATGGCAGTTCAGAATCGGCTTTAAGTAGTAGGTCCCTCAGAACTCCAAACCAAACAAAATAAATCATGTTTTTTTTTACCTTGCGACTCTATTTATCAGCATGAATAAAATTTTTCCTTTGTGGTAAATCTAAAACACCAATATACATATACGCATACATATAAGGATTTTTTTTATTGATTATGTAACTATTGGTATTCTGAAAAATTAGTCTGGCACTCATTTTCTAAGAAATTTTTAGACTTGAAATTTCTTTAAAAAATCAATCCAGTTTTCAACAAGATGGGAAGATTAAATTATTTTCATAAAGCTAATATATTTAGTAAAATACTGTAATAAAATTGAACAAAAACTGAAAACATATCCTATCAAATATTAAAACATGATCGTTATTATTAAAAATTAGATTTATCTTTTTATATTGCTTTTTTATTATACTATATATTATGTTATATTTTTTAAAAAGAGGATTTAATTCAAAATTTTTGGTACTATATATTTTTCTTTGAATAGTATCAAGGCATATCGAAAAACACTATATTCATAGTCTTTTCTTCAAGGTTTGCATTTTAACGAGATTAGAAAATTTAATCATTTTTTAGTCAAATATATTCAGAAAGTTAATTCTATATTAATAATTCAATAATAAACTAAAATATTTTGCATTGTACATAGTAATATAAGCATATCGTAACACTATGTTACATGAATATATTAATAAACTAGGTAATGGCAATTTGCCAATACAATCAGACGATACTCATTAATTAGTAATAAATGATATAAATGACATGATTAATAATAGGATATCTATATGTAGTATACACACATGAGATATATCTACGCATATAGATATGACTAGAAACAATGCAATTTCTAGATTATGAGAATATACGATGTCAGGAATACCTTTTTTTCTATATTAACGTAATCAGCAATTTAAGATAAAAATTTGAAAAAAGCAGCAATATTTTAATAAAATTTATAATAGGTTGAAATTAATATTTATTTTAAAATTTCAATCAATGACATATATAATGACATTATAAGGCTGTAATCACTACAAATATAAAACTGATTAAAAAACAATTAACAATGTCTATTTTAGAAAGATTATCTTTTAGCTCACACTTTAAAAGCTAAAAAAAGTTTTCCATAAAACAAATATTAAACCAAACTCTCAAAAAGTTCAGTTATAATTTTAATTTACTACATTTCTAATTAATTCTCCAATTACTGACAGTGCTCTATAATTCATTTTAAGTGATACTAACTTATCGATTTAAAATCCTTAAAATTTCTAGTAAATTGCATTGGTTTAGTTTGGAGGACATAGCTCATTTTTTCAACAGGTGATTTTATAGACATGGTCTGCTCATAGCTCATTCAGAATAGCACTGAAAATCCATGGAAAATGGGAAAGGCTTCAGTATCGTAAGGCATCACCGTGCCTGTTCAACATAATAAACAAGATAGGTTTACTATTTTAAATTTTAAACATTTTACTAAGGTAGCAAAAATTAATTGTTTCGAATTTTCATATATATATTTTACTAAGATTAAAGTAATTTTAATATTAAATTATTTATATATAATTTAATTTAATTTTTTTAATATATATTAATAATATATATATATAATATAATATATATATATA
>CM063508.1:55915543-55920543 GCA_032207245.1 Pardosa pseudoannulata
GAAATGTTTCGAAAAAGAATTTAAGTCGAGGACGCTCCTTTTAAATCTTAGAGCTAGGAAAATATTTTAAGAATTAGAATGGGAGAGAATATTTAAGATCATTAAAGTGAAACTATTTTAAATATATAAATGAGAGAGAGTTATTTCTAAATCAAATCTAATTATTGGTAGTTATTTTTGATACTTTAACATCTTACTATTGTTCCAGTTAATTTCCTTTCATATTAGACCCGATCACAACACTAAATACAAAATAAAAAGTGTATACTTAGACACATCTGTTTCTGAACCCATTAAATAAAAAGTATCTTTCTGAGTAAAATATATAAAATTAGGTACAATCGGGATAGAAAATATCAGACAGCTACTGAAAATCTGGGAAATTTATTTCTATTGGGTGATTTTATGTGGAATGTTTTTATAACGCTAAAGGCCTCAGAGGCCCGGCGCGCGTCCTCGCTGATTAACAAAAGCGGGGGATCTTTGGTCGCCTTGAGCGTCGAACCCGCAACCCCTCTATTACAAGATCGTTGCCTTCTCGACTGATCTACCACAACTCACCAAAGAAATATTTTATATATTTGGTTGAATTTGTCCTTTTGAATGTACCCTGTCCCCTTATTGCGTGTTTGAATTACTTACAGACTGCTATGCTTTATTACCTAGTTCAGAAATTACCTTAATCCATGACTAATTTTAAATAAGTAACTATCCTAAATACTTCATAATCTGCTACAAATATTGCATTATCATCAGCGACAAAGTGCAGTGTTTAAAAAGAATATTTCGAGTTACATTTTAGATAAAATTTGTCAACAAGCTTCTTAAGGATAATTATTGGCTTGCATTTTCCAGGTAGCATCATCGTTATTACGCCTACCGGGATACAGATGAGACAGTTTTAGCGGGGGATTTAATAACCCAATTTAAAATATCTTAATAACCATAATTTAATATGTAAGTAGGTTATTACATTTTATGGAGACAAGATAATTAATGGTAGTCGTCAGTCAGAAATTTTAAAGTCTTGATTACAAAAATAGCGCCTAAAATTCCAGCATTTTACATTTATTTAAACTGCGCATTAGAATAATTTATTCCCAAGATTCCAGTCTAAGTCACTATTTTAATGAAACAATAAATAATGTTTTAATCTTAATTTTATTTATTCAGGAGATATTTGGTTTTTATAATTTTTTTATGTTGCAATATATAATTTTTTAATCTTATTTCTATTAATTAGAAAGATATTTGGCTGTTATAATTTTTATGCAACAATATATAATGTTTAAATCTTAATTCTATTTATTCGAACGATATTTGGTTATTATAATTTTTTATGCTGCAATATATAATGTTTTAATCTTAATTGTGTTTATTCGAGAGATATTTGGTTATCATAATTTTTTAAGCAGCAATATATAATGCTTTAATTTTACTTCTATTTATTCGATAAATATATAGCTATTATAAATTTTTATGCTGCAATATATAATGTTTAAACCTTAATTCCATTTATTAGAAAGGCATTTGGTTATTATAATTTTATGCAACAATATATAATGTTTTTATTTTACCTCTATTTATTCCAAAACTATTTGATTATAATAAATTTTTAAGCAACAATGTATAATGTTTTAATCTTACTTCTATTTATTCCAAATTTTTATTCTGCAATATATAATTTTTAAGTCTTAATTCCATTTATTAGAAAGATATTTGGTTGTTATAATTTTATACAACAATATATAATGTTTTGATTTTACTTCTATTTATTCCAAAAAATTTTGGTTATTATAAATTTTTATATTGCAATATATAATGTTTAAATCATATTGGTTATTATAATTTTATTATACAACAATATATATTGTTTTGACTTTACTTCTATTTATTCCAAAAAAATGTTTGGTTATTATAAATATTTATCCAACAATATGTAATGTTTTAATCTTACTTCTATTTACTCGAAAGAAACTCATATTTCATTATTATAAATTTTTATGCAACAATATATGATGTTTTTATCTAACTTTTATTTATTCAATAAATATTTGGTTATTGTATTTTTTGATAAAACATATATATTATCTTGCTTCTATCTGTTCGAAAGATATTATGTTATTATAAATGTTTATGATAATATTTTAGAATATTTTAAATAACATGCATAAAGTCATGACTTACAGATAATTCCTTATCGTGTATACAGGAAAGTAAATTCCAAACAAAATAATTTTGGAAACTTTAATATCAAAGCTAGATTTATTAATTTATACTATCCTGTTTAATATTAGCTATGCCTCAAAGTTTAAATATTTCTATGATTTCTTTGACTGATATTTAGATTGATGACATTTAAAAGCTTTTTATGACTTTCATGTCTTTTTTCTGTATCTAGGAAATATATTTCAATTCCAAACGAAATATTTTTGTATATATAATCAAAATATATTTGCTACTGCAAAGTGTCATGTGAAAGATTAGTTTTTAATTCTTCCTTATGCAACAAATATTTAACGTTTTTATTTTTCTTCTATTTCTTTGAATATTACTCGTTATTATTACTTTCTCTGACCATGTTTAAACAGGTTTTAGATAGTATGTACAAAAATATAACCTACACAGTTTTTCTTTCCCAGTATATAATTTTTTTTTATTTTAAAAGAATTAATATTGGTATGTTTAATCGCAATAATTTCATTTGTTACTCTAAACAATCTTTTGAAGCAATTGTAATTACACGTTTTCTTATGGAAAAATTATATAACAATTTAATCTTCTATTATTATTTTAAAAGATATTTGGTAATTATTATTTTATAATAACGATTCAGCAGGTTTTAGATTGCATGCACAAAAAAAGTTTACTTGCCTGTTTATATTTTCAAAACTCTTACTATAAAAACAAAACTCCTCGTATAACAGAGAGATACAACAAAGTTATTATTACATTGTATCAAAAACTATAATAAATAAGCTGCTATTTCAGAAAATTGAAACATTAGCAATTATGTTTATGTCATTGTTTATACAATTTAAAATGCAGTTTGTTTTCTTTTGTAATTTAATCGGCAATTTTACTGTAAACTTATATAAAAAGACTTATAAGGACAGTTAAAAGTGTTTCAGTTTTAAAAACTTCCTACACATCTTTTTTTTTTTTTTTTTTTTTTTTTTTTTTTTTTAATCTTGACATCATGAGTTTGCATGAAGTTATATTTTATACTTATTAATATATGAAAAAATGACTTAGTGTTAAATTATTAAAATTCTTAAGATACTATATATATACCTTAAATCAGTATGTGTACTTCAACCATGTTTCAAATACTTACTGTAAAAGACAATTATGATAATTCTGCCACAACACATAAAATATTAATAAAATTAAATATTTTTAAAAGAACACTTCAAAACTTTCCCTTGCCTAAAACATAAACAAAGGTCTTCTACGTACTTTAGATTTAGTATTTTACTTCCAATGCGGAAGCACTTAGATTTACACATTAGCATCTACTACGCTACAATTTTTTTTTTCTTTTTTTTGTGGAAGAACATACAGTTGTTCACCTTTTTCACTTTATAGAGACTACACAATAAAAAAAAATGCATCTTAGCCTTACACAGGAGTTCAAGCCAAATCTGTCGGCTGGAGGCGCAATATAATACCCACTGTATAACCGAAACACCTTTTTAACATAAATTATTATGGTTTGTAATTGTTTCAATATCGTACGTATTTCATAAACGAAGTTAATTTTGTTTCTTACGGTAAACTTATAAAAAAAAGACCTATAAAGACAGTTAACAGGGTTTCATTTTTAAAAACATTTTTTATCGCTTTTTTTTTGTATCTTAAGATCATGAGTTTGCATGAAGTTGTATTTTATATTTATTAATATATGAAAGAATGGGTTAGTGCTACATTATTAAAATTCCTAAGCTACTATATATATCTTAAATTAGTTTGCGCATTTCTACCATGCTTCTTACTGTAAAAGATAATTATGATAATTCTACCGCAACACATTTTCCACTATATGTGTTTATGAACAGTAAATGTAGTTAAATATTTTCCAAATAACACTTCGAAACTTTCCCTTGCCTAAAAGATAAACAAAGATGTCCTACGTACTTTAGATTTAGTATTTTATTTCCAATGTGGAAGCACTTTCTTTTACACATTAGAATCTACTACGTCTCAAATGTTGTCGGATTTTTTTTTCAATTTTTATTATAGCCTTATTCGGGAATCGAACACAAGTCCATTGGATGAAGGAGCAATACTCTAACCACTGCATAACCGAAGCACCGCTGTAACATAAATTATTATGTTTTGCAATAGTTTAAATATAGTACACATTTTATAAACACAGTTAACCTGGTTTCACTCAATGAAATTTAATTTTCCTTTCTTGTTTATAAATTGTTCGTGATAAATTTATATTCACAAATATTTTTTATAAGAAACATATATAAGAAAAATAAAAGCTTCTATCAAAAACTTTTATACTTAAAGTTGTAATTTGGGTTTATTGAATCAATTACTTTGTGTTATCAATCAACTGTGTCTATAGATTATATACATATATATATCAATGGAGTTATTACAATTCAGTTTCCTTCTCCGTAAACAACTTTATAACTTAAATATATTTCTGAAAAGAAAAAATATCACAAAATTGTAAATAAAGAACAAATAAGGAAAATACTTACAATATTTTATCAAAGCAATAATAAATAATATTTTTATGGTATAATTCTTTGCATAATATTACACTGCGGAAACTAATTTATTACTTGATTACATTTTTACAAAAGGACACATATCCCACCGTCTGAATAAAGCATAAATATAAAAAGATGACCACATTATTTTATCAAAACATAATACACAATGCTTTTCTACTATACATTTGTGATTATTTAATTTAACTTCTCAGACTAATTTAAGCTTTAATACGTTTTAAGAAATGTAGAATATCCCACCATGTAAAT
>CM063508.1:55925543-55928043 GCA_032207245.1 Pardosa pseudoannulata
CCGCTGAAGCTAATTCGAGACGTGGATGGCATGGCTATAAACGCTGTCATTGCAAAAAGAAATGTTTAGTTACTAAATGCCATTAATAAATGCAAGGGACTCTTGTGCAATTCAAATTGCTATAGCAGTATAAATTGTTGCAACAAATAAGATAATATAACGTCAATCACATAATTAAGTTAATTATTGGTATTATTTTCTGTTCTAAGAGTGTTCGGTTTGTTTTATGTTCAACAGTTACATGTGCTATTACTATAAATTTGACTGTATTATGAAGAAGAAAATATAAATATCCGACATGTTCGACATTCACCATTAGTGCATGGTGAATGTCGACATTTACCAGTGTAAGTCAGAAATAAGGGTATTTAGCAAATATTTCGGACATACACCAAACGACTACGTGAATGTTGACATTCACCGGTGAAAGTCGACATTCTCCAGATTTCGGTCTTTCACAGTAACATATATATCTATATAAAAATGTTAAATATATAATATATATAAAAATATATATATATAAAATATCTTAATCTTATAAAAATATAATATATATATAATTATTTTATATATATAAAATATATATAATATTTATATTTATAAAAATATTAAAATAAATATATATATAAATATAAATAAATATAAATAAATATATATATATAATATATATATACTATATATAAAATTATAAATATAATATAAAAAAATATATTTATTGAAAAATCAATATATACTATATATGTATATTTAATGTAAAAATATTTATATATAAATATATTATATAATAAAATATCTATGAAATTATATAAGTTATAAGAAGTGTAATTATAGTAAAATATGTAAAAAATATATTAAAATTGAATATATATAAATATGTTGTATAAATAAATAAATATATTGTAAAATATATATTATATAAATATTTATATATATAAAATATATGTAATATATATATATATAAATGTAATATTATAAAATATTTTATTTAAATATATCTTTCATCACAAAATAATTGCTTCAAACATATATAAATTTATATAATATATAAATTATTTTTATTATTTTGTTTTAGCAATATTATACATAATTTATAATTTAAATATATTAAAACATTATTTTTTTAATAATTTTCATCAAGTACTTTATTTGTATGATAAAAAAACACAACGCCTATATTAACATACTATTGGTTATTTCTGATTTACGGTTTTAATTAAGATATATGTAAAAATTTTTTGATTTGTAAAGATTTAATATAAAATGTAAGAATAAGGATTGCTTGTATTTTTTTCCTTAAATATTCTTATATTTATATATATATATATATATATATAACAAAACTATATATAATTTCTTATATAATATATAATTATAATTATATTTAATTATATTTATATTATATTTATTGATTTAAAACATTATATAAATAACTTTAAATATAAATATATTTTATAAAAATATTTATATATATATATTTTAAAATAGTAAATATTAAAATAATATTATTATATTTATCTTATATTATTATTAAATATACTTATAAAATATAAAATATCTATTATTAATAAATATATATAATATATATATCTTATATATAATAGACATAAATATATATCTAAATATTTTAAATATAATAAAAATTTTCTTTATTTATATTATTATATACATTATATATATATAAACATATAAAATATATTTATATTAAATAGTATACATTTATCTTATTATTTTATTGTTATTATAAAAATATTATTGAAAATATTAATAGTATTTAAACAGTTATTGTACTTAAGATGTTTTCAAAATTAAACAAAAAAAAAGTATAAAAGAAAATTTTTGTAAAGCTATTTATTTATAAATATATACTAAAAATATTTATTGTTTATATGTAGTTATATAACTAAAAATGGCATAATGTTTTTTACTGAAAGGGATTATCAGTTAAATTATTCATCACAGTAAGATGCTTCAAACTATAAAAATGTCTACTAATGAAAAAAATATTTTACATATAGGCTTAAGAGCTAATATTGATAAACATTTATACAAATACATTAATTTATGGAGGTTAAAAGTGGTTTCTGGTAACAATGATTCTCTCAAACATAAATTATGGATATACAGAGTACCGGTAACCTGCTAATAGTCATCTTCATAACACCTGAATTTCATACACGGCTTCTAATTTAAATAATTGAAATACAGCTTTAAATTAATTTCAATAAACTTTAAGAATGCATTACAACTTTTAAAATGTTACTTATATTAATACGACAGATACAATACATGTTATTACGATACAATAGATGTTATTGCATATAAATGCAATGCTTTATAATTTTTAAAATATTAGATAGTTTGAAGACTTTGATTTACTTAATGAAACAGATATTTTATTTGAATTAGTATAAAAGTTTATTGTGATACTAGCTTATAGTCCATCATATGACGAAATCAAAAAAATCGTTAATTTTCCAGACTTGTAAAGTACCCTATCAGA
>CM063508.1:55930543-55933043 GCA_032207245.1 Pardosa pseudoannulata
TTGTATGTGTGTGACTTGAAAATTTTTCAGCAACTTGATTTATCGGAATGCATGACGTGGCTTATTATAAGTAGACTTGAATCCGGGCAAGCACAAAGTAGTGTCGCGGAAGACCAGAAGTGTCGATGCAAGTCTGTGTAATCGATTCCAAGAAATAGGGAATGTTAGAAGTCGACCAGGGCAATGTCGGCCAATCTCCACTACCGCAACTGATGACCGGTATATACTGTTAACTGCTTGCCGAAACAGAACAAACAATGCAACTTCTGAATAAACAGTTGTTGTTGGCAACATGACGAAAGTTGTCCAGCCAAAAAAATATGTAATAGGCTTCATCAGGTAGGTTTCTATGCACATGGACCAATGGACTCGACCGTGCGGCTCGAAGAAGTCGGGCTGCTGAACATCAAGATTTGGAGCAACATAATAAGGCGATTTCACCCAGCAGAGCGCATCTCAACTTATGACAATTCAGGCTTTAATTTCAAACGGAAGGGCAGTTTATTGTTTGTCTATTAGCTGTTGTAAACATGAAAATGAATGAGAAGGGCTTTATAGTAGTCGTGACGTTGCGACGAATTGCTCTATTGGAGCCAAGGGCTATTTACAGACGAGTCTGAAGAAAAAAAAATTGTCACAATATTTGCCAGCCTTTCTTAAGTGCAAAGATATGAAACTACTTTTAGTTTTAAAAGTTTAAAACACAGATGTACAATAAATGTATTTAAGGAAATAAAATATTTTTTTTATTCCAGAACACTTGACTGAACACCACAAATAGCATTAAATTTTTTTAAAGGTTTTAAAGGCAGTTGCATAAAACTACGATAGTTTAGTTTCACCTTACACATTTTTGTATTACAATGAGTTCCAACGTTAACTTAGAGGACATATATATTTTCACCTTTCATAATATTTTGTTAACTAATTCCATTCTCAAAATTAAAGCTATGATTTCCTTGCCTGAATTTGAATTGTAGATTAAATCCCTTCTTAGTAAAATTCAGTGTCGTAAACATTCATAATTTTCAACGTTTGTACATCTCTCTCAAGTTCATTTGCAGAATACCCTGATTTTAAAGTCATATTTAAGAGTCTGTTGACTTAAAAACCATTGCTCTTCATTGCTCGTGAAATAATTCACAGCTGAAAACTTTATGTTACTCCATTTATATATACGATAAACAATTGAGTTCAAGTACTGTATTTTTTAAGAAAAAGTAAAATATAATATGTTATTATTAGTTTTTACAGTATTTGCAAGTATTAAAACATAAGGAAATGGAAATATGTATACACCAATATGTAATCTTATGCAAAAGCAAATTATTACTTATTGGTGTGAAAATTCCGGCACTTGTTATTTTTACCTTTAATGATGTGAGTCATAATATAGTAATACAAAATTAATTTTTCATGATTACATATGCACTTCAAAGCCCTATATATTACAAATTTAGACCTACCTCTAATAAAATTTATAGGAGATAGCCATTTAAGAAGTAACAATTCAGCAATTTTCTTCAAAATATTCCAATATTATTTAATAAAAATAGGTGTACATTTTTTAAAAAATGTTTAACAACCAAACTACATATCATTACACTCACTTATGTAAATTGTAAGTAATAAGTTTCAACTTTTTTTTCAACAATCTCTTTTTGCTATCAGATTATTCCAAAGCGGTAAAAAGTTAAAATATAATTTCTCCGACAACTTTTTGGTGCAGAGAATTTTTACAACATATTAATTGCACCCACTTAAAAATCTGCTGTCTTAAGTTTGAAATTAAAATTAAATCTTCTATGAAAGTCTCTTTATGAATAAAACTTTAAATATAACGATTTGTTTATGATCAGACTCCTTTAAAACTATGTCTTCCGGTTATTTAAATTCAAGTTCTCGTTTATCCTTCAAACTGATATTGTCATAACTTCTATTTTAAAAGACGCAAAAGAAAACCGTCTTCGGTAAGCTGATTTTCTACCTTTCATATACATTGTCTACCAATAAGTATTTGGACACCTATGCAAATGACAATATCTGCGCTCAGGTACGTCAAAGCCTCCACCGATATGTATCGTGTATGAAACAACATCGTCATTAGTCGGATGCAAGACATCGTGCAGCTCGGAGCTCTCAGATTTCGAGAAAGGTATAATTATCGGGTATCACAAATGTGGCCGATCCTTAAGGGACATATTTAGCTATCTGAAGTACCCATAATAGACAGTGGCCTATGTGATTAAGAAGTGGGAGGTGAGCGGTGATTGTCGGAATGTGCCCCGAGTCGGCAGACCAACGAAACTGGGAAATAGAAACCGACGAGTGCTGTCCAGAGCAATTCGGAAGAACCGCACCCAACCGATGGCGTTTCCATGGTCGTGCTGCTGCCCCGGAGGGTTCACACTGTAATTGCCTCTCGTGGAGGTTCTACCAACTATTGATTTTGAATAAAGTTAGTTTTTCTTTTCTATCACAGGTGTCCAAATACTTAATG
>CM063508.1:55938043-55950543 GCA_032207245.1 Pardosa pseudoannulata
GCTTGTACAGTTTTGACTCACAGAAAATTTTAATTTTCCTTGCAGAACAGTTATATTTTCGCCATTCATAATGATCTGTTAAATAAATTCCATCTCATATTTAAAGCCATGGTCCTTACGTCAGAATTTGAATTGATTGTAGATTAAATCCCTTCTTACTAAAATTCAAAGCAATAAACATTCCTAATTTCAAAAGTTCGAGCGCTTCCCTAACATCATTTACAGAATTTCCTGATTATAATTCAAAATTTAAATCCGTATTGCTTTAAAAAACATCACTCGTTTCAGTGACGTAAACTAAAGCTTATTAAAACTACACTTCAATCCATTTCGATTTGAAATTTTAAAACAAATTTTTCAAATTTTCAAAAATTCAAAAGAACTTTATCATTTTAAATATCTTGAAGCCTTAAAGGATGTGATCAATATTTCAGCACCAAAAAATAAATTAGTGTCCTAAATATATAAATAAGACAAACTTCAAAGGTTTTTAGTTATAAAATTTTCCAATATTTTATTCTTAGCTTGTACATTTTTAACAAACAATGAATTTCAATTTACTATCTAGACATTTATATTTCTGTTATTCATAATACTTTGTTAAATAAATTCTACCTCAAATTTAAATCCATGATTCTTATGTCTGAATTTGAATTGTAGATTAAATCCCATCTTACTAAAATTCAATGCAATAAACATTCCTAATTTCCAGCGTCTTAGCGCTTCCTCCTAACATCATTTAAAGAATTTCCTGATTATAAAGCAAAATTTAAGTCTGTATTGCTTAAAAAACACAACTCGTTTTCATTGACGTAAATTAAAGCTTATTAAAACTACACGTCACTCTATTTCGATTTGAAATTTTAAAACACAATTTTCAAAATGAGACATGAATCCTTAATAACGCCTTTATTGAAAGTTATTGGCTGGATTTAAAAACTTACAGGCACTCGAAGAAAGTCTCTTGACAAGAAAATAGCAGAAAAGAAGTCCAGGAAAATTATAATTAGCGTAATTTTCTTGTCCTAATTAGGATACGTCTCTTCCTTAGGTAGACACTTAATGATACTTACTCTTCGAATTTTTACATTGGATACGGTTACAGCTTCCTGTAATCTTCTTTTACAACCTTAAACGTATCAGTTTGATATGCGAAAAATATTTCTCGTTAGAATTTGACCCTTTGCTTGTAGTGCTTAAAAAATATATTTCGAGTTTCAGCTAATTTTCAAAAATTTCAGAAAGCTTGGGCTTTTTTTATCCGTTTTCCTTCCTTTAAAATATATTAAGTTGCAAGATCGTAATTACTTATAAATCAATCGTTATCTTAAAATGTTTCGGTGGGTAATCGAATTTCTTTGAATATACAGTTAAGAATTTTAAGTGGAATTTCATTCTTTTTTTATCGGTTATAACACTGAGAATTTTGGAGCTTTGTTTGTCACAACATATTAACTGTTTTTGGACAAATAATTATTTTAAGAAGCATTTTGTAGCATTTTCAGAACTTTAATCAATTGAGGAGGGAATTTTTTACTAATATGTATCTCTAAGTTTCATTTTATTCAAAAGTAGAAAACTGCATTACATTATATTTTTACCCTATCTCATTAACAATATTACGTATTCTTAAAATGAAATTTCTATTTTAATTTTCATGATGACAAAGTTACTGAAATATATTTTTGAATAAAAACTAAAACACAATTTTAATACTTTCAAATACAAATAAATTAATTATTTTCTGGGCAACTTTCATATAATCTCTTCATAAAGAGATACATTTACAAACACATTTATCACAATTCTAACAGATGCATTGTCAAAGAAAAAACATACGTTTATTAAATTAAAGTTCATAAAATGTTTTCCCATTAAAAAATTATTAATATATTTTCAAAGACTGCAATTCAGTGAAAAATTTTCCAGATTTTGCAGAATGGAAATTATACATTTATATTGTATATAGAGAGAAATTCAAAAAGTTAATATATGTTACTCTCAAATTGAAAATTTAAATGAAATGGTTCTGAAAAAATGGAGGATTTTTAAAGAGAAAAATGCTCTTTAAAAAATGAAAATCGTATATTTCTGAATAATTTGAATAATTTTATTTTATATTAACTCTTTTAAGAAGTCATACAACTCTTAAAAGTCGAAAAAATATAAAATATTATCATGTTTGACTTATATCTTGAAAACTACCAGTTTTAAAACATAATTTTTTAATATAGTTAGAACAAACTATTATCTTTACACACATACCTTATTCATTTTCAAAACATAAAAGATATTTTTGTTAAAAATTTTCATATAAGAAACACTATGTTGTTAAAAATTATATTAAGGTTACAAACATACTACAATACCTAAATTCGTATATATTTAAGATGCATATATATTTTTAAAACAATATTTGAAAAAGTGAATTTTTTCCTTAAAAATAAAAAATTATTTTTGAGAAAATATATTTTGGGAAATATACAAGAAAATTTACGTTCAATCAGATAAAATTTATATTGTATACAACCTGTAAAAATTTCATGAAAAATTTAAAAAAAAACTTTTTGCGATAACAATAGCGTTAGATTAAAAAAATACAATTTGAGAAAAATAAAGTAAAACTTTTGTAAGCTTAAATTGTTTTACAATAAACAGCTGCATTCATAATTCATTCATAAATCGTCTCAACACTGGAATTTTTTAAGTGGATTGCTTCAAAATGTTTACAACGGAATTCAAATCAATATTTCAAATCAATTATTATATTTAGACACTCATGATTTAAATCATATATAAAAGACTCAGTTAGACTCAAGTTAATACGGAGCAGAATTTACATACATGTCATTTAATGTTTTTAACTCTTTCTATAACAATGCCCACATAAGTAATATACTTTGCATTTTTTGTAAACAAAATAGCTAATAACAACACATAATAACACTTAAATATTAATAAACATAATAACACTTATCTTGTCAACTATATCTATATCTATTAATGATAAAACTTGAAAGTCGCAGAATTTACTAAACTACTTTAGAAATATTTTTTTATGTTTCAAAAATATTTTATCACTAGAATTGCGGGCTGAATCAAATTTACCCATATTAATATGAATCCGTGTTGTTATTCAAAATCTACACTAAATTTATAGGCAAGGACGTTCATTTTTATAGATTAAATCTCTTATATAATAACAGCCAAAGTTATCTGTCCGTCTGTCCTCTAATTTATGAAGCGGTTGGACCTGGAATGGATAGAGGCATCCATATTGGATTCTTGATGAGTTAGTGTTAGCAAAATTCAAAGCGAGTAAAGTTTAAAACAAATAATTTTAATCAGAATAATTGTATAATGCTACAATATTTATTAAATATAAAAAGGGAAATGGTTCCCCATACAGTCGTTCAAATAGTTGGGCACAGACCATGCTTATTTCGATCATTTTCGTATCTTATGTTTGAAAGTCTTTTAGCAGTAAACGGGAATGACTTGAAATCGGGATCGTCAATCTCAAAGATTTCTTTGATTCAATCAATGTACATTGAATTATAGGGGCATTCAAACAGCCCCATATCTGATCGATGATCGTTGTATCACTCATCTAGCTTGCTCGCTGTTTGAGATTTAACTGACCCCTCGCTATTGGACATCGCTTTGCTAGTATCGCTGTAAACGAACTCACATCTTTGAACAAATTACATTTCGTGGTGGTCAACTATCTTTCTAAATGAATTCAAGGTGATTCTAAACTGCATTCACAGTATCGAGATACTTTAAAGCAGTAGGAAGATACGCAATGTATTGAGCCTTGTACCACATAATTCTCAGCCAAAAAACAAACTATATTTTTACTTGCCTCCTAGAGTACTTTACAATTCTGGAAAATTAAAAATTTTACTGATTCTATAATATGACGGGCTGCTAGTTAATGTAATAATTCATAAAAAATAATAAGAAACTTAATATCAAAAAGTATATATAGTTAAAAAAATATATAGACAATTTTAAAGAAATTATTTAGTTTCTTTACACTTTTAAGGCCTCAGCTTTCGGTATCTTTTTTATATATATTTTTACATTTTTAAATATCGGTATTTTACAGTTAGATGAAATATCTACAGTTTTGTTATCACACTTAGAAACTTAGTATGGCCTCGGTAGCTCAGTCGGCAAAGAAAACACTTTCATAACTAAGGGGTTTTGGATTCGGAATCCGGCCTAATATTCACCGTGTTTGTTAAAGGTGACTGAGGAACGTAAAGTATGTTCGTAGTCACAATGTCCTTCTTGTTCTCATTTAGTACCTCTGGGGTGGCAGTCCAACCCTATGGGTCTGCCTGCTTCTAAATTAAGAGAACCCACTTGAGTAAAAGGTCTTCCTTTCACATTAAGGGTGATTATTAAAAAACGTCCACTTTGCCTTAATTCGAGTAGCTTATGGCTCAATCATGCTTGTTTTGACCAAGTGGCATCAAAAACAACAACAACAACATAAACTTAGTACTGAACCACTTTCCCATATGTACAGATTATTCGATATTATATTTTCATAGATTTTTATAAGTATAAAATTAGGATGTCAAAAAATTTATTTCAATTTCGTTAGTAACGTTTTGAGAAAATTGAACACAAAATAGTTCTGAGTTTGACAGTTTACAGTTGTAGAATGTGAACAATGTATGTGGGTGGAGAGAGGAAAGTGAGATATAATTTATTTTTTAGCGTCACTGAAGCCATTTGAGGAGGAGAGACAGTCAATGAGAGGTTCAAAGTTTCTTCGCCAAACGAAAAATCTCCGGCAAGATCTAGCATCATCCAAGAGATCATTTCTGATTATTGCAGATTGCTGCTTTGCATAAAATTAGGAAAAGTCAAAAAATTTATTTCAATTTCGTTAGTAACGTTTTGAGAAGATTGAACACAAAATAGTTCTGAGTTTGACAGTTTACAGTTGTAGAATGTGAACAATGTATGTGGGTGGAGAGAGGAAAGTGAGATATAATTTATTTTTTAGCGTCACTGAAGCCATTTGAGGATGAGAGACAGTAAACGAGAGGTTGAGAATTTCTTCAGCAAACGAAACTCTCCGACAGGATCTAGCATCATCCAAGAGATCATTTCTGATTATTGCAGATTGCTGCTTTGCATAAAATTAGGAAAAGTCAAAATATTATTTCAATTTCGTTAGTAACTTTTTGAGAAGATTAAACACAAAATAGTTCTGAGTTTCACAGTTTACAGTTGTAGAATGTGAACAATGTATGTGGGTGGAGAGAGGAAATGTATAAAAAGTGCGATATAATTTACTTTTTAGTGTCACTGAAGCCATTTGAGTTGGAGAGAAAGTCAACGAAAGGTTCAAGGTTTCTTCCCCAAATGAAACTCTCCGGCAGGATCGAGCATTGTCCAAGAGATCATTTCTGATTATTGCAGATTGCTGCTTTACATAAAATTTGGAAAAGTCAAAAAATTTATTTCAATTTCGTTAGTAACGTTTTGAGAAGATTGAACACAAAATAGTTCTGAGCTTGACAGTTTACAGTTGTAGAATGTGAACAATGTATGTGGGTGGACAGAGGAAACGTAAAAAAGTGAGATATAATTTATTTTTTAGTGTCACTCAAGCCATTTCAGGATAAGAGACAGCCAACGAGAGGTTGGCTGAGTTTCTTCATCAAACGAAACTCTCCGGCAGGATCGAGCATCGTTCAAGAGATCATTTCTGATTATTTCAGATTGCTGCTTTGCAATTTTACACCAGCGTTTTTAAACTGGCGTAAAGTAATTTCATTACTTATTACTCTTTGACCTTCCCTAAGAGAAGATTCATTTTCTTTATTTTCCAAGCCATACCATAATCAAATCTAGAAAAAGAGATTCAGTCCTGTGCCGTAACGGAGTCTTTAGTTTGTTTTGTAGCGCTATTGGTATCAGTTTGCTATACATGGACCAATAAGTCCAAGACCTGCAGTTTAACCCTTTCGTGGACTGTAGGAAGATTACTTCCCACCTACATGATCTTGCAAAATACACCTGTGCGAAGCGCAAAACCCATTATAATATATTGTTCTTGTTGTTGAAACGACTGGAAGACTGCTTCCCGCCTCGGTTTTGCGCTGTCATCAATTGTTCGATCGATTAAATAAAATTAGCAGCTTTGTTTTGAAAGCTTGGAAACGTGGAGTGAAAAATAAAGGACACACGAAAGGGTTAAAACCGATTCCGAAAAGATACGAACATCCAATCCAGAAGACAGATTCAAACCCAAGAATTTCGGTTCTAAAGAGAACTGCCCTAGTCATTGGAAATCGTTGGGCAGCGGAACTAGTCAGTGAAAACAATTGATACAGGATATGAAAAAAATGACCACACTTGTATCAGTCTACCTCATAATAAAATGGAAGTTTTCTCACAAGTTCATATTTCATCTGAGTAAAGCTGTTTACAGAAAAAAAGCGTTTGGGTAAGACTGTGTACGAAGCAACACATTTCTCAAGCCTTACTGCAGATGCGGTCATGTGACAATCGAAAGTCAGGGACATAAAATGTTTGCAAAAGATATTTTACACGATTTGAAACATCTCTAATAGACTCAGACTATATTTAAACTATAAGATATTAATAGGGAAATTGCTAAATTAGCTTTATCTGTTTGTGTTACCAAAAAAAACTTTTTAAAGAAAATATTTACAAAATGTCCTACATATGTATTAAAAGGGGGTTATTCTTCAATTTTAATTAAATATTTAATTCTTAAACGTCCTTATTCAAGTGAGTTTTTAAATGATTTTATAATCAAAAGTACATTTAGTTAATTCAATCTAGCATGAGTTCTTGGATCTAAAAATCTTTCATTTGTCATTATTAGAAATAATTTGACTGGCGTTTGCTTCTTTGCATGATTAGTAAACAAAAAAAATGCTTCGAATTCGAGCTAATTAAAGTTGAAAATATGTGTGTGAATTCATTAAGTCTTTTCATATAATTCACGTTCCAATTGATTTTAATAGGTTCCTTATACAGTCAGATAATGATGTTTGTACATTCCATGAAAAGAGAATTTATTATGCGCATTTGTTTAATTTATTTGATATAGAAAATGTATAAAGTAAGAAAATGCAAATAGACAAGGCATTTAGATATTAATTCAATAAAAATAATAATTTTTTTGGCTCAATGTTTTTATATCTTAGAAAAAAATTCCCTAATAAATGTAATAAATTGTAATTAAAAACCATTCAATAAAAAACACGTTTTATTAACTTCAAAACATACTTTTTTTTGCAAAATTCATCGCATAATTAACTAAAAGCAGTCAGTAAAATAATTTCTCTTAGAACCAACAATACTTCACCGTAATTATTATTAATCATGTCAACTAATAAGTGAAAAACATTCGTAGAAACGTGTAAATATATTCCATTTTTTTAAAGACATAAATCATAAAAGCAAGAAACTTAACAAAAAATAATAATTTTTTATTTAAAAATAAATTTTGCAAGAATAGTTCTTTTTTAATAACTTTAAAATAACACGAATTTATTTACTGTTTCTTTTTTTTCATTCATAAATATGTTTTTTTTTCGTTTCCTCTCATGCAAATTGTCATTTATATGCACAAAAATAAAAAGGGTGAAAACATTACTTTGACATTTTTCCGATGTTTTCTCCAACAATGTATTGAAGGAAATTGTTTCTGCCTCATAAAATGGAAAAATTAATTAATATTTTTACCTAAGCTTATTCCTTGCCGGTGACAACAGTCTAGCTGCATTTAAAACCTTTTCATCAATATCATTACGCTATTTTTTTTTCCTTTTCGTTTCACTGAGTTAATTCACGCGTTTATAATAAAAGGCGTGTAATTCAAAATGCTGTCAGGAATGCCGGCTGTATTTTTGATGAAAATTAATGGCAAGACTAGAACAGGAAATTGCTTTTGCCGTTAAATGCGCGAAATAAATTTACGTTGGCATGGCGATGGGCAAAACAAAATTTAAATCACTGATGGTGCACTGATGTCATTTTACACCTAAGGAGTTCCCGAACAAATCTTTGATTTAAGTTTTGAATAAAGACATTCCATTTGAGTTTATCTTTGAAGTGATCTGGAAACGCCGCTTTTTTTTCTATCCGGGGATGAAATTAATTAATGTAAATTCTTGTTGGATTCTAGACGCGATAAATGTAAAATACTATTTTCTTTAAGGAAATAAAATACTTGGTAAAACTCATTAAAGGCACAAAAGCTATGAACTTTTATATGAGGTCTTATTTTTATTTATGTGTGAAAATTAATTTTAGGTTTTGTGGAAGTTTTCTCTTAAGGATCAAAAGATAAACAAAATATATGTACTTAAAATATATGTTGTGTTTACTTAAAGATTAAATATCGATAACGCAAGTGACTCTTATCCAGTTGTAAATTAATTATTGTAATCTATATTGTATAAGAAATTTAACACTGGGAAAATCAATTTAATTATTGTAATTGCTAGGCGTATTCATTTTAATTCTCTACAACACTTCAATAGTTAAAATTTTTGAAGTTTCATTTTTATTTAGATTTAAAAATATATACTTGCAATAAACATATATGTGTTAGGTTTCTACTTTATTCTATATAAACTTACTTATTAGCTGATGTTTATTATACTTAACAAATAATAGGTCAATTATCTACGTTGTTAAGTAATGTAATGTCTAATAATTTTTTAAAGTGGCATTTCGTACTTCTATGCTTTATGACCCTTTGAGTTATAACAAACTTGGGTAAATGTTTTCTTATTTGGTGGTGAAGCTGTTTGCCATTCACATGTAAGTCCATACTATATCGTCAACCATTGAAATTTTGATCAGCATTAATTTACCTTACCAGGGTATGTATAATAGCTATATATGTGATGTCGTAAAATAAATTTAACCAATTAAAAAAGCTAAGGCTACATTCATACACAAGAACAAATATATGTATGTGTGGGCGTATGTGTGTATATTGTAGCTTTCTGGTTCTCCAATTGAGTCTGAAAAAGGACAGCGGAGGCCTATGTACAGACTATAGATCTTTATTAGAACACAATGTTGAAGTTACGATGAAGACATGAAGAAAACGATGAATATCTACTAATGAAAATTATGATCGTTACATGAATCAGCTTCCTAATCGTTTGGAGTGAAAACGGAGGGGAGGACACTCTCAGTCGCTCGCCTCGAAGTTCTCAGCCGAAGCCTTCACAGGAGACTCGATAGGTCAAAAATTTACCCTGGGCCTCGAACTCTGGTCGTTTTATATCTTCGTCTGACCACAATTTTTCATCTCAGATGATCAGAGAGCTGGTTGATGACGTGGTGGAGAAACCACTTGTAGACTTAATCTATCCTGACAGATGCAAACTCGGTTCCAAGGAAGTTTGCCGTAATCGGGAGCAACCTCACCGATCATTAATCGATTTATCTGGACAAACCCTTAGAGAACAAGGTAGGGAAAGTATTGCTGTTTCCCTTACAATGTAGTGGATTTCTGTCGTGTGAGACTCTTTCTTCGGGATGCCATTGAAACTAACACTGGAAACACTTCGCTAGCTTCCTAATGAATTTCTCAGACAGAATGATCAAGATGGTTCTCGGCGTAACAATCCTCTATTCAGCCTCCTATTCTACGCGAAACAACGTCCTTTCACTAGGTACAGATGAGCTCATTTCAAATGCTCACAAAAGGCGCGTTTACCATTTCTACGTTATGCCGTTTTTTTCTGACGGTCGTAGTTAAGTCTCTATCTGGAAATTTAATATAACGAGAATTCATTACAATATGTATATATATATATGAATATGTATGTATATATATATATATGTATATAATATATATATGTATATATATATATATATATTATATATATATATATATATATATATATATACATATATATATATATACATATGTATATATGTATATATATACATATATATATATACATATATATATATATATATACATATATATATACATATATTTATATGTATATATATATATATATATATATATATATTATATATATATATATATATATATATATATATATATATATATATATATATATATATATATATACATATATATATATATATATTTATATATATATATATATATATACATATTTATATATATATATATATATATATATATATATATGTATATATATATATATATGTATATATATATATATATATGTATATATATGTATATATATATATATATATAATATATATATATATATATATACATATATATACTTATGTCAATATATATATATGTATATATATATGTATATATGTATATATATATATGTATGTATATAGATGTATATATATATGTATACATGTATACATGAATAAGTTTATAGATACACACATATATATATATTTGTGTGTAAACACATTAAAACAGTCGTTTGTGAGCATACGTTTACATTCTTGTCATCATCATGACTGTATTAAGTCTGATATAGCTTAACAACATTTCTGAGATATACCATAAAAGCTACAAGCAAACTTTATTGCACACATAAGAAATTTGTGAAATATTGTTCTATACTTCCAAAATCGATATATATATATATATATATATATATATATATATATATATGTGTGTGTGTGTGTGTGTGTGTGTGTGTGTGTGTGTGTACATAGGAAGTAAAAAACATTATGCAACAAATTCAAAATTTGAAGACGACTATAAAGATGTTTAACAGATTTATTTGAGCTAGGTCGCTTCTTAGTAAATTTTTCATAAACGTCTTTAGTGTAATACGGAAAACAGAGTGGCTGTTAACATAAAAAAATTTTATGTCTAGATAGAGGTCTTTACATTGAATGTCTACTCATTCCTTGTTTTAATTGTGCAATTTTCCAAATCTCTCACTGTTAAGAATTGAAGGTGATGATTTTATGACATAAGAAAAGTACAAACTATACACAAATCTCAGTTATTAAGAAAAGGGACATAATATTTTTCATTCAGTGTACATGGAGACACAAGCATATAAATATGAGGGGGTGTATGTGTGTGTGTTTGTGTGTTTATGTGTATATATGTGTATATGTCCATGTCTATGTGACTGTGTATATATTTGTGTGGAGTGTGTGTGTTTATATCTGTATGTATAGGTCCCGATCTTATTAGTTGTCATGCAAGTAAACAGTAGACATCGAAACCGAAATATTGGAATGAAATGTCTAACACTACAATCATCTGTTCCAAAAATACGATGATTAATTAATCCGGGGCCTACTGCGTACAGCCGATATCAAATGACTCCGAACATCTATACTAACAGTAGTGTTCAAACACGTAGAATCCATAACTGAGTGTCAGAACTGTTATCTGTTGCGCCATTGTCTAACAAACAATACCAATTTCAGGGATTTCATAAAATTTATTTTGATAAAGTCGCATAATGAAGCGAGTAATATTCATTCCTCCATATTTTTGTAATACTAATTTTATTTTCTTGGTTAGTGAAAAAATATTATTTTCCAACATAAGGATGATTGAGAACAAAAGCTTTCTTTACATGTATTGGTTTGATTTATTTACGAAAAAAAACTTTTTTTCCTCTGAAATCTAAGAAACATTAATGACCGGGATCAAAAATGTGCTCCTTTTAAAGGGTATTTTAAATTGTGTTTGTATTTTTCTGTATGCATTGAAAAGCAAATGCACAGAATAATAAGCACAGAAATGATCACGATACTTTAGTTAATGTTTTACAAAAGGCTATTCTCAATTAAAATTATTAAATTATTATAAATCTAAATACTAATTTTATAACTTTTCTTCTATATTTAAATAAATGTGTATTTGTTCACTTATGCTTAATGTTCTTCGTAACTAATATTATATACTCTATTACAAATTTGCCTGGAACTTAGACATTTATGTGCTTATTTATTTGATTAATTACGCATTGCGAGGCACTTATCCTCCAATATTATTAAAGAATAATAGTAATAAGTTTATATTTTCAACTTATGCATAAATCACAACCTTAAAATTTATAACCTAAAATCAACAGAAAAAAATATTTATTACTATTGTAGGATTAAAGGAGATACGGTGCATTTCGAGAAGAAAAGAATTCATATAATATAAATATATATATATATATACATATATATATATATATATATATATATATATATATGTGTGTGTGTGTGTGTGTGTGTGTGTGTGTACATAGAAATAAGTATAAGGTCACAATCTATGTAGAAATGTTATAAAATTCAAGTGGAATGATATTGTTGTCTTAAAATTTAATCATGAACTCTTTCCTAGAAACCTTATACAAATGAGCATAAAGATGTTTCTTAAATGTATCCTTACTTCTTTCTATTAATGAATGCATTTATTTCTTGATTTTCTTTTGTTTGAGATCTTTTAAATTATCCTCTATAAATAAATCTAATGAAAAGTTTTCTTTACAAACCCATTT
>CM063508.1:55955543-55963043 GCA_032207245.1 Pardosa pseudoannulata
TGTAAATTAATTAATATATTTGTAAATATATTTGTTAACTGAAAATGTTACGTACAACAAAAAATATCTTATACATCGTAGTGTAAATATTTAAAATAAAGTGGAGCAGTTCTATACATGAAATAAAATTGAGCCTTAAAGAAATCTTAATTAAGTGGCACTTTAAATTAATCTCAGATCTCCTTAACCCTCATGTAACAAAAAAGTAAGCCATAGTGCTCCAAATGACAACACACCTTTAAATAAATGTCTAAAACTCATAATGTAGAAGCTGTGTGAAAAAATATTTTTGATCAGGATTAAAAACAATATCATGTGTAACTCCAAACTGATCAGCCGTAGAATTTTAAAATTTTGTATATAGGACTGAAGCTACACACACTTAATGCCAACCACAAATGTTTTACAGCGAATTACGAGCGGGAAAAAGCTGCATCCACCATACTTTATTAAAAAATATTTCTCGGTTACAGAAAGCCTGCTCAAAAGTACGCAAAACGATCATTAGCATAGTACTAAAACACAAATATGAAGAAACTTATATGATGGGTGTTAATTTAAAAGTTGTTTTTATCTTTATAAATATTTTACTATTTTTAAACAATTTCAGAGAATAAATATATTGATGAGAATAACTACATAATTTGTCTTCAATAATTACAATTATTTTGTTAATGCAGGATTAATCACAAAAATATAAATCTCATCTAGAAGAAAGGTAACTAGTACTATGTTACCTGTTTTATATATACATAAACTTCTCATATTATTTTTTATATAAACTTTACATTTACATCTTAATAATTAGCATTTTAGGGGAATAAATAACTTAACAATTCATTATTCCACTTAGTATAAATCCTTATAAATCACTTAATACTAATCACTTTAAAATATAGTACATTATTATTATTATGTAGGATTTAAATTTCGAAAACCATTATTTTCCTTTAACCAACAAATTTCCATCCTAACTGATTTTTTGGTTTGGTTTTGGAGCGCTAGGTCTACCTTTTGCAACACAAGGACTAATGAGACCGGGACCTACTGCTTAAAGCCGATTCTACCTGTAACCAGCCACTACCATCTGTAGTGTTGAATTGCTGGTTCGGTCTGACCGTCCGGCAACAATGCGTTAAGCATTCCAAGTCAGCATTAAGTCAAGCAAGCAATCTCATAATATTTAAAATAACAAAAGACAATATATATAACAATATATATATATATAATAAATATATAATATATATATTTATATTATATTATATATATATATTATATATATATATATATATAAAATATATATAAATGTAAAAATCTAGACTAATAGGTACAATTAATGCAGTTTACGAATGTGCGGGGGTACTCCGCAGGAGTCCTGCACAGGTTAAAAGTCCGGTGTACTACATGAAACTCTCTGACATGAGATGAGAACAAGTGTTTGCGAGGGAAGAAAATATCTGCACAGGCATTGTGACATTCGTGAGTACTTTGACCCTGGCGGTGTGGTATTAGGTTAAATTCATGGCCGCAAGATGGCGCTTGGTTAGCGGTGAGCCAAATCAGGCTCCCGGCCTTCCTTATCCGTACCTGGTTTTTGATTATCTGCCCAGGTTCCTTATATCTGTCAGATTTCTTAATAACTGATTAAAGCCGATTCCGAATGGCTACTAACATCCATGCCATAGTGAGATTCGAATCCACGAACTCCGGTTCCAAAGGCCAGCACCCTAAGCATTCGGCCATCGTTCGGCACCATCCATCCTAACGGAATAAATCACTTAACAAAACATAACAATCACCTGCTGCAGGAATCTATTAAACTGTAAGACTGGAAACTATTATCCCATTTACTGATAAACAGATACATCTAATCCATTTCAAAATTTCTTAATACGATGTTAACCTATCAGATACCTGATAAAAAAAATTCTTAACTCCTTAACCGGTTTGGCCGTACAGTGTACGTACTACCCAAAATTGCCCTACGAGCGTACGGGCATCGATATTATCTCCTTTCCTTTTCTGGTTCTTTCGTTTTTTTCCTTACTGTAAAGATACTATTTAGTATTAATATTTTTCAACATTGCTGTATGGAAATATGTGGTCTGTCGTCAAAAACGGAGAAAAAAAACGCAACTAGAATTTAGACTTGATCTCGTTGACCGTGTAATCGAAAATTATCATTCAGGGATATATTTCTGACGTGGACGAGCATGTTCGGAGCTTAATCGCCTGAGACTGAAAGAGAGACATTTTTTGGAAATAATTGCTTCCACAAATAAGAAACTGGGACATGCAAGACAATGTGCAGTTTGCTGTACGAAAAGAAATGAGAATGGAAAGAGAATCCGAAAATAAACACAGTATTTCTTCCCTATCTGCGACGTAGTACTTTGCAAGACACCATGCTTCAAATTGTACCATACACAAAAAAATTCTGGACTATTGTACCATACACAAAAAAATTCTGGACTATTTGGAAACTTCAAAATTCACTATGAATATGAATTCATTATGAATGACTATGACTATGAATTCACTATGAATGACTATGAATGAATATGAATGACTATGACTATGAATTCACTATGAATGACTATGAATGACTATTACTATGAATGACTATGACTATGAATTCACTATGAATAACTATGAATTCATTATATGAGAGAAATTTTTGTAGAATTTATAAACCATTCTTCACTGCTTGCAGAATGTACTTGAGAAAAGCAGACATTTAGAGGGTTTTGTGTTCCAAACTTGTAAAATAAAAAAATGTTGTATAAGCATTAAAAGTAAAAAAATTCTTATTATTCTTATTCTATTAAGTAAGGTTCTTAATTATATGCATTAAAAAATATGCCTTTTTTAAGCATTTTGGTAAAAAAAAAAAACAATTGACCGCTTAACCCTTTAAAGTTCACTATTGAATATTCTTTGTGATTTCACGGAATTAGGTTATAATTGATATCTATGAACCTTATACATATGTGAAATATGCGAAAAATATTAAAATTGTTTCGGTAGGGTGTGGGTTTTAACTGTAAAACTATCTACCCCCTTGTACGACTCGAAAATAATGCATTCTTAAAATTGAATTAATATTTAAAAAACACTGCATAATTATCGTGAAAATGTTGTAACAGATAAATAGCTAAACTATTTATATATTAGACTATTATAGATTTTTATTTATAGATTTATGGATATTTCTATTTATAGATTAAACTGTTTATGTTTTGGGTAGGTATATTTATTTGACGTCATGAAATAAAAAATCAAATACCTGTTTTTTTTCAGTTTAGACAAGTATATTTTAAAGAGAAAAATAAATTGTGTGTAGTGTTACCAGTTATTAATAGTTTGAAGTGTCAAAAACATCCGAAAAATCATTATCATACCTCTAAAAAGAGAGAAAAAATATTTTAAGAGGTGGTTTCACTACGAAACCATTGTTCTTTAACCCTCCGAGTGAAACACACGGATTAAGAAAAGTCTAAAAAAAATATGCTAAAGGTTTACTGCGTCAATGGCCAAAGCGTTCTAGGATTTTTTCCTTCACCCTTTGTCGACTAGAATGGAATACGGGAAACCCACCCTCGTTATTGTCCCTTTACTTCCGGTTATAAATAGATATATAAATAGATATTATAGATTTCCAATTTTTAATACACATAAAGCTCGTCAAGTCTGGAAAATCATCCCATAAGAAATAATGGATTCTAAAAGTACAAATAAAAATATACTTTAAGAGAATTATTTATATTTTTTAAAGAAAGTTATCCAAGAAATTTAAGTGGTGCAATTAGAGATACATCTGCTACCGCAAGCGAAATACTTCGAAATAGAGATTTACAAAGCCATGAAAAGCTATCAACGTCTTTGTGTTTCAGGGAGTAGGGGTGCATCCCTCAATAAATGTCAGTCAAAGAGGGATGCAGTTTCTAAACAATAGTCCTAATTTCTACCTGAAACACTGGCAGAAATGTACATTACATACATTTTCGGAACGTTTTTGGAAGTCGAAAATTGTACTTGACAACCGCTTTGAAGACATCATCGGTTTGGAGGAATTGTACGTGCGAACCGCTTAGAGGGTTAAAGTGTTAAAGAGTTATTCAATACTTTAAATGAAATATAATGATGTCAGAAGCAAAATAAAAGCTTAAAATACTTGAAAACATCTTTCTAAAAGGAACAGAACTTTTATCTTATGATGAATCAAAATCCTTGTTATAATGAAGATTTTAGCTCTCAAAAGACACTTTGTCCCCTTAATCAACAAATTTGAAATCTAGTGGAATAAATCATTTAGCACAAATACCTCCTACTGCAGAAATATCTAAAAATGTAAGAGTAGAAGCGAATCTCCCATGTACCAAAAAGCAGAAATGTCTAATTTATATGAAAATACCATAATACTATGCGAATCTACGAAACAACTGATGAAACAACTTTTAATCACCACTTTAGATGAAATATAAGGACTTCAGAAGCGAAATCTCTGCTTAAAACTTACAATAGCATTCTCCATTTAGATGATGGCATTCTTTAGAAGAAAAAAAATCTTTCATCTTTAATCAACTAATTTGCATTCTAGTGGAATAAATCGCTGGTGTACTTGAATTCTTCGATAATGATTTCAAAGTTTGCTTTTTATCATTTCATATACTGAGTTTCACGTTACCGCTTTATAACTAAGTTTGTAACTAAAGTATTCCTTTCTCAAAAGAAAAGTTACGTTGTTCACTTAATCTAAGAGTCGTTTCTTTAATTACTTCCTTCATTATGATGTTTAAAAATCTACATAAATTTATCTCCGCTCTTATACTGATCAATCCTCGATGCCCTTTAGTTTAGAACAAATATCGCCATCTAATGACGTTCCAGGCAACTAATAATTTAGGACGAAATCAAAGGTGAAAGAAAAAGTTTAGTAGTCTTGAAAATCACAATTTATGTATCTTCATACTAAGTGTTTTAAAATAATCACAAACATCTGAGTTCAAGTCGATATTTAAAATTACAATGAAGTACTTATTATAATGGAAATTGGAAACAAACACTGTTATGTAACACAGAGCAGACACTTTACTTGTTCAAGGAATATGAATAATAATCGCTTCTATTCGAATGCTGTTTATAATAATTATAATACAAGTTATAAAAGAAAATATGTGATATTAAAATATCATATAAAATGCTGTAAGTAAAAATATTTTATCAAAAATAAGACATTGCTTGTTGTTTTACGGTGTACATGATTTCCCATTAACCCTTTAAAGGGCAGTGGTTTCGAAGCGAAACCACCTGTTAAATTTTTCCTCCCCTTTTAAAAAACATATGAAGGATGTTTTTATATTCTATGCTTACGATATTCCATACTCACAATATAGAGTAGTTCTATACTTAATTTATTTTTTCATTAATGTGGTTAAACATATTTTACCTCGAAAAGACAGTAAGATTTTTTTTCACTTATGACCCTAAATAAAAAGTATAAACAACACTTATAAATTGTTTATGTTGGGTTTAGTTGTTTGGTTTGAAGTGCTACCGTCTATTGTTTTTCAACCTAAGGTCTAATGAGACCGGGATCTACAGCTTAAAGGCGATTGCTTACGATATTCCATACTCACAACACAGAGTAGTTCTATACTTAATTTATTTTTTCATTAATGTGGTTAAACATATTTTACCTCGAAAAGACAGTAAGCTTTTTTTCACTTATGACCCTAAATAAAAAGTATAAACAACACTTATAAATTGTTTATGTTGGGTTTAGTTGTTTGGTTTGAAGTGCTACCGTCTATTGTTTTTCAACCTAAGGTCTAATGAGACCGGGATCTACAGCTTAAAGGCGATTGCTTACGATATTCCATACTCACAACACAGAGTAGTTCTATACTTAATTTATTTTTTCATTAATGTGGTTAAACATATTTTACCTCGAAAAGACAGTAAGATTTTTTTTTCACTTACGACCGTAAATAAAAAGTATAAACAACACTTATAAATTGTTTATGTTAAGTTTAGTTGTTTGGTTTGAAGTGCTACCGTCTATTGTTTTCCAACCTAAGGTCTAATGAGACCGGGATCTACAGCTTAAAGGCGATTGCTTACGATATTCCATACTCACAACACAGAATAGTTCTATACTTAATTTATTTTTTCATTAATGTGGTTAAACATATTTTACCTCGAAAAGACAGTAAGCTTTTTTTCACTTATGACCCTAAATAAAAAGTATAAACAACACTTATAAATTGTTTATGTTGGGTTTAGTTGTTTGGTTTGAAGTGCTACCGTCTATTGTTTTTCAACCTAAGGTCTAATGAGACCGGGATCTACAGCTTAAAGGCGATTGCTTACGATATTCCATACTCACAACACAGAATAGTTCTATACTTAATTTATTTTTTCATTAATGTGGTTAAACATATTTTACCTCGAAAAGACAGTAAGATTTTTTTTTCATTTACGACCGTAAATAAAAAGTATAAACAACACTTATAAATTGTTTATGTTAAGTTTAGTTGTTTGGTTTGAAGTGCTACCGTCTATTGTTTTCCAACCTAAGGGCTAATGAGACCGGGATCTACAGCTTAAAGGCGATTACAAATGGCTACAAACATTCATTCCTGCTGTGGGATTTCAACCCACAAATTCCTGTAATGAAAAGCAGCTCCTTACCATGCGGCCATCTTTCGGCTATAAATTGTTTAGTTTTTTTTTATTATAACATTTTTATGATAATAGTCATTGTTCTCTCAGTATAATTAAACCTTTAAAAAAGTAATTTCACTCTACGAGGGGCTGGATTTTGCCCTTTAGCCACCCTTCAAATTCCCACAAGTAATGTAAATAAAAATTATGAATTTTATATTTATAAAACTCATAGATACCATTTATGGGCTAATTTCCTCAAATCCCAAAGAATTATTATTAGTGACCTTTAACCCATATTGGACCGCTGTCCTATAAACAGGACAGCAAATAAAATTTCGTTTAATAATAAAGTTATAAATATTTTCTGAGTGGATTTTATTTTAACACCTTTAAAATAGACACACTTTAGCATAGTAACAAAAGAAACTGAGAAATCAAAGTATATTGTATTGTAAAATTTATTTTGAGCAACCCCTTGAAAATTGTCATTTTTTAATCTTTAATTTTATATTTATTATTATTATTATTATTTCAAACATTGTGGAGGTTACTTGTAGTTTAAAAACAGAGGTAATAATGTAGTTGAAATTTTTTGTTAAAAAATATATTTTACACGTGTATTTTGTAAGTATTAGCTGTACTATAAATAGGGCAGCTAATTACTTAAAATATTAAAAATATTTTTTTTTAAATTTTGGTTTTATAGGCTTAGTTTCACCATATTCATGATATGGTTAAAGTTTTAATAACTTACAGAAATATTTAGTGTTGGTGTGGTACAATATGGGTTAAAGGGTTAAGAAAGAAATTCATCAGTAAGAGAGCGTAGAT
>CM063508.1:55965543-55985543 GCA_032207245.1 Pardosa pseudoannulata
TCTTTTCCCAAAGAAGTTTTATTTCTTATTATTTAAGTGCTTATGTAAACGGTTATATTAAAATATCCAATTCAATCAGTGTATGCTACGCATGTTCTTATACCATAATCTCTATAATGTATGAATTCAATTTCTCTGCATCTTCAATGGGAGTTCAGGGAATCATTTAGTGAGTCACTGCTGTACATGAATCTTAGAAATATATGTCTTTGATTATATGATCAAATAATTGGGATATTATTATTATAAATACCGCAGTATGTATATAATTTTCAATACCACCTTAAGCACTAATTTATCGATTAGCAGTGATATATGACTCATTTTTACAAGCACATATACATATATACATAAGACTCTTAAATACCAATGTTTCAATACATAAATTTGCTTGTATTTGCAAGAAAAAATTAGACTAATTGCATTTAGATAAGAATAGAATTTCTTATGTATACCGGCAAAAGTGTGAAGCTTACCATTATATTAATGAAAATAAAAAATAAATTCCCTGAAGCGAAAACATGTCTATATTTGCTGAAACTGTGAATAATGGACACAATACACATAAAATAAAATCTATGATGTGCAAATATGTCTGGATCTTGCTTAAACAATGGGTGATACACAGAGATTCAGACAGTGTCTGCGCTATTTCAGTACTATCAATGCGTAGTCTCGAACTGGCAGTAACATAAGAATTGAAGTCTAAATAATCTTTTGAGTATTACTTAGTGTTAAATTATTGAGACAGAAAATATTGACGTATTTCACAATGAGTTATATCGACAATACAAATATGTTCTTTCATTGTTTACTGTCTACTAAAGTGTTTTGATAATTCTATTATAAGCTTCAAATTTTGTTAGAATTAGAACGACAGCACAAAGCATGACGTACTCTATGTACTAAATATATATTTTATATTAATTGTAATATATTAAAAATTCGCAACTTAAAACCTATTATATCACAAATAATTGAACACTAAATTTTCATAATATTTAAAGATATCCAATACTCATTAAATATTTACTGAAATAAACTTCAGTTTTTTACTCTTCATTTTACATTTTTATTTACTTTTTAGTTCAGTGTTTTGAAAAAGTATTCAACACTTTTTATTCAGAACCTTATGTAATAATTTTGGATAAGGTTCACTAAACTTTACTTTAAACATTACATTCTTATAAACCTTATATAAATTGATGCTATTTCTCTTCTTTTCTGCTATTGACGGTACAATTTCTACTCGAATTACGTAGTACTTTTAAACAAATAAATCTTCTAATAAATAAGAACTTACTGAAATAAACTTTAGTATTTCAATCTTGATTCCACAATTTTATTTACTTTTTAGTTTAGTGTTTTGAAAAAGTATTCAACATTTTTTATTCATAAACTTATCTAATAATTTTGGATAAGGTTCACTAAACTTTATTATAAACATTACACTTTTTTAAACCTTGTACAAATTAATTCTATTTCTCTTCTTTTCTGCTATTGACGATACAATTTCTACTCGAGTTACTTATTACTTTTAAAGAAATAAATCTGCTAATAAATAAGAACGTTATATTTTATGGAGATCAAAGTTCTCTTCCAATCTTACTAGATTTAATGTCGTGTAACAATTCAAAACTTCTCTCAACAGGATGTAGGATAGGCTATTATTGATATATGTTTAGTATAGAAGGTAGGGAACGTAGTGTAGGATAGAATTTCCTTCAAATGAATATGTTTCAGAAGTTGTGTAAATAATCAAAATATCAAGCAGGCTAATTAGAGTCAATATTTATTTGTAAAAGGAAATAGTTGAAAGGATTATAGGTTTAAAGCTGTTTGCTATAATATGACAGGAAACACAAGTACTTTTTTATGAATTTAATAATTTCTTTGCATTACGAATACTTATTTTACATTAGTAGCTAAGAGGATATTATAAAACTAAAATATAAATAAAGAATTATTAGCATCAAATTATCCTTAAAGAGATAATTTGCTTAATTTTAAATTATTTTTAAATTTTAAAATCTTAAAAATCGTATTGTATTTTACACAGAGATTGGTTTTATTCAGAACATTATCAATAATTTTATCTAAAGTTCAAGGAATATTATTATAATCCGTATCAAATTCACTTATTTAATATTGTAAGACCTAAGAGTTGGTCAGTAGTGAAAAAAGATCAAGAGGTTGGCGAAAAAAACTAATTAAACTACATTAATAAAAAACAAATACATAAAAATTTCTTGAACTGTCTACACAAAGTATTTTTAAAACTTCAACATATATGTATTGAAGTATGAAAAAAACAACAGTTTCACTGACTTAAGTGAAAAAAAAGACCTTAAAATTGTTGAAATATGTAATCGCACTCATACTTGGAGTTTTGGCTGCTTATTATTATTTAAGTAATACCTTTCTCGGACGTATGAGATTTTCATGAGTTGATCCTTTTGTGTTTTCATTGGTTGTGTTTGTTTAGTTTTGTCTTGTGCCTGTAATTTGATTGGCTAGGCTCAGGATCTTTATAAAACTATAAAAGCCCAATGTACCTCATATTTTATTATTATCATCTTTTTTATTATAATTATTATTTTGGTGTCTTTAATAAAAGGTGTCTTGCGATTTGCGGCTCTTCTTTATGACATATTCTTCATAAGAACAAAAACGTCGAACCACTGTAGAAAACCATCTTCAGTAATTCCAACGAGGTATCTTGAGACACATAGGAAACACAAGGTAAATGACTGTAGCTGGCTGTCTGTTCCACTGCTCTCTTGCAGCTTATATCCAGAAGGAGGACCAATCACAGGGCTTCACAGAAATTAGCATGTTGCTTATTGCACCATCTGGTGGGAAAACTTATTTTTTTTAAATTTGTGTGAGAATATATACAACAAATATTCTTCTATGTTATTCAAAGCCAAATTTAATTGGATATTTCTCAGATTTTTAAGAAATTTGTAACTTTAATAAGTAAAAAATGCACGAACACTGAATATAAAAATTATCCAATGAACGTTTAGGTATATTTCATAAAAAACAACTTTAAATATATAAAATATACTCAGTTTAAAATAGCATTTCCCTCGATTGAATATATTCGAGACATTGCCTAAAAATGTTTTAAAATCACTAGACTATCAAGAGGGTTAATTGATAAGCATTTTCAAAAGCTGTTCGACAGGATAGCAAGAACTTAACATATTTTATGAGCTTAGTGATCTCTCCATAATAAAAATCTTGTATTTATCTATAGTATCTTATAATGCTAAAAAGTAAACATAGAATTTTCAAAAAGTTACTAACGTTAAAACAAACTAAATATTTAAAGAAATTATTTATTGTTTATATAACAACTTTTATTTACTTATTTATTTTACACTTTTTACAATAATGTAGGGAAAAATGTATTAAATTTGTTCATGGAAGGTACATACATTTAATTAACTATTCAGGAATTAATGAATAATTTTGTTTTACAACTGAATAGATATTTACTCCAAGCCTAAAAAAATCCCTCTTTTGATGTTTATGTCTGTTATTCAAAATCCGAAACTCGATTGCAATTTACAGAGACTTTTGAGTGCTTCCATGTAAATATCGATTTAAACCAATTTTAGTATTTAGTAGAATAAAATCCCTCGTTAGGTAAAATATACTTCACTATTTTCTACTAGAGGGAAAAATATTTTGTTCAGTTAAACTCAACTCATAAATGTCCTAACCATCAGTGTTCATGTGGGATGATTTTGGCTCAATCTTATCCTATGGTTAAATTTGGTTTAGTTTGCAACGTTAAGGTCTACTTTTTTGCTACACAAACTTATCCTATGAGGTACCATTGTAGATACGGACAGCTTACATGTAAAACATTCCACATTTTGAAGCTTATGTTTGTAATTCAAAATCCGAATTTGAATGGAATTTACAGAGATTTTTGAGATATTCCTATTTTTGATAAATAAAAAATTACGAACTCTGAATATAAAAGATCTCCAATGAATCTTGTTTGTCATACTGTTACATTTCAAGAAAAGAAGAGCAGTTTTTTTCAATCTTTTACTCCGAAAAATGTTACCAAAAAGCTATTGAACACAAACTTAAGATAGAATTTTTCTCGAGTGAATATACTCGAGGAATTGCCTAAAAATGTTTTAGAATCACTAGAATATCAAGAGGGTTAATTGAAAAGCATTATCAAAAGATGTTTGATAGGATAACAAGAATTTAACATATTATGTAATCTTAGTGATCTCTTCTATTAAAACCCTTGTATTTATCTATATTTGCTTATAATGCTAAAAAGTAAATACAGAATTTTCAAAAATTTCCTAACGTTAAAATAAATCTAGATATTTAAAGAATTATTTATTTAATTTTGATGTAACAACTTTTATTTACTTATTTATTTTTTTAGTTGTCGAGAAAAACGTATTAAATTTAACCATGGGGGGTAACATAAATTTAATAAAGTCTTCATGAATTAATGAATAATTTTGTTTTACCACTGGATAGATATCTATTCCAAGCCTAAAAATATTTCCCTTTTGATGTCTATGTCTGTTATCCAAAATCCGAATTCGATTGGAATTTACAGAGACCTTTTAGTGCTTACATGTAGATATCGGTTTAAAACAATTTTAGTACTTAGTAGAAGAAAAGCCCTCTTTAGGTAAAATATACTTCAGTATTTTGTTCAATTAACCCCTTCCGGTATGATTTAATAATGAAAAACTGTGCATGAAATAATAATTTAATTTTTATTTAAAAAACTTGTTTCATTTTACAATTCTTAATTAAAATCCACTTTTTACATAGTGTTAAATAATATCAGAAACAGTAAAATTAAGAAAATATCAAAGCAAAACATTAATAAGGTATACAGATAATAGTCTTCAAGCTAGTGGTACTTTTCAAAACAAAGTGCAAAGGAATTCTTAATTGTTTACACCGCCAAGTAGTCTCACTTTTAATTTGATTCTTGTAACACACACGGCATTTCTTAGTAGGTTTTCTTTTATTCTGACTCATTAATTTGGCAATGACTTGTACCAAGTAAACACTATGCAATAGTGACTTGTGATTTTCACAAGTGATAAAAGTGTTGCCAAATTCAGTACACTAGAAATTTCAAACTAAATTAATTATCATATTTAACAGTAACTTTAATCGCATGACGAGTGTAGCTCGTCATTGTGCGGTATGGAATGAAAAACTAATGACTAGCTAGACTCGTCATTTTACCGAAAGGGGTTAAAGTCAACTCTTAAATGTCCTAACCGCCATTGTTCATGTTGAATGACTTTGGCTTATCCTACGAGATAACTTTGTACATACGGACAGCTTGCATGTAGAAAATTCCTCCTTTTGATACTTATGCCTGTTATGCTATATCCGAATTCGATTGGAATTTGCAGAGATTTTTGAGATTTTCCTATATTTGATAAATAAAAAATTTACTATCACCGGGTAAAATAAAATCTCTCATGAATTTTGATTTTCGCTTTGTACAAGAGCTTTTGTAACGTTTAACTTCGAAAAATGTTACCAAAAAGATATTCAAAACATAAAATACAAGCAGTTTAAGACAGAATTTCACTCGAGTAAATATATACGAGACATTGCCTAAAAATGTTTTAGAATCACTAGAATATCAAGAGGGTTAATTGAAAAGCATTTTCAATATTTATTTCTAAAATGAAATTATTCAAACAAATGCAGTGATTACGAAATAAAAGCTATCTCGGATAATCATTGAAGTTACTTCAGAATTCAATCTGCTCCATTTACTTATATTTTATTAAAGAGCCTCTTCGAGAGGTTCTCTAATTTAGGGAAATTTTTTCTTCAGCCGCATCATTTTTCCCAAATAGCTCACGTACATAAATTTATCGAACATGTTCAAGTCATAATCAGAATTTAATTTATATCTAACAACACAAAACGGTGCTTTAGCAAATATTAACTATTAGAATTTAATTTATTCATTTCCAGGGAGCAATTTTTGAAACGTAGTATAAAACTGGGACAGCGAAAGAATTCGGTAAACAGTGTAAGTGCTTTGCAGTGATTTATAATATGAAATTATTATTTCTAAAGGCCTCCATTAATCAATTACATTAATGAAATTAGGGCGATAAACAATTGTAATTTCATTAAATTGGAATATATATTTAAAGCATTTAATAACTTTTTATGGTTAAAATTTAATTTTTTTTGTGTTTATTCATTCCATTAGGAAGAAAAAGCATTCCTTTAACAAGAATTATTTAACTAGAAAATTACTAATGATTTTAGTTATTTTTGGTACTGAGTCAAATCAAGTCATGCAATTATTAATTAGTTCTGTCACTTAATTACACAAATACAAAAATTAATATGAACACAAATATAAGAAATTATTCTGAAATAGTCTAGCTATATAATCTGAAATATTCTAGTGTCATATTTGTATAAATATGCAACCTGTAAAATATAGTCTATAATTTTTAATTGCAAGGGTAGGCCTATCAACTTAATTTTACTGCAATCATATCATGGTAGATACTCGCTATAACGCTATAAGTCCAGGCAGAAATGTAACAAAAATCCTCTATTTTCATCTGAAAGTCGGAGAACTGTTGGATATGTCTTACACATGCGAGAGACAAGTGGTTATCAGATAATTTGTGATAATGCTCTCTTGAAGAGTGTACGTATCCCATGCTTAATTTATCATGAGACATACTTAATTAAGCTGTTCTTTGTGGTTTGCTAAACTGTCATGGAGACAAAAATGCATATAAAGGCATAAAGAAAGCAGTGCTCCTGAGTTTTCACTGGAAAAATTGGTAGTTGGTTCATAAAAGCAATCAGAAGGCCGCATGTAGCAGTTATTAATTCTGACTTTATTTTTGAGCAGCGTATCTTACCTTTGATTTTAATTTAAGTGAATGAGAAAGTTAAGACTAAAAATGAAGAAGTGAACGGAAAGAATATCGAAGAACAATAATTATATATATATATATATATATATATATATATATATATATATATATATATATATATATATATATATATGTGTGTGTGTGTGTGTGTGTGTGTCAGGTCTAAAAAGGGGGTGGTTGGAAATTACATGAGTTATAAGGGATTATAACAAGGGAACTCGACCACGCTCGGGTAGCTTTTGGGATCATCCTGTTAAGCGGAAAGATATTTGAAGATTTGATGATTAAGCGCACCGATATGAGTTAGTTAGTGCGTGGACATGCAGCTGTCAACACCTTTTCCAAGCTTAGCTCCACCACAAAAAAAAATGAAAATGGCGCAAGTTTGGCTTTTAAATGAAACGATGATTTAATAAATTAATTATCAAGAAAGAATGTTTTCTCTTCGCCTTAACACTAGACCATGTCATATATACATAATTTCTCTGAATTTTTAAATCGAACATACTAAAGAAGAAAAGGAAGGAAGAAGATACAGATTTTCAGGGATCAACAATTATATATTGAGACCTAAATATCAACCAAGAAATATTTAGACTTTCATTGTCTGTATTTTTGATTATATATGAACATATAATAAGATTTCTCTTATCTTCTTATCTTTATCTGTTTTTTTTTGTGTGAAATTGAACATGGTATATATCATTCAATATAAATAATATTAATTTTTATGAGGCAAATTTGCATGAGGATGAATACGATCAATATGAAGCTTCTGGTGAAATAATTTATAAACGGAATTTAATATTGTTATGACGTCAACGAAAGAACTAATTACACTAATCTTGCAATTCCTAGTAACATTTCTTCAACATCTACAATTAAAATAAATAATCATTGCTTGTAAGGGAAATATAACTCTAAGCGAAAGTTCGAAGAGGGATATATGATTTATTAAGTGAAGACATAATAGGAAGTTATAGTTCTTTTTACTTTCTATGACGGAATAAAATTGTAGGATGTCTATGAATACTAATGAAAGGGAGAGTATTTTTGTAAGCAACAAAAGGTATTTTAGAGCACAGAAATGAAAAGAGAATATATTTTGTTAAGAAGATGTTGAGAATGAATACGTATCAAGTTAAGAGAATATATAATTTTGTGGAAGAGCAAAGATTTAGTAAAATAGGAATAACGAGTAAGCACCATTATATTAGAATTGTTGAAAGGTAGAAACTGCATTCTTGTATCGTGTATTTTGCTAATTATTATTATTCTAATTAAACTAAGTTGCTGTTGTTCATGCTGTTATTTATCTCTACCATTACAATTTATTGCTACTATGTCACCCGTTACAGGCTGATCAATTCAATGTTTCAATTTATTATGCAAATTGCTTTTACATTCAACAGTACCCAATTCGTTATCTGACTTCCTGATTTTATTGTATACATTTTAAAAACCTCTTAGAATCTATATTTTTTATTAAGTATTTTAAGAATATGATTTTCTTGCATTTCGCAGCAACTTAATATTTTTAAATTCTAAACATCAAATAGATAAAAAATAAATGCTTTATGTAATATGTATCAAATTCACTTCTCCTCTTTCCTGTGAACATATGTTACGTCATTCAAATTTCTATATAAATAAATCCTGAGAAAGTACATTTCAAAAGAAATGCTTGTTCTTGGAAATAAAAGTATTATTTTACAATGCATTCAGGTTGTTTATGACATGATTTTTTCATGTATTAGCAAAAAAACCCGAGTCATTTTTCTTACACTATGAAAATTTAATGTCCTGTGCTAAAACGTTTTATCCCCTTCATTGTTTTAAATATTTCTAAAGTAGAAATATACGAGGAAATGAGTTTTAGAGGCTTTTATCTTACATAGTAAAGAAACAATTCTTTCTTAACCTAGATGATAAGATTATTTGAGAAGATTATATCCTTTTTATTTAGTGATGGTTTCTTAAATTTTAATGTAAGGAGTCTTGTACCGCATAAATAGCATCTGTGCAAATTAAAAGTATGTCTGATTTGACTGATTATAAATTTTTTAATCCTTAATAAAATTATACAAAAATGTGGGAAATATTTAAGACTAGTTTCACCTGTTATAAATTTATAAAATGATTCTTCTTAACTGATTGCAATTAAACATCGATCAATTAATATAGAAAAATTGAAACTGTTACATCATTATAAGTAAAATTAAAAGATTCTATTACTAGATTAACCGAAATTTCTTCTATACGCATATATTTGTACAATTTATTGAATGAATTAATATAATTAAGATAATGATAAAGTTCGATTAATTTAATGACTAGTTAGTTAAATTTTTATTCTACATCTACATTTTTCTAACTTTAGCGATTTTTTGAATTTCATATTTTAAAAAGTTTTCTTTTATATTATTAATATTTCCATATAAGTCGTAAACAAACATTTTTGTAAATAAAAAAATATTTTTTAGTGGATAAATTTATAATAGTATCGTAAATATGAGAAATCAAATAGAAATAGTAGTATACAGTTTTAGTTTTTTCGAATTATGTTATATATAAACATTTTTACATTATAAAAAATGAAAAGAACAATCATAAAACTAATAATGTAAAAAGTAGTTTTTATTTGTCTAAATTTTTCCAGTATCAATGTAGTAGACAAGAACATTCGGCTTCCTTTTCTTGTATACACCGTTATTTTTGTACCCACAAACAAACCGTGCTGTTATACTAACACGTTCTAAAACGTGTCCCGCGCTCAAGTATCAGTCATCAGAAAATGTATTAGTGCGTGTCCCGCATACAATGTGCTAAGAAACTGGATGAATGTTGGAGACAATAGATTCACAGGTTCTCAAGGCATTTTGAGGTTCATTTTCAAAGGATTCCTTCTTATGTTGGAATTAGTGGAAATGAGATTGCTCACTTTCTGGCTAAAAATACTTCATTGAAGCTGTCTTTGCCAGATATGACTTCCACTTTTAATGCGGAGATCCTTTCTAAAAGTAGGAGGTACATGGATCTCTGTTGTGTTCCTCCTTCCTGTGATTGGTATTTTAGAAAACAGCTAAGGGGAGCACTACATTTCGAGGTACCGAGAAGAGATCAGACTTGCCTATCTCGTTTTGCCAGTGGCTACCTGGAGTATCTCTCTTATGTACAAGAACAAAAAATGTTTATAATTTGCACAAAGAACAGAATACCTCTGGCTACACCGGAGCACATTATGAGTTGTACTGATTTTAAACTGGATGAGGTTCTTTACAAATCCCTTTTATTATTAGATTTGGACTCAGGTAGGTGGTATAGCTGACTGGACCAACTGAAATTAGAAACAGCAACAAGAACATATTACAATTCATTGCGGGGTAAAAGATTATAGTAAAAATAAACTTATCTACCTACTGAAAAAAAAACTTATCTAACTAATAAAGAACTAGATGTATTTGTAGACATAGAAAAAACAAGAGGGTTGTAAATATTTAATTTAGATTGAGTACTGAAACAGAATATATATATATATATATATATATATATATATATATTCTAAAGCCCTTATTGCACGTCAGCGTGTATGACTTCAAATATCAGCAGATTCACTTTAGGATTCCTTTATCCACTAAAAAACGCGTGAATTTCTCGTGTGATAGGAAAACATCAACCGGAACCTAAAGTAAAACAATTGCAAATTTTTAGTTGTAACACAAGACATCTGCATATCCTTCAGCAGTAAAAGAAATTATAATATAAAATATGATGACGCTTGATAAAGCCCTATGAAGACGTTGGAAAGTAGTGGATAGCCCTGTCAAAATTGTATCGTTCACGAGTATAAAACAATATCGAAAATTAGAAAAGGCTTACTATATGATTAGATTCAGTGAAGAACTGCTGGTGTTCAAAATTTGGTGACTGAGGGCCATATTTTCATGCGTAAAACAATTTACAGATATAACTACTTGGTCTCTTTTATATATTAGTATAAATTATTAATTGCTGAGGAAACCATATACAGGTCAATTCAAGAAAAAAGCAGGTATATAGAAATATAAAACATTTTGAATGCAATGGTGGAACATATGAGAGAGTTATTGAATTCAAAATCTAGGTGCTTTAATTAATGATCAGAATGAAATGCATCTTCAAATCAGAGCAGGAACAACAATAGAAAATCTCTGATATTACTTATTACAAATATTATTACGATCCCCCTACTAAAATAGAGAACTTAAGAAACTAGTAGACAGATACAACAATAGACCAATTGTTTTATATTGCTCGGACGCATGGGCCTTGGTAAAATTTGATGAAAAGATATTGAGAATATAGGAGAGAAATATTTTAAATCGCTATTTGAATATGTCAAATGGAAAACAAGAACAAAGAAAGAACTATCTGAAATCTACAAAAAGTTAGATATTGTAATTGAGATAAAGAGGAGGAGAGTCCAATAGCTAGGCCATATGGAAATAATGGAACCAAGTAGAGCCACACGTAGACTCGTCAAAGCAAGACTCAGGTAGACCAAGGAAAAGATAGACATATAAGGTTGAAGATGAATTAAAGAATTGGGAAATCAACTAATTTGGGGAACTAACTGAAAAGTAAAGGCAACTAACAGGGTGGAAAGGAAAAAAATGTCTTAAAGGAGACCAAAGCACTTCAAGGGCTGTAGGGCCAATGGTTATGATGATGATGTTAGATTATTAATATTTTAACTTTGGTTAAAATATACAAGAGATGGGTTTATAATAATATTTTCTCATATTAAAATCTTTTCGTGGTCTTTGAATCGTTAAATTATATGTAATTTTTCCAAAAAAATAAAACAAGCTTATGTCGGTTTACCGGCAATACAGCTCTCTGCAAAGTTTCTAAATTAGAAAAAATGGAAAATCAGAATAAAATTTATAAATATAAAACCTACATAATGTAGTTTCTCCAGTTCTTTAATGAACACTCAGAATCTAAGGCTTTCCCCATTCTTCAGGTAAGTCCCTATTACACATACTTGCCATATTAATGGTAAATGTCACATTGCCTTTCACCGACATAATTCACTCACTGTGTTTTCAGAAGAAAAATTCTTCCGAAATTCACAAAATGTTCTCCTCTAATCTCAATTTGTTTGTTTCCCACCGTGCGCAGGCAGTTTGAACATTATTAAGTAGACTTCTTGTCATCACAGAGTTTTGATGAGTGGAATGCACACGAGATAAATAATGTTTCAACATTACCTCACGCTGAAAAATTTTTCTCGTGCTATTAAACTTAACTCTTGAACGTCACAGCTGAAAATTTAAATAAAACTCTGTATTGCTTGTGGCAATTAAAAACACATGAAAAAAATCTTATCCCATTAACAGTTCAATTTGGAATAGAATTTTGAAATTTTATATTAAAATCGGTGTTTTTTAGTGCAGCTAATGGTACAGAAGGATATATTTATTCCAAAAAGCTGTTACTCATTTAGCAACGCATGGGGACGACGTGCAGTTTAAAGTTTGGTTTGATTTGGAGATATACGGTCTACTTTTTTGCAACACGAGGACTAACGAGACCGTGACCTACTGCTTAAAGCTTATTCCGAACAGCTACGAACAACTTCGGATGCTTCGGACTCGAGTAACACTGCCCCAGTTTCGTTCTCGTAATTTAGAAGAAGGAATCAAGTAGAAGATAAAAGCTATTACTCATTTAGCAACGCATGGGGACCACGTGTAGTTTAAAGTTTGGTTTGATTTGGAGATATACGGTCTACTTTTTTGCAACACGAGGACTAACGAGACCGTGACCTACTGCTTAAAGCTTATTCCGAACAGCTACGAACAACTTCGGATGCTTCGGACTCGAGTAACACTGCCCCAGTTTCGTTCTCGTAATTTAGAAGAAGGAATCAAGTAGAAGATAAAAGCTATTACTCATTTAGCAACGCATGGGGACCACGTGTAGTTTAAAGTTTGGTTTGATTTGGAGATATACGGTCTACTTTTTTCAAACATGAGAACTAATGAGACCTTGACCTACTGCTTAAAGCTTATTCCGAACAGCTACGGATGTTTACAGAACTTCGGATTTTTCGGAATCTAGTGACACTGCCCCCGCTTCGTTCTCGTTATTTAGAAGAAGGAATCAAGTAGAAGATACACCCAGGCTTTGCCTTCTACCTCCAGAGGTGTCGTTTGAGCATGGAGTACATTCCAACCATGAACCAGTTTTACGTGCCTCAGATGTTATTATTCAATACGGCAGATCTTTGGCCTGTAGGTATCTCGAACACACAACTCCGTGGTTATGTGATCGACAGCTTTGACGACTGAGGTAATACGGATTATTTTATGATGATTATAACTACCATGGCTTCCTTCTTTTCTAGGAAAAAGCACTCTATCTTATGCAACTATTCTTAATGTCAGAACTAAGAGAACCAGTTTAGCACACATGTTGCATTCTCTTAGCTCAATATCCATTCTATATGGAAAGTATTTTTAACACTTCTTGAAAGATATTTACCACATAAAGGAATAGAATATATTTTATCATTTTATAAGTATGCATCTAAAGATTTCTTAAAACCAACTTTACCACATAAGAAAATTTAAAAACTGTCGTCGGTTTAGGAGTAGTATGAATCTTTCACATACTCATTGCCTCATTTCTAATGATATGAAATAATAAAAAAGAGAAATGAAAAACTCAATAAACTGAAAAATATTTATAATTATTAAAACACAAATAATTCTAAATAATCAATTTTTAATGTATAATTAGAATCGTTCTACGGCTGCTTTTCCTTTACATATTTCCATTTCTTTGTTTTCACTAGAATAATTCTTCAGTGTATTCAATGAACCTTAATTCCTCTAACTTTAATTTGCTACTTTTCTACAATGAAGACACAGTTTAAATGTTATTCAGTAGACTTCGTGTTTTTACAACTGTTTGATGCCTTTATTAAGTTTAAGTTGGTAATAAGTTTTCAGAATTGTCTACTCTGATATGTTATTTATCCATCTTAAAATGCTTCTTACAATATTTTTAATTATAAGAAATAAAATGAAAATTAGTGAAAATGTCTATAAATATAAAAAAATAATGTAAAATGTAAAATGTAAATAAAAAGTTCGTTGAGGAACGAAAATTTCTATGGCTACTTAACTAAAGTCCCTCTTACATTAACTTATATTGACAACATGTGCCAAATCACTTTTCCCGACATACTTCACAAATTATTCTTCTCTAATTTTAAATTATTTGTTTTCTATAATGAATAGACAGTTTGAATGTTAGTCAGAGACATCTTGAATTTGCAGCTCCCTGATGACTCCAATTAAGAGGTAAATAAGGCTTCAGAATTTTCCAAGCAGAAATATTATTTCTCGTTAAACATAAAAAACGAAGTTGGAGGTTTAAACTCAATTCTGTGTACTTTATGATGATAAAAACTGGTAGACATTTTATTTCGTTCAAAACAAATGCATTTAAGATCAAGTTTAAATCTCTCAGATTTAAATTAATAAAAATGCTAATAGTTGAAGAAATTGTCAGATTCAAATGCAGTTACAAGAAAAATTTGGACATCATTAAGTACGATTCTTTGCCTTGAAGCTTCTTGATTAATAGAGTCTAATTAGATAAAATAGAGTTCAGCATTTTGTAGTCGAAGGTAAAATTGTTTCTACAATTAAACTCATCTCATAAATGCTATAACTCACAATGTTCATATTGGATGTCCTTGACTCAATTTTATGCTATGGAAAAATACCTGGATTTAAAGATCTGGATTTCTTAGAATTAATATTTCTTAAATAAGAAATTTTTTTAAAAAGTTAGTTTAGAAGGAGTATGGATCTTTTATATGCTTATTACAAAATTTCTATTGATAGGAAATCATAAAAAGAAATTAAAAACTGACTGAATATTTATAAATTATAAAAACGTAAAACACTTTTAATATCCAATTAATGGCATTTTTACAGCTGAATTTATTATTCCACTACATGTAAGTGCATTTACTTATTTTATCAATGACATATGTGACATCGATATTTTCTGCATATATTTTACTTTCTTTGTTTTCAGTACAACTGTTCTTTTGTATATTCACATATTATTCTCATCTAACCTTAATTTATTTAGACAATGAAGAGACAGTTTGAATGTTATTCGGTAGACTTTTTGTCTTTGCAGATCCTTGATGACTTCAATCAAGGGGTAAATAAGACTTCAGAATTCCCTAATCTAAAACATTATTTATCGTAACTCCTTATAGTAAATCGCACAGCTGGTGGTTTAAACAGAATCCTGTGCTCTTTATGGTAATAAAACCTGGTAGATGTTTTATTTTCTTGAAGACAATTGTATTTAGAATCAAATTTAAATCTTTTAAATTAAAATTAATAGAAATACTATTAACTGAAGAAATCTTCATATTTAAGTACTGTGGGAAGAAACTTTGGGGATTATTAAGTATATTCTATTCCTTGCAGATGCTTAATTAATATATACTCAAGAACCAAAACATTATGACCACCCCTACATTTTGCAATGAACTCTCCTGCATGACGTGGAAGGCACGTGATCAGGTGGAAATGATATTTAACTGCTGCTGGAGAGTCTGAAGAATCATTCTTTCACTTACTTTTGTGTGTGATGGGAAAGGCTGTGGATATAAGTGATTTTGATAGAGGGCAGATTGTAATGTCTCCAAGGCTCGGAACAAGTATTTCAGAAACTGCACGACGCGTGGGTTGTTTGTGATCTACAGTTGTTAGCACTTATGTAAAGTGGATAAATGACGGTGAAACCAGCAGTAGACTGCATGATGTCCACACACTATCAAAGAAAAAGGTCGTCGGAGACTGTCTCGCATGGTTCCAGGAACATGATGCTGAATTCCAGTTAATGTCCTGGCCGCCTAACTCACCGGATCTCAATCCGATAGAACACGTTTGGGATGTCATGGGACGGCATCTCAGAGTTCAAAGACCACCAATTCGCAATATCTCGAATTTGTGTAACCGTTGATTAAATATCCGGTACATTCTGTCTCCGGCTATCTACCAAGGACTTCTGGCATCCATGCCATGGCGGGTTGAAGCTGTGTTGTGCGCCAAAGGTAGGCCAACTCGGTATTGACAGGTCGCCATAATGTTTTGGCTCTTGAGTGTAGTCCTCATTAGTAAAAACACACTTTAGCATTTTCTAGCTGTGAAAGAAACTAGTAAACATTTTATTCTCTTTAAAACAGCTGCATTTAAAATCAAATTTAAACGTAGTAGATTAAAATTAATAAAAAAACTAATAACCAAGAAATCTTCATATTCCAGTACTGTGAAAAGAAAGTTTGGGGGTTATTACGTACTATTCTATTCCTTGCATCTCCTTGATTAATATAGTCTTCATTAGGAAAAATACACTTCAACATTTCCTAGCAGAAAGTAAAATATTTTGTGCAATTCAACTCAACTCCTAAATGTTATAACTGGCAGTGTTGATCCTGGATATCTGTGGTTTATCTTACAATATGGGAACATATTTGTTAAGGGGCAGCATGCATTTAAAGATTTCTTAAAACCAACTTTACCACATAAGAAAATTCATAAACTTTTGTCGGTTTAGGAGTTGTATGGATCTTTTACATACTCATTGCATCATTTCTAATGATATGAAATAATAAAGAGAAATGAAAAACTGAGTAAACTGAAAAATATTTATTATTATTAAAACACAAATAATTCTAAATATTCACTTTTTAGTGTACATTTAGTATCATTTCTAAGGCTGCTTTTCCTTTACATATTTCAATTTCTTTGTTATCAGTAGAATAATTGTTCAGTGTATTCAATGAACCTTAATTTGCTTCTTTTCTACAATGAAGAGACAGTTTGAATGTTATTCAGTAGACTTAGTGTTTTCACAACCTTTTGATGACTTTAATCAAGAGGTAATAGGGTTTCAGAATTGTCTACTCTGATATGTTATTTATAGTTACCCCTTATTGTAAATCTTATAGATGGAGGCTTAAGTAGAACCGAGTGTATTTTTATGATAATAAAAACTGTTAGACTTTTATTCTCTAGAAAACAGCTGCATTTAGAATCAAGTTTAAGTCTCTCAGATTAAAATCAGAAAAAATGAAAATAATGGAAAAAATCTCCAGATGGAATTTCTGTAAAACGAAAATTTAAACAAAATTAAGTAGGAACCTTTTCTTCGCAGGTTCTTGATGAATGTAGCCCTCTTTAGGTAAAATATACTTCAGAATTTTCTAGTCGAAGGGAAAATATTTTGTTCAATTAAAATAAACTTATAAATGTCATAACCGACAGTGTTCATGTTGGATGACTTTGGCTCATCTTATCCTATGAGATACCTTTGAGCGTACTGACAACTAGCATGTAAATATAAATTAAAACCAATTTCAGCACTTAGTATAATAAAAGCCCTCGTTCGGTAAAATATACTTCAGAATTTTCTCGTCAAAGGGAAAATATTTTGTTCAATTTAAACTTAACTCATAAATGACAGAATTGACAGTGTTTATGTTGGATGGTGTTTATGTTGGACAGTGTTTATGTTGGCTTATCTTATTCTATGAGATACCTTTGATCGTACTGACAACTATGCATGTATATATAGATTAAAACCCATTTCAGCACTTAGTAGAATAAAAGCCCTCCTTTGGTAAAATATACTTCAGTATTTTCTAGTCGAAGGAAACATGTTTTGTTCAATTATTGTCAATTCATATATGTCATAATTTACAGCACGGATGGGCAAGCTAAGGTCCGAGGGCCAACCCCGGCAAACCGGAAGGATTTATCCGGAACTCGGATAGAATTTTAAGTTGCCGGTGCGAGGCAAATTAAAAGAAATACAAATTTGTACATTATATATTCATCTCCATTTCTATTTTGTTTAAATATTGTATCCCAAATATATTATCTCACGTCCAGAAAATCAGAGCTATGTTTGCTCCTTATATATGTGAACAAGTGTTGTCATCTATCAACCTTAGAAACGATAATTTCAGAAGTAGACTGACAAATAAGCCTCTATCCTCGTTCCTTATAATCGGTACATCTTACTATGAACCTCAATATAAGGAACTTAAGTATTAAATTGCAATTTTGTTCATCTCATTAAGATATTTAAATCATAATACTTGTATATTGCTTTTAAAATTTTAGAAAAAAATTTCTTGGCCAGCCAAATTTTTTTTTTTTCGATTTTTGGTCCGCTTCCGAAAAGGTTTTCTTTTCCATGATTTACAGTGTTATTGATGGATGTCTTTAACTCAATCTTATCCTATGGAATATCTTCATGCGTATGAACAGCTTGCTTATAAATATAGATTAAAACCAATTTTAGTAGTTAGTAGAATGAAAGAAAGTGTGTCGGTTCATGGCAGTAGAATGACTCCTTTACAAACTGACTTTAACTTTTCTAAAATAAGAAGTAATAAAGAGAAATAAAAACCTGGGTGAAATACTTATATAAAACACAAATAATGCAAATTCTTAGTAAAAGTTCCTTAATGAACACTCAGAAGAATTACTACAGCTTCCTCCATTCTTCCAATAAGTCCCTCTTACATTTACTTTCCATATTAATGGCAAATGTCACATTACCTTTCTCAGACATAATTCATTTCTCTTGTTTTCAGAAAAGAATTCTTCTTGTAATCCCAAAATATTCTCCTGTTATCTCAATTCGTTTGTCTTCTACCGAACAGGGAGTATTTGAATATTATTAAATAGACTTCTTGTCCTTGCAGCTTCTCGGTGATTAAAATGCATGAGAGATGAATAATACTTTAGAGCTTTGAACGCTGGGGCTAAGCAATCAAGTTCATCTCGTTAATGATACAGCTTAAATTTTAAATAAAACGATTTACAGTTTATGATTCAAAAATATCTGATATACTAAATATCTGGTTGCTAATTCGCTTGAGAGTAACATTTAGAATAAATTTTTAAACCTCTCAAATTTAATTATTAACCCTTTATCTGATTAAAAAAATTTTAAAAGATTTATAAACATTTATAAATAAAATTATAGTTAAGTATGAAGTAAAAATTAATTATGAAAGCATAATCAGTTTGGAAAAATTCAAATCGCCTAAAATTCTAGACAATTTAGAATTGAGGCTACAAAAATATGTATTTTTATGAATATTAAAAGGTGCATTTAGAAAATAAATCTTAAACTTCAATTAACTTTTCACATTAATATAAATGGTGTTGTAAAAATAAGTAAAAATTATATCTTTCCTATTTTACCTTAAGTATTTCTTGAAACAAATTTGACATAATGTGTGTATAAGGAAAAGTATCTAGGGTTACGATTTATCTTACTTTAATTGTATCAGTTAACCATTTAAGCCTCCATCCAAAAAAAACATGTATATATATATATATATATATATATATATATATATATATATATATATATATATATATATATATATATATATATATATATATATATATATATATATATATATATATATATATATATATATATATATATATATATATATATATATATATATATGTATATATATATATATATATATATATATATATATATATATATATATATATATATATGTATATATATGTATATATATATATATATATATATATATATATATATATATATATATATGTATATATATATATATATATATATATATGTAAATATATATATATATATATATGTGTGTGTGTGTGTGTGTGTGTGTAATATATCAAAATTATTTAACTTTAATATTTCTTTAAAAACCTCGTCTCTCCCAATCTAGTTCCTGAAAATTTTTTTTCAGCCTTTAAATGTCTTAATCAAAGGAGTGTCATCGACTTAAAATTCTTTCGATATAATTTCCAATGCTTTCTGCCCTATAGATGCAAATTTTCTGTCTATTCAACACGTTTTCCAGCTGTAGCCGGCAAATGGCTCCGCGTTATCCTTGATCTTAATAGTTTAATTCGCTGAATAAGTTTATTTTCCTTTGGGAAAATTCTTTCTGGCTTCTCTTTTGGGTGCACC
>CM063508.1:55993043-56023043 GCA_032207245.1 Pardosa pseudoannulata
TTATAGCGTGTAACTAGAAAGAAGCTTTTCTGTGATTAACTAAATACCTTCAAACAGGATCAAACAGAAATAAACTCTTCAACAGATCTTTTGAAATTTTGTTCATTATTAATACATTTAAACTATATTTGTTATCAATTTTATTTCCAAAAGCGCATTTCCTAAACTGTTTAGTATGACATATTTATCTATAAAACTAAGATTCTCGTATATATTTTATTCGCTTTTCGATATATATAAGTAAGTCAGATGGAAGCTTTATATTCCCGTATAAAGAAATTTAAGAAGAAAAAAAAAAGGTATTTTTATCTGTTTTCTAATTCTATGCATATCAGCCAAAATTTGAATTTCATCAAAGATAAAGATTTCATTGAGTTGAACTTTGGATGAATCAGCAAATGTTTCCCATCTCAATGACTTTCCCTCAAGTAGCAAATTTTCTTCAACTTCAGTATCGCTTTTAGGCAGGGATAATATGATGAAGGAAAATAACCTCATAAACTCGAAAATATCGAAATTTTATGAGGAAGAAGTTTTTTTTATATCTTTTCTTATTTCAGACATATGAGTATCATCACAGTAGTCGTTGGCCCTAATCATTTTGAATTTCATAAGAGAAAAGCTACTAAATTAAATTTTTAAGGTACATCACAATATTCAAGCTATTTCTATATTTTATTTAGGTAGTCATCAGGATTTTTAAATTTTCAAAATTTTTAGTTTTTTATTCTATGTTAAACTGCAAACATTTTTGAACATTTTGATGCCTTTAACTATATTTTAAACGGAACTTATAGCGAATTAATTTATTTGCATCATCAAACATCTTCTTATGTGTATTAAAATTAAATTTCAATTTTTTATTTAAAAATATTTTGTATTTTAATCTTCAAATAATTGTGAACATTTTAATACCTTTAGGCATATATCAAATTGAACGGAAGTTATAGCCAATTAATTTATTTTCATTATCAAGCATCTTCCCATGTGTATTAAAATTTAAGTTTTTATTTTAAATTTATTTTGTAATTTAACCTTAAAAAATTTTTAACATTTTGATACCTTTATTCTTATATCAAAATAAACTGAATTAATTTATTTGCCTCATGAAGCATTTTCCTATGTGTATTAAAACTTCAGTTTATTAAATTAAAAATATTATGTGTATTAAACTGCAAATAATTGTGAAATTTTGATACCTTTAGACATATATCCAATTGAAGTGAAGTTATAGCGAATTAATTTATTTGCATCATCAACCATCGTCCTATGTGTATTAAAACTTCAGTTTATTAAATTAAAAACATTTTGTATATTAAACTGCAAATAATTGTGAACATTTTGATACCTTTAGACGAATATCAAATTGAAGTGAAGTTATAGCGAATTAATTTATTTGCATCATCAACCATCGTCCTATGTGTATTAAAACTTCAGTTTATTAAATTAAAAATATTATATGTATTAAACTGCAAATAATTGTGAAATTTTGATACCTTTAGACATATATCAAATTGAAGTGAAGTTATAGCGAATTAATTTATTTGCATCATCAACCATCGTCCTGTGTGTATTAAAACTTCAGTTTATTAAATTAAAAATATTATGTGTATTAAAGTGCAAATAATTGTGAAATTTTTATACCTTTAGACATATATCCAATTGAAGTGAAGTTATAGCGAATTAATTTATTTGCATCATCAACCATCGTCCTATGTGTATTAAAACTTCAGTTTATTAAATTAAAAATATTATGTGTATTAAACTGCAAATAATTGTGAACATTTTGATACCTTTAGACGAATATCAGATTGAAGTGAAGTTATAGCGAATTAATTTATTTGCATCATCAAGCATCTTCCTATGTGTATTAAAACTTTCAGTTTATTAAATTAAAAATATTATGTGTATTAAACTGCAAATAATTGTGAACATTGTGATACCTTTAGACATATATCAAATGTAACGGAAGTCATCAACCATCGTCTTATGTGTATTAAAAGTTCAGTTTATTAAATTAAAAATATTATGTGTATTAAACTGCAAATAATTGTGAACATTTTGTTACCTTTAGACATATATCAAATATAATAGAAGTTATAATGAATTAATTCATTTGCTTCATATAACATCTTCCTATGTGTATTCAAACTTCAGTTTTTTTATTTAAAAAATATTTTGTATGTTAAACTGCAAATAAATGTGGACATTTTGATATTCTTAATTTAGTCACATCTTAACGATTTCATTTATTTGCATCTTTCAGTATAGTCATACATACAGTAAGTTTTCAAACTTTTCGATTTTTAATTTTTAATTTCTTTATTTATTTGTTTTGTACTTTAAACTGCATGCATTTGTGAATGTTTTGATGCTATTAATTTTATGTCATCTCAAATGTAGCAACAGCTATAGTAACTCAATTTATTTTAATCATCTAATGCATTAATATATACATTAAATCTTCAAATTTTTATTCTTTTAATTTTTTGTATATTTAGCAAAAACATATTTTATTATTTTGATACGATATTTGATATTTTAGTAACATCTCAAAGGGGTTTGGATCCCTATTATCTACTTCATTGCTACGCGTAAGTTAATGAGACCGGGGTTTACTGTTTAAAGGCCATTCAAAACGGCTACAGGCATTCATGCTATCAGTGGGATTTGATCACACCATCTCTGTTATAAAAGAGCAGTGTCCTGACCATTAGGCCATCTTTCAGTGACATCTTAAATGTAACAAAAGTTATAGCTATGTAATTTATAGTCATGATCTATCATATTTATAAACAAATTATATCTTTAAACTTTTTAATCGTTTTAAATATTATGTATTACACTGCAAACATTTATGTTTGTTTTGATACTGTTACTGACATCTCAAATGAAATTATATCTCAATTAAAAAGATCTAATATATTTGCGTCATCAATCATATTCCCATAAAAATCAAATTTAATTAAATAAATATGAGTAGATTTGTTACTTTTCCCAATAGTTAAAACATGCCTAAGTTATCAATATAGACAATAGTATTTCCAAAAAAAACGGGAAAAATCCCTTTTAATATTCTTTAATCCTTTTAATAAAGTATTAGTTGTTAATTTCATGCTTATTTGCAGTTTTCAAGAAATCTCTAATTATTTCATTTAATCTTAGAATTATTGTAGATTTCTGAGATTCCCATTCATAATTATTCACTATTATTTTACTTCAGTAAATCGTATTAATGTAGATTCCAAGTAGTCATTAGTTGTGTAATTTAACCTTTATATTGTGGTCTAAATTAATACGCACTTCTAAAATTCATTTGTTTATCACGTTCGAATACATTTCCTTAAACGTATAAAATTTATGGATTATTTCCTTGATTGAAGTGAAGACATCGGTTTTTGACTCAGTGAGAGATAGAATACTGGGTTTTGTAATAGGAAATCGCAAATATAACTCAGTCAGTCAAGGTCAGAAATCTTTTATTTTCCTGAAACTTGTAACGTTCTCTTCTACTCCTAATTATTCACTATTTTACTTCAGCAAGTAGTATTAATGTAGATTCCAAATAACATTGGTTGTGTAGTTTAATCTTAATATTGTGGTCTACATTAATACGCAATTCTAAAATTCATTTGTTAGTGAATATAACATCAGAGTTTGAATACATTTCCGTAAACGTCAAAAAGTTATGGAATTTTTTGTTGATTGACGTGCAGATTGACATGCCTTTTTGGCTCAGTGAGAGACAGAAAGCTGAATCTTGTAACAGGAAACTGCAAATATACCTCGATCAGACAAGGTCATGAAAATTTATTTTACAGAAACTTCAAATGTTCTCTCCTTCTCTTAATTATTCACTGTTATTTTATTTTATTTTACTTATATAAGTAGGATTAATGTACATTCCAAGAAGTCATTAGTTGTATAATATAATATTAATATTGTGGTCTACATTAATACGCACTTCTAAAATTCATTTGTTAATGACTATCACATCAGAGTTTGAATACATTTCCGTAAGCTTCTAAAATTTATGGATTATTTTGTTGATTCACGTAAAGACATCACTTTTTGACTCAGTGAGAGACAGAATAGAATGCTGGATTTTGTAATAGGAAATCGCAAATATAACTCAGTCAGTCAAGGTCAGAAATTTTTCATTTTCCTGAAACTTGAAACGTTCTCTCCAACTTTTAATTATTCACTATTATTTTACTTTATTTTACTTATATAAGTAGGATTAATGTAGATTCCAAGTAGTCATTAGTTGTGTAATTTAATCCTAATATTGTGGTCTACATTAATAAGCAATTCTAAAATTCATTTGTTAATGACTATCACATCAGAGTTTGAATACATTTTCGTAAACGTCTAAAAGTTATGGACTATTTCGTTGATTGACGTAAAGACGTCATTTTCTGCCTATGAGTGATAGAATGTTGGATCTTGTAAAAGGAAACTGCAAATATAACTCGGTCAGTCAAGGTCAGGAATGTTTTATTTTCCCGAAACTTGTAATGTTCTCTCTACTGTTCTCTTCGACATATCACAGTTACTTTAAACTTAAAAAACTTTATTTTCCTTGTGAGGCCTTCCGGACAGCTGCAACTGTCAAGTACCAACGTTCGCAGGAGTTACTCCTTTCTTAATCACAGAGCTGACTCATTTTAACCTTTTTTATTTTTAACAGTTTTGGGGCACACCTCCATGAATCTTAGAGAGGTATAGGTTAGAATTCAATTAATCCATATTGCTGGAAAACCCCTTTCATATTTTAGGGTTTTGTTCGCAAATATGTGGTATATGTGCGCCTTATGGTGTAGTCACGCCACACCTGTAAGGTATAAGGCTAAATTTTACAATGACTTTCTACAATGTTATTCACAAACCCCGTTTAGAAATTTAAGGCTTTATTCAAAAAGAAGGAAAATGCGGCATATGTGTAAGTCCGCCACACCTGGTAGAGAAAAAGAAAAAGTATTATAAGAAACGCTCATGCCTCGCACATTCTTAGAAATAGAAGTTAGTAGCTAGGTATTATGAAATTAAAGAAAGGACAGTCTGAGGTCCGAATTATATAAAATTGTGGTCAACACTTCAAAAGAAGACCGGCTCGTAAAACTTACGCAAAACCGCGAGCTTTTGAAAAACACGATTTGAACAGAACGGAATTTAAGCCAGGTGTAATAGGTACAAAGATACCTCACTTATAGATTTAAGAATGAGAAAGTATTTTCGGAAAATCATAAAAGAATCCGCGTCTACGAATAACTCCCTATACCCCTTCAATGCATAAAAGGGTCAGTATACAAAGATATCGAGAAGGAGAGAAAAGGGGGGAAAAGAAAAAAAAGAGCACGTTTTTCAAAATGGGCATGTTTTCGAGAAGGGATTTTAGAAAAAATATATAAATATAAAAATGCAAATAAATAAATAAATAAATACGAGCGTGGGGTTACTAATCCAATGAAAAATCAGAATTTGAGAACTGACCACCTGAATTTTCAAGAGTGGCTATTTTCCCAAATGGGACGGAAAAAGGAGGGGCTAAGGAAAAAGGGTAAAATGGATATATACGGGGAAAAGAGGAGAGAAGGAGGATTAGATAGAATGGAGATCGCCTTTTAATTTTCGCAGTAAAATTTTCTGGGGTATTTTATGCATCGTGTTAGTAACAGATTATTTTGACGGACTCAAGATGGGTTTTCCTCTGCAGTGGGGTAAGTTCTATTTTTACTATTTTATGAAGTAGTGACAATTGAAATAATATTTTTTGTATATATGTAAATAGTAAATAAATTCTTTTTTTTTATCTAAATTCTTTTTGATGTATTAATGAAATTAATTAGTCTGAGCCGATAGGGTTGAACCTGGGTAACCTTATGGATTTAAAGTCAATTAAATTAAAATATATTATTAAGAATTAAATGAGTAAAAATAATATTTAAAGTAAAGGGGATCGGCTCAGTAGCGCCCAGCAACGGCGTAGCAATACATAACTACTGGTTAGCTAATCATCTATTCTCATGTACACAATTAGATCAAGTGACTACTCTGATCTCTTTACAAACAATTATGCCTATTACTAGATTAATTACAATTTAAAATCGGCTCTAAGTTATTTTCATACAAGCTGTAGGTGCTACGTCTAGTCTACGGAAAATCATGTTTAACTAAAAAAAGAAAGTCCTCACTGTCTACGACGCCCTTTATACGAACTAAAATCGCTGATTTCATAGTTTTTAATTTTACACTATGCACCCATAAAGAAAGGTATTTTAAAAATATTCCGACATATTCAGGATGCATTATGTATTTTTGCTGTGAATAAATTTCTGTATCAAATTAAGATTTAAAAAACAAACTTATTTATTTATTATATTCACTGTACTTGACGTTACTATAATTATACGAAGAACTTAAACAGTAATACAATTCTTTGGGAAAGTACAGCCATTGTACTTTGTCTAGACGATTTTACGACAAAAATGCCTACGAGAGTTTGCTTTTTATAACGTATAAACAAAGCAAATATATGTAATAATTTATTAATTCAATGCATTAAAAATTAAGTATTATTATTTATAATCTTTTAGGTCTGGGAGGACAGTGTGCTACATCTCTGCGCTTGGCCTCAACGCCGGTTATTGAACAGTCATTTAGTGCATGACATTTTTTTTACTTCTCAGTGAGTTCAAATTTTAAGATTCTTATTATAGGTGATTAAATTTGTTTAGATTCAGGTTATGTATCTATTTTAAGGTTTTATAATATTTCATGCAACAAAAAATTATCATTTATTATAAAACTAAAATTGAGTCTTTTAGAATGATAAATACAATAACTGCAAAAAATTGCATGCACTGTGGTAGTAAGTTAGAAAAAATATTTGTACAGAGGGTATTTAGATAAAATGTGTGCTATATATTTTAAAAAAAACTTTTATATGTATAGTAGTTATCACATTTAATATCTATACATGCTCCCTCTTTCTAGATTTTAAAGCTGCATATGGCAGCATTATTCGACCGAAACTTTACGAAGCAATGGAGGAATTCAATATACCAACTAAATTAATTAATCTAACAAAAACTACACTTAAGAGAGTAAAGTGGAGGGTGAAATTAGGGATCGATTCTTCTAAAGTCTTTTATACTGAAAGAGGATTACGACAGGACGATGCCCTATCATGCCCTTTATTCAATCTAGCCTTAGAAAAGGCCATCAGAGCATCTTGTATCACAACTAGAGGAACCATTGACCAGAAGACTTTACAAACCTTGGCATTTGCTGATGACATTGCCTTGGTTGTTAGATCCAGAAATTACATTATAGAAGCTTTTAATTAATTAGAAGCTGAGGATAGTAAATTAGGCTTAAAAATAAACGAAGATAAAATAAAATTTATGGAATCATCCCAGAGTACACCTAATCTAAAGTCAATTACATTGGGAGGCTACACCTTTGAAATAGTTTCACAGTTCAAATATCTTAAAACAACCATCACCACTAATAATGACTTGAACGTAGAGATAAACAACAGGATCGCCATGTCAAATAAATGCTATCATGGCCTTAAAAACCAATTAAAATCTCGATTTATAAGTTTAAAAACGAAAATTAACATCTATAAAACTCTACTTCGACCTATTCTGCTCTATGGAAGTGAATGTTGGGCAATAACCAAATTGCATGAAAATAAATTGCTGACTTTTGAACGGAAAATCTTAAATAACGAAAAATTTTTGGTGCAGTTCAAGAGAATAATTTTTGGAGATCTTTATTCAGTTTTGAAATTTATAAAAAATATAAGCAACCTCATGTTGTTAAAGTCATAAAAATCAGTAGAGTGCGATAACTTGGACACCTATTCCGACTCTATGACATAAACCCAGTAAATCAGCTCACTTTCACTAATCCCATGGGGCAGAGGAAACGAGGAAGACCACCAATTAGGTGGCTTGACTCAGTAGAGAGGGACTTAGCTACTGTCAAAAAGGGAAACTGGAGGTGTCTTGCAGCAGACATAAACGGCTGGAAAAAACTGCTTGAGACATCCTTGGCCTGTAACAGGCTGTAGTGCTTTAAAAGAAGAAGAAGTAGTTATCACATAAAAACACGTGTTCTAAGGAGTAACTGTTTCCACGTGTAATTAGTTGTTATTGCTGACTTATACCACTTGGCCAAACCAAGCACGATTCAGCCGAAGACTGCTCGTATTAAGGCAAAGGGTTGCGCCTTTCTCTTTAAAGAGCACACAAGGGGGAAAGTACAACTTATTCTCAAGTGAGTCCTCGTAATTTTGAAGGAGGGACCAAGCAAAAGATCCATAGGCTTGACCTGCCACCCCCAGATTGATTGAGAACTTGGACATTGTGACCATGAAGATATTTTACTTTCCCAAGTTACCTTTAACAAACCCGCAACTTTCCAGTTACGAAAGCGTTACCGACTGAGCTGACCGGCTATGTCGTTTAATTAGTCTTCACGTAGCAAAACGTTTTTATGGTAGTACTAATTAGTATTGTAGTATAAACCAAACCAAGAACTGACAATAACTGAGAGAAAACAATAGCTATAAATAATCATAATTAATAGGAAACACAAATAAAACCTATTTTTCATTTCGATTTCATTAATAATATATAAATATTATTAACTGCTAAAACACATTCACTTTGCGGGTGATAAATGGTACAATTACTAAACATAATAACTTGTTATTCCTAATGTCATAAAACTAGTTCATAAATCCTCCTATAACTAAATAGTAGACTATACTGCTCCAAACTAAACCTAATATCATAAAAATGAATTTGAGTTAATCATATTTATTAAGTATATTAATATCTGTGCTTACAGCTATATGTCTATAAATCTAATAGATGATTTCCTATTTATGATTAATAAGATTTTTAATAAAATGAGAATTTTTTATCTAAAGATTAGAATCTCATAATTTAGAGAGCTTGAAAACCATTCATAATTTAATGAAATATACGCATATGTGAGAGACTTCGATCTTCAAATTCCTATCTTAGTATCTTTGTAATAAAAGATTCATGAAAAATTATTCCAGGTCCCCTCCTTTTATTCTGAATGTATTAATAACTCTCTATCTACATTAATAGAATTCAATGCAGACAATACAGAAGAAAATTGATCTCATTTATTTCTCTCGCCAAAGTGCTTTAATTCATCATATTCTTCTCCACTTAATCACGTATTATTTCTACCAAGAATCTAAAAAAATGGTGCCTCTATCAATAAATTTAGAGAGAACATTTTAAGTAATATTTGTAAATGAATAATTTTTACTGCCTGCGCAGCAGTGTAGCCAGATTTTTCTTTAATCTCATTCAATTTGAAAGTATGAACTCGAGATTGAAAGAATCATTTATCTTTTTTTTTAGTATCAGATAGTGTATGTTAAATGACTTTTAATTAATGATTATTATAAGATACATGTTGTTTGAAAGAATTTGGAGGGAATGTGAAAAATGCTGGCATGGGAAGTATTTCTAAATTATTTTATCATGGATTGAAAAGATCTATTGAGGAATTTGGGGTACTTAATTGAATTTATTTCATATCTAAGATTTTAATAGGTTGGAGATTTTATTTGGTTGAATTAAAAATGTAAGTTTATAGCACTTTTAAATGTTTTGGAATATTTTTGGGATATCATTTAAATTGTTTGGAGATAAAAAAAAAAGATCTTTCGTAATGTCGAAGATAAGTGTTAAATGTTTGTTGGACAAAAGACATCTGAAATAGTTTAAAATTTACTTATACAAATTTAAAGTGTATGTCTTTTAAATATTTTGGAACAACATTCTGTTGTGTTTTTTAAAACATTCTATGGTGACCACACGAGAGTGGAACTTTTTATCGTAAGTGCGTAATGATTATACTTTCTGACAATCGCTTATATATATAAACACGTGTATGTTTGCATATGTGTGTAAATACTAAACAAAATGTAAATCAATGGAGTGTATGTAAATGTAATATAATAAAAATGACTCTGTTGAAAAAGAAGATGCAATAAAGTATTTAAAATAAGTACAGATTTTAAGTAATATTTGTAAATAAATAATTTTACTGCCAGCGCCAGATTTTTCTTTAATTTCATTCAATTTGAAAGTATGAACTCGAGATTGAAAGAATCATTTATCTTTTTTTTTAGTATCAGATAGTGTATGTTAAATGACTTTTAATTAATGATTATTATAAGATACATGTTGTTTGAAAGAATTTGGAAGGAATGTGAAAAATGCTGGCATGGGAAGTATTTCTAAATTATTTTATCATGGATTGAAAAGATCTATTGAGGAATTTGGGGTACTTAATTGAATTTATTTCATATCTAAGATTTTAATAGGTTAGAGATTTTATTTGGTTGAATTAAAAATGTAAGTTTATAGCACTTTTAAATATTTTGGAATATCATTTAAATTGTTTGGAGATAAAAAAAAGATCTTTCGTAATGTCGAAGATAAGTGTTAAATGTTTGTTGGACAAAAGACATCTGAAATAGTTTTAAAATTTACCTATACAAATTTAAAGTGTCTTTTAAATATTTTGGAACAACATTCTGTTGTGTTTTTTAAAACATTCTATTGTGGTGACAGGAGATTGAAACTTTTTATAGTAATTGCGTAATTATTATTCTTTCTGATAATCACTTATAGATATAAATACATGTATGTTTGTATGTATGTGTGTAAATACTAAACAAAATGTAAATCAATGGAGTGTATGTAAATGTATATATTAAAAATGACTCTGTTGAAAAAAAAAATGCAATAAAGTATTTAAAATAAGTACAGATTTTAAGTAATATTTGTAAATAAATAATTTTACTGCCAGCGCCAGATTTTTCTTTAATTTCATTCAATTTGAAAGTATGAACTCGAGATTGAAAGAATCATTTATCTTTTTTTTTAGTATCAGATAGTGTATGTTAAATGACTTTTAATTAATGATTATTATAAGATACATGTTGTTTGAAAGAATTTGGAAGGAATGTGAAAAATGCTGGCATGGGAAGTATTTCTAAATTATTTTATCATGGATTGAAAAGATCTATTGAGGAATTTGGGGTACTTAATTGAATTTATTTCATATCTAAGATTTTAATAGGTTAGCGATTTTATTTGGTTGAATTAAAAATGTAACTTTATAGCACTTTTAAATGTTTTGGAATATTTTTGGGATATCATTTAAATTGTTTGGAGATAAAAAAAGTTCTTTGGCAATTTCGAAGATAAGTGTTAAACGTTTGCTGGACAAAAGACATCTAACATAGTTTTAAAATTTACTTATACAAATTTAAAGTGTATGTCTTTAAATATTTTGGAACAAAATTCTGTTGTATTTTTTAAAACATTGTGTGGTGGCCACATGAGAGTGAAACTTTTTATAGAAAGTGGGTAATAAATATTCTTTCTGAATATCGCTTATAGATATAAATACATGTATGTTTCGTGTATGTGTACGTATGTGTAAATACTAAACAAAATGTAAATCAATGGGCTGTGTGTAAATGTAATATTTTTAAAATGACTGTGTTGAAAAAGAAAATGAAATAAAGTATTTAAAATAAGTACAGCTTAACATCATATTATAAAAATGTTAAAGAATTGTGAAAATAAAAATGAATTGTAGTATATGAGATTGCTGCATAGTGTTATGTATAGTTTATTGTAAATATGACGGTTATAGGTAGGTAATGCACTGAAACAATAGTACATACGTGAGATGTATGCTTTTCCCTATATGATAATAGCCTAAGTTATCTGTCCTTCTGTCCTCGAATTTATGAAGCTGTTGTACCTGGAATGTATAGAGGCATCAATATTGGATTCTTGATGAGTTAGGGTTAGCAACATTCAAAACGAGTAAAACGTTCTAAATCTACTTCCCCACTTTTCTAGCATTTAATGCATTATTTCAAGCCCTATTTTCCCCGGTTAAGAGCAGGTGATTAAATTTATCACATAATAAATAGATAAAAATAAAATTTTTTCTAGCGTTATGACGTCATTCCTTTAACCATCTGATTGAATAATTTTTTTTTAAATTATTTAAATATCGTCTGCATTATTTTCATACGTTTTATCACTGAACTTAGATATTACGTAAATAATTTTCTCCTATTTTGGCTTAAATAACATATTAGGTGCATATTTGATAATTTTAAATTTAATCATTGACTATTTTTGTTGCAATGAAAATTTTATCACCGGTATTATAACTACAAATTATTTTCATAAAATCTACGAGTTCATTCCATGGAATAAAAAATAACTAGCGTTTAAGTTAAGTCTTTGAAAATTAAGAAGTTTGTACGTTTGTGTGTTTGTTTTTTATACATAACCACACGGTTTGATTAAGTGAATTCAACGTGTTTCTAAACTGCAATGACAGTATCGGGAGACTTCAAAGGATTATGAAGATAAACAAGTCATTGGGAGTGTACCACATAATTCTGAGCCGAAAAATAAACCATTTTTTTTATCTGCCTCATAAGGTACTTTACAAATCTAGAAAATTGAAAATTTTACAGATCCCGTCATGTAAAGGGCTGCATGCTTGTTTTAATAAGAACATTCCTGAAATACTATAGATCATTATAAAAAATAAGGGATTAATTATGTGTAATTTAAAATATGTTTCTGTAAAGAAATGTAATGTGAATATTGTGTGTATATATGTATTTATATGTATGTGTGTATATGCGTGTATATTTATGTGTGTGTGTAAATTATATGAATAACAATAATATTCTATTTATATCTAACTATGTTGCACTTGCTTTATCTACGTTAATTGTAGTCTTGCTTCTGATATGTGATAAATTCTATTGGTAATCATGTTAAATGAAAATTTACATTTGATGAATTCAGGTAATGATATAGTTTAGCATGAGAAAGTTTGTACTAAGATTTCTAGTAATAATTAATAATTGCTGACATAAAATTAAAAATCTTTGAAGAATCTGTAAACTATTGCACTATTGTGAACAACCAAAAAAAAACTTGAAAATCTTGAACATAATAATAATTCTTTTCAGAAAGACAATTTAAATAAAGACACATGATTAAAAAAGATATCTAACTCAGTTACACTTACCTTTTCTCAGTATTTTTCCTATAAGACCAGGTTTGTTGCCCATTTTATAAAACAAAAATCGTATATGCTGTATATGGTATAAAAACTCGGTTGCAGTTGCCTTTTCTTAGCATTTTTCCACATACGACCGGTTTTGTTTCCCATTTTATAAAAAAATCATTACTACAAAGGATCTCACAATTACACCTTACATGAGGTTAACACAAATACATCTTTTTCAGTCAAAAATCAAACCTACGCTTACTACATTTAGATGCCAAATATTGTCATAACACAATGTTGCTTGTAATTGTTCAAAAATTATATGCATTTAAAATTAATTTTATCTCTACGTGAAATTTAAATACCAAACACAGATAATAAATTGTACAACGTGTTTAAAAGGTATAAATTTTTTTAGAGGTATTTAATTTATTTTTGGCTTTTGGTAGTTGTCATGTAACTTAACTTTTACCTTTATAAAACTTAAGTTTTACAAAATTTTAGTATTTCTAAAAGTGGATGCAAAATCATTCTGCTTATAAATATACCGTATATTATAATAAGTAAAATAATTATACATGTAAAAGCTTTCAGTGTATTTTATTTAAGGAAGAATATTGTCAAAAAGAATTTCAGTATGTAAACAAAGTATTTTCTCTTAAAATGTTTTCTCTCAGTAAAATAAGTTCCCTTTTCCCTAACAAAATGCTAATTGGAATGACTTTGTTCAGAATTAAAAAAGAAATGTCATGAACTAGAAAATTTTAAATATTTCATCTACTATGTTTCCTGTATTTCAATTAAGAAAAAATTTGCAATTCTTAGCTTTCAGAATTTTCAGTAGTTTGAAGCATATTAATTTTAAATTCTAGAAAACTGCTTGAAAAGCTCTAATTATTAAAATGTTTACCTTTTTTAAAGCGAATATTTTTATATAAGGTAATGTATTAGTTTTCTTGAAAAATTATTTATTACATAATTAATGAAAACCTTAACCCCTTCCGGTATGATTTAATAATGAAAAACTGTGCATGAAATAACCATTTAATTTTTATTTAAAAAACTTGTTTCATTTTACAATTCTTACGTATTCTTAATTAAAATCCACTTTTTACATAGTGTTAAATAATATCAGAAGCAGTAAAATTAAGAAAATATCAAAGCAAAACATTAATAAGGTATACAGATAATAGTCTTCAAGCTAGTGGTACTTTTCAAAACAAAGTGCAAAGGAATTCTTAATTGTTTACACCGCCAAGTAGTCTCACTTTTAATTTGATTCTTGTAACACACACGGCATTTCTTAGTAGGTTTTCTTTTATTCTGACTCATTAATTTGGCAATGACTTGTACCAAGTAAACAATATGCAATAGTGACTTGTGATTTTCATAAGTGATAAAAGTGTTGCCAAATTCAGTACACTAGAAATTTTAAACTAAATTAATTATCATATTTAACAGTAACTTTAATCGCATGACGAGTGTAGCTCGTCATTGTGCGGTATGGAATGAAAAACTAATGACGAGCTAGACTCGTCATTTTACCGGAAGGGGTTAATATGTACGTGACTAACTATATAAAGCATAAATCGATATTAGTTATATTTCACCAGCTAGGACACTCGCTGGGCCTTTGAGGCCCGAAAGTTATAAAAACTTTTTACACAAAATTCCCTTGTAGAAATAAACTTTCCAAATTTTCAGTAGTTATCTTATAGGTCTTCTATACCCCAATTGTTTCCAAAATTGTTTTGATTTTTTTTCTCAGAAACAGATGCTTTTTATTTATTCTGATTTTAAGGACCTACTGCTTTCGTATACACTTTTGCATTTTTATTTAGCGTTCGTGGTCAGAGGGGAGATACTAAAAATACATTCTTATTTGATTACCAGGTTGATTGCCAGACGCATTTTCGATGGCTTGCACAAGACACCGATGTGAACTTTTCATTATGCATATTATGCTGAAATATTATTAGCAGATAAAATGAGTTATAAAATCATGCTTGAAGTAGTTTTCGTGGTGGAAGTCACCGGTGACTCCCACGGCACGGTAGACAATTATTACGATTGTCCTTTTTTATTTCAAACAATCTTGCTTCGATTGTGTAACAATAAGTTACATTCGGTTCAGCTTCCCGTGGGTCTTCATCGGTGACATGCCGGGGCAGGACCGGTTTGAACAGCAGAGAGACTTCGGACGTCTCCCAGCCAATAGAGGTGTCCGTTCGTTTGGGGGATTTTGACCCCCCTGGAGTGGACCCCTGTTTTTTTTCTCCGCAAGAGTCGGATTTTATTGAGCGGGACAAGGTGGTTTCCAGAAGAAGAGAAGGTGAACGGCTGGCATCCGCGGCTTGTGGATAACCCCTTTGAAAAAAATCGCCATTTTTTAGGGCCGACGCCGACTTGAGAGCAGTCTTCGATCTACAAATGATAAGTTGATTCAACTATTTGTATTCCTTAGGCATTTATCTAATTATATAAAGAAATTTAATCAAGACCTATGTTCCATGTGTTTCTTATGAGTTTTAATTTCTTTCTCAAACACTAGGCCAACGTAACATTATTTTTACAGATTGCTAAGTGATTACTCTCATTCTTTAGCATTCAGAGCAACTAGAAAGAACTACAGCAAAGAATTTGACTAAAAGAGAACTTTTTTCTTCCTAAATATGCTGACATTTTTTACAAATTTGGAAAACAAGTTCATAGCATATTTTATGTGCTAAATTTAAAAAATCTATTTTCACTAATCTTATTACTCCTAAAGCTGTTTAAAATTTGACTGATATTATTGTGTTACAATATTTTACTAGATTATATAGATTAATACTATTTATTTATATCTATAGTTTAATATTATTAAAATCTATACATAACATAGTATATGTATGATGTCATTTGTTTTTTTTAATTAAACTTTAAAAATTGCGTCTTCGATATAATAAATTATTCCTACTGTTATGCATAAAAAACACGACCAGTGCGTCAATAATGTGCACCAACTTGACTTTAATACATATAGTATGCATACTAACAACCTTTTTGATTTATTGTTTCAGTTATTCGAAAGCATTATTGTTATGTACATTTTTCCAAACAACAGCAGAACAAAGATACATTCATTATAAATTAAAATTAAGGAATTCACGAAAAAAGATATATATTCTTATACATTAATCAGATTAAAACATCAGATGAAGAAAAAGCATATAATTACATTAAGATTAATCAAATATATTTTAATACCATTTAGTGTGCATATTTAAAAAAAAAATCAAAATTTTTGTCCGCTGCTTTCAAATTAGTTTCTAAAAAATAGCCTCTTAGAAAAAAATGAATTATTCCATCGATTATCAGGGAAATAAAATACGACCAGTATTAAAGTAATATACATCAGCATGGATCTACTGCTATAATACCCTATTCAATATTCAGAATCTAATGTTGATGCTTAAGGTATTATCTTTTAAAAAGAAAAGCAAATTAGAATATCAATTTTCTTCAAATATTAAACTTATTAAATTCTGCCAACCCACCCCATCCCCCTAAATATTTTTTCTCTCCCAGCTGAGTAATAAAAATATTCAAGAATTTATAAGACTCTTTTATTTTAACAAGGGTATAATTTAAAACTTATAGGAAATTATACAGTAATGTATTTTATACTATTTTGTGAACTTTTTAAAACGTTTGTAAACGTTTTAGAATGTATGACGACAGTTCATTTTAAATTAGTTTCTAAAATAAAGTCCTTTTAAAAAATTAATTACTCTATAATTTCCATTGAAATAAAATATGACCAGTGTTTGAGAAAGTTACATAACTGTTGGTTTACTACATATAATAAACTTTCGTATTTGAAAGTTTATTATATGTAGTATTATATGAAGTATTATTATATGTACATACAAACAGAAATAAAAACTGTATTCTTCCTGAATATGCCACATTTTTTCAAAAACTGGCAAAAAAAGTTCATTGCAGATTTTATGTGCTTAATTTAAAAAAATTGTTTTTCCACTAATCTTATTACTCCTAAAGCTGTTTTATATTTAACTGATATTATTGTGTTACAATATTTTACTAGATTATATATATTAATACTATTTATTTATATCTATATTGTAATATTATTAAAATCTTTGACTGTATGAGGTCATTTGTTTTTTAAATTAAACTTTAAAAATTGCGTTTTCGATATAATAAATTATTCCTACTGTTATATATAAAAAATAGACCAAGTGCACCAACGCAACTTTAATATATATAGTATACATGCTAGCAACCTTTTTGATTTATTGTTTCAATTATTGAAAAGCATTATTGTTCTGTACATTTTTCCATACAATAGCAAAACACTATTTACAATAGCAAAACACTAATTTTTATGTATAGACTACTGTTATACATAAAAAAATACGACCAGTGTTTCAATGTACACCAACGCAACTTTAATATATATAGTATACATGCTAGCAACCTTTTTGATTTATTGTTTCAATTATTGAAAAGCATTATTGTTCTGTACATTTTTCCATACAATAGCAAAACACTATTTACAATAGCAAAACACTAATTTTTATGTATAGACTACTGTTATACATAAAAAAATACGACCAGTGTTTCAATGTACATCAACGCGACTTTATTACATATAGTATACATACTAACAATCTTTTTGATATATTGTTTCAATTAATCAAATGCTTTATTTTTATGTACATTTTTTCCAAACAGTAGCAAAACAAAGATGCATTCCCTATAAATTAAAATTAAGGAATTCCCGAAAAAGGATATATATTCTTATACATTAATCAGATTAAAACATCAGATGAAGAGAAAGCATATAATTACATTAAGATTAAGCAGAAACTATTGTTAAAAATTTAAATTAATATGAACCTGCTATATTATTTAATCAAATAACATATTTTAATACCGCTTTGGGTGCATATTTTAAAAAAATCAAAATTTTCGTCCGTTGTATTTAAATTAGTTTCTAAAAAATAGCCTCTTAGAAAAAAAATGAATTATTCCATCGATTATCAGTGAAATAAAATACGACCAGTATTAAAGTAATATACATCAGCATGGATCTACTACATATAATACCCTATTCAATATTCAGAATCTAATGTTGATGCTTAAGGTATTATATTTTAAAAAGAAAAGCAAATTAGAATATCAATTTTCTTCAAATATTAAACTTATTAAATTCTGCCAACCCACCCCATCATCTAAATATTTTTTCTCTTCCGCCTGAGTAATAAAGAATATTCAAGAATTTATAAGACTCTTTTATTTTTACAAGGGTATAATTTAAAACTTATAGGAAATTATACAGTAATGTATTTTATACTAATTTGTGAACTTTTTAAAACTTTTTTAAACGTTTTAGAGTGTATGACGACAATTCATTTTAAATTAGTTTCTAAAATAAAATCCTTTTGAAGAAAATGAATTACTCCCCAATTACTATTGAAATAAAATATGACCAGTATTTGAGAAAGTTACAAAAGTGTTGGTTTACTACATATAATAAACTTTCCAGTTTGAAAGACAGTACATAAAAACAGAAATAAGAAGAACTGTATTCTTCCTGAATAAGCCGACATTTTTTCAAAAATTGGCAAAAAAAGTTCATTGCAGATTTTATGTGCATAATTTAAAAAACTTGTTTTTCCAGTAATTTTGTTACTCCTAAAACTGTTTCAAATTTCACTGATATTATTGCGTTAGAATATTTTACTAGATTATATATATATTAATACTATTTATTTATATCTATATTGTAATATTATTAAAATCTTTGACTGTATGATGTTATTTGTTTTTTAAATTAAACTTTAAAAATTACGTCTTCGCTATAATAAATTATTTCTACTGTTATACATAGACATCATGACCTGTTTTTCAATAATGCACACCAAAACGACTTTAATACATAGACTATACACACTAACAACCTTTTTGATTTATTGTTTCAATTACTCAAAAGCATTATTGTTGTATAATGTTTTTCAAACAATAGCAAAACAAAGATGCATTCCCTATAAATTAAAATTAAATAACTCACGAAAAAGGATATGTGTTCTTATAAATTAATCAGATTAAAACATCAGATGAAGCTAGATTATTTAATCAAGTAATATATTTTAATACCACTTTGTTTGCATATTTTTGAAAAAAAATTCAAAATTTTTGTCCGCTGTATTCAAATTAGTTTCTAAAAAATAGCCTCTTAGAAAAAAATGAATTATTCCATCGATTATCAGTGAAATAAAATACGACCAGTATTAAAGTAATATACATCAGCATGGATCTACTACATATAATACCCTATTCAATATTCAGAATCTAATGTTGATGCTTAAGGTATTATATCTTAAAAAGAAAAGTAAATTAGAATATCAATTTTCTTCAAATATTAAACTTATTAAATTCTGCCAACCCACCCCATCCCCCTAAATATTTTTTCTCTCCCGTATGAATAATAAAGGATATTCGAGGATTTATAAGACTCTTTCATTTTTACAAGGTTATAATTTAAAACAGATGAATGATAAGCTGATCTAAGCATCCAATTTTTAAGCCTTCTAAAAATGGTTGATAGCAAACTTTTCGAAAAGAACCTTCCTTTTCCGTACGTGCAGAATTAGAGTTCGTGATTAAGTGGAAAGAAATATAATATATAAAAGCCATTCCCCAGAAAGAAATTTATGAGAGCAATTTTTTGCTGAATTATCTTCGTAAGGAACTATGAATAGATATGATGCTGCCATCAAAAGAAGCAAAAAACTGAATATTTTTCTACTTAAGATCACATATTTTATAAAGCATTATAGTTAATGATACTTTTTTATTGCTGAATCTCCTAAAATATCGCATCTGAACAGAGTCCTTTAAGTTCCTTTTAAATAATTTATTGATGAACATGTTTTGAGATTAATATCTTGTCTATTGTTACATTATCATTTTCAGCCATTTTTGAAAAGACCTTTTTTTAACCGTTTATACCTTGAATACCTAGCAAAAAGGTAATATCTTATCGACAATATTTAGGATGATCAAATATGTACTTCTTTAACAAAAAAAGAGAGTCTCAGAATATATTTATTACTAGACTTTCAAAAAAAGCTTCATCATTATAACGTATTTGCATAACATTCTCCTGTAATCCATTAAATAGTAATTCAGTTTAACAGTTTTAAAATTTTTCCCTGATGGAGCTTTAAATATTCATTTATATTTTAATATTTAAGTTTTTTACAGTTTCACTTTCTTGAGATAAGTGGGTTTTTTTATCGTAAAAGTAACTAACCTAAAAGAACATAAAGATTACAAATAATGTTTTAAAAAACTGTTAATGCTTTCATTAATCAAAATTCTTGAAATTTCTTAATAAATAAAATTTGACTGAAAATTTAATGTTTGTCACTCATTTAGTTATAAAATATAACTAATAAATGTAATCATTAAAAATTATACATTCAACATCTTTAGAATTCACATAATTACTACAAAACTTTGGGAAAAACCTATGAAAACAAACATGGAGATATAGATAATAAAAAATATATATTTATTAGAATAAATTAATGGAATTGTTAGTTATTAAGTTATGTAATCCCATATAAAACCCAACTGAAAAATAGGTGCTTCAGAATTTAAAACTAATCTTAATTACTACTATGTTTATAGGCAAAAATTATAAGAAAAAAATCAATTTCGTGTCTGGAAAGATCAAACCCACCACATATGCGTTATTAACAGGAAGCCCTAAACATTTGAGATTTCCGTAGGCTTGGTTTGGTTTGGTTAGCTACTGTCTACTGTTTTGCACATGAGGGCTAAGGAGACCGGAACCTACTGCTTAAAGCCGATTCCGAACTGCTACGAACATAGATGCCAAAGTGAGATTCGAACCTACGAACTCTGGTACCGATCATCAGCGCCCTAACCAATTGGCCATCGTTCGGCGAGATTTCTGTTCTTTCAATATATCCTAGTCACAAAGAAGCGTTGGGAATCGGGTATTTTGTAACCTTTAAATTCCTCTGAAGACCTGCACATTCTACGAGAATGTCCAAGTTTTAACCGCCATCGTGTTTATCATTTTAAATCTCATTCCATATCCTTAAGTTCATTGCTGCATGATCCACCTCATTTGAATATTTTTAATTTTTAAAAGATATTGGTTTTTATGCATATATTTAAGGCCATTAGCTCAACGCTTTTATTTATACACTGTCATTCATATTTTTATATTTGCTCTTATCTTCTGACATTATTTTAGCATTGCTGTTTCAACTTGTTTTTTATAGTAATCGTTTAAATTTTAACTATTTGTTTGGTACAATATGTCCCAAGAGGATTCAGACCAATAAACTCTATAAAACCAATCAACCAACCTCTGAAGAATCTCTGATTCAAATCATATGGCATGGATAATAAAATATCTTAAGTATAATAAATAATTAAAAAATTGAAAACTTATTACATAAAGAAATTGTATGTAAAATAGTCAGTACTTCTATATTACTAATATAGTACTACTATATCTATATGCAAAATAAAGAAGAAAGGAAAAATCATCTTGATCCCTGGGAAAATCAAACCAATGACATATGCATTATAAACATGATGCTGTAACCAACTGAGATAATAGGTTATGGAAAGTATAGGAGAAAATTCAGTAGGGGTCTTTTAAAACGTACTAGACACAACCAATCGTTGAGTAATCTAGTAATTCGTAACTTTTAAATTCTTCTGAAGAATCTCCGATACAAAATAGAAGGCATGGATAATAAAAAAATATTAAATTTAATAAATATTTGAAAATTGAAAACTTACCAAATAAAGAAATTGTATGTAAAATAGTAAGTACTATATTACTAATATAGTACTAGTATATTTATATGCAAAATAAAGAAGACATAAAAAATCAACTTGGTCCCTGAGATGATCAAACCCATAACTTATGTATTTTTAACATGACTCACTAACCAACCGAGATAATAAGCTATGGAAAATATAGGACAAAATTCATTAAGGGACTTTCAAAAACAAAATAGAAAATATAGGAAAAAACTCTGTAAGGAGCTCTCAATACTTTCTAAACACAAGCTTTAGGTTTTCAGGTATTTCGTAACCTTTAAATTCTTCTAAAGAATCTCCGATACAAAACAGAAGGCATAGGTAATAAAACATAAGTTTAATAAATACTAAAAATTTAAAACTTATCAACTAAAGAAAAAATACGTAAAGTAGTAATGATGATAATGAATTTCTTAACAAGCTCGTTTATCAAGTTCATTAAAACCTGAAATTTTACTGAAAGGGTTAGACATATTCTAGAAAGAAAATTATAATTAATTTAGCATTTAACAAATCAAAAACTTATTCAAAATTATAAAAGGTTTTTGTAAAGTTTTCATTGATGTCATGAAGGAGACCTGTGTATTCCAAGCCTCTAGGTTGTAACATTTACGCTCAATTAAGTGTATATACATACACACTAAATATTTTATGTACTAGATCATTCTACAAATTTTTAAAATCAAAATAATCAAACCCCATATCAAGCATTATTAGACGATTAATAAAGGTTTCAACATTCTATTCACTTACAGAATGAGCGTTATAAATATTTTTATATAATTTTTCGAGTCGTTTAGAAGGACGGAATTTACCTAACAAAACAAAACAAAATTAATTACAGAAAAAACCTTTGACATTTAAAGAAACACAATCGCCTATCGTACCAGTGCATACCAGTCCCCTTAAATAATAATTCAATTTAAAAGTTTTAAAAGTTTTGTTTAAAAAATTTTATATTTATCTTTCATTCCTTTGAGAAAAATAATTAATAAGTATGCATCCAATATATTCAAAATATATTTGTTACAAAGTAATACTACGTGCTTTTCAGGTAACTGAAATATTCGTGGCCAAAATTATTAATTCAGTTTTTCTAGAAATTGTTTTAAATTCATTGCAATATTAGATTACAAAACATTGTAAAATGTGAAAGTTAAAATAAATAATTGAATACATTTATCATTAATCAAGCAAAACTTGTAAAATAAGAAAAGAGTTGAGTTTAAACAAACACCCCTAGTTAAAAATATAAGTAAATCATATCACTTTTACTTAAAGGTGTACGCATATTCATTATGTATTTATTGAAATTAAAGAATAAAATTTTTATAAAGTATATATTAGTTATAGCCAACTGAGTGATTTAGAGGTAAAATTTAAGAACAAATTAAAATTTTGAACATGTATAACACACATATATATACATCTGTGAGTGTATATATGTATGTATGTGATGTATGTATATATGTATGTATGCATTCACGGTAATTCTATTTTACAGGGTGTAGTTTTTGTTTAAAATCACAATCATATTTTAAATTATAGTTAAAAACTTTAGCTAAACATAAACATAAGCTGTTTTTAATCTATTTCTTTTGTGAAAATATATATGGTACAAACACTAATAATTTTTTTTTATAAAATGTAGTTTAAGGATCTTTAACGGTTTAGTAACATATATTAATTTTACAAACTTACCTTTATATCATATTCTAACTTCTTAATATTTTATTATTTATTTATTTCTAATTTTGCATCGTTTATCTATGTTAACTTTTCGTGTTTTAAGGAGTGGTTTGAAATTGCTTCAAACTATTTTAAAGTCATTCAATCAAGAAGAATTCAAAAAGAATGAAATAACACTATACATAAAACTTAGAGGTGATGCATAAATTAAACTGTGTTATAGATTTCTCAAGAATGTTCAGAACAAAAGATTTCACCTATATTATCTAAATAGTATAATTTATTTAATAAATATGCACACTTTTCAGTCTTTACTAAATTTAGTAAATGGCTCCAGAAGCATTCCTGTTAATGACAAAGTTGCTTCTGAGACGGAGTTGGAGCAAGGGGGAAATGCCGGGTGTTTTTACACTTACAGTTCTATATTACAAATTCATCTGTGGCAAAAGATAAATATAAACGCTCAGTACTATGAATATGAATGCTTCTGGATTTCAATTTCCTAACAGAAGATATGAACACTTCTATGCATCGTATGAATGTCGATTCCAATTGAAAACAGTAAATCATTTTCTAGTCTATCTAATGTGTAGATTGCTTCTTCCAAGTATCTGATTTAATATTTTTGATGAGAATTCTGTCTTAAGCTGATCGTATATCCACGTGTATAAATTTAACTTTTTAAAAAAAAACATAATACAAAAGCTCTATATGCATATTATACACGAAATACTTTTTTGTGCTTTGTGTATTCAATGACCTCCAACTGACTTTCATGGATCCTGCTGATGCTGCTAAAGCCTGAATAAGTACCATTCTCCCTAAATTTAATAGATGTCACCAAAATCTCTCCTGTTTAGGACAAAGGAAGAATATAAACGCTGTCTGCTGTGCATCTAGATGAATGTCGTTTCCAACTCCAAAAAATAAACCAATTTCTAGACAGTACGGTCTCTGGATTGCTGGCTTAAAAAGTCTGACTTATTTGTTTTATTTTAAATTAGAATTCTGTTCTACATTTATCGTATTTACAGATGTATATTGCTAACTAATTTTAAAAAAATTCAAACAAAACCTCTACATCTGTATTTTTTATGAAATCATGTTAACTGCTTCAGATATTCAGCATATCACTGAACTTCAAACTGGCTCTTGTAGAACCTGGGGGTGTTGAGAAAACCATAATCTTATCAGTCCTCACTAAATATAGTAAGCAACACCATAACACACAGAGAATATGAACACTTTCTCTTATGCATCTGAATGAATGTCGATTCCAATTCTAAAAGTAAATACTATACTAACCAGTTCCTGGATTGCTTGCTTCAAGTAACATACTTAATATTTTATCTTAAATTTGAGTTTTGTCCTAAAAACATTGTGTTTACATATGTATAACGCTAAAAATCACCGAAAATTTAAGACAAAACTTCTATATGTGGTTTAAAGGAATTTTTACTATTTCAGGTAATCAGTATATCAGTGATCTTCAAACAGGCTCTCTCAGGACCTGGGTGAACTGCGAAAGTCTAGTCACTGTCAATCATCATTAAATTTAGTAAAATGAAACAAAAATGTCCAAGTTTAGAAAAAAGTCGCTTGAGAGATGGGATAGGGACACATGTTGAAATCCTTTTCTGATTTATCCAGTCTCTGGATTAATTTGTTCAAGTGTCGAATATAATCATTTAAATAACAATTTTGTCCTAAACTTATCGTACTTACACGTGCATAACTTACACAATTTCAAAATCTAAAGGCAAAAGCTCTAGATAGTGTTTTACAAGAAAAAAGTTTTACTTCTTCAGGTAATTAGTATATAAGTGTTCTGCAGACTGGCTCCAAGTGCAACTTGGAAGTATACTACAATATCTTAAAATAACTTCTGAAAATAACTTTGAACGTTAATTTGTATGCATCTTAAATACATATATATTTTTAAAAATATTTGAAAAAAAGTTTTATTCCTTTATAATTAGAAATTTATCAATGCAAAATAAAAAAAAAGATTATACAAGAAAATTTAGATTCAATCGAATGAAAATTGTATTTTATACCTGTCAAAATTTTATGAAAAAATATAACATAAAATATTGTATAAAAATATATAATAAAATGAAAAAAATAAATAAATATATAAAATATAACATGAGATAACGTGCGCGTTAGATGATGAAATTCATTTTGAATAAAATCAAATTAAAGTTTTGTAAGTTTAAAGTAGCTTACAGTAAATAGCTGAAACGTTTTAATTCATAACTCCTCTCTATAGTAGAATTTTTTTACGCAGATTGTTTTAAAATGTTCAGAAATAAAATCATTTTCACATATATGTAATTCATTAATTACAAAACTGCTGGACAAGGAGAAAGCTAAAAAGCTAGCAGTAATAAAAATGCAGTCGACCGATATTGAAGAGAACGGCACAAGTCTAATTAAAAATTTAAAATTAATTTCAGCGCTGCTAAAACAGACATCTGTAATAGTCAACGACAGTCAAGAAAAGGCATAAAAATAACTCTGCTCGAACAGAGTTGCACCCAAGAGCGTAGACAGAAATAATTTTTCCATTTACTCAGCGAATTAAAGTGTAAGATCAGGAAAAACGCGGAGTCATTTGCCGGTGACAGCTGGGAGACGTGTTGAATAGACAGAAAATTTACATCTATAGGATAGAAAGCTTTGGGAAATGTATCGAAAGAATTTTAAATCGAGGACGCTCCTTTGAGTAAGACATGTAGAGGATGGGAAAAAGATTTTAAGGAATTGTAATTGGAGAGAGGATTTTTTAAGGAAATATTAAAGTTAAATAATTTTGACATATTACATATATATTTTCTGAAAAATCGAATTTTTTTCGATCTAACAGTCGCATGACCCTTTAAAAACAAAGAAATTAATTTTCATGTTCAGTGTACTTATTTCATTAATATATAGTTATTGATAAATCCACTAAATTTAGTTTTAATAATTTTAAAACGATAAAGGACTTATCTTACACATGCATTCATGTAAAGCTGACTCATATTTCAATTCTAAAACTAAAAGTTTTGCATGGTTTCCAATAAACGCTAAAACTACTAATAATATATACTTAATAACATGAATTTAATAAACTACTCGTAAAAGGAAATTCATAGGTTGAAACAAAAAGTCCTTATACTAATTTCAAAATGTTATAAAAGCCTCCAATCTTGGTAAGAAAGAATAAATTTAATTACTGCTTCCTCTCTTAATTATAATAAAATACTTAAAAATAGATTCAAATAATTTAACAAATAATTTAATTCTGCTCTACTCTGATTAAAAATTTTCTTAATTATGACACATCAAAACGAAAGAATTTGAAAACTATTTCGTTAAATATATGATATACGTTTTAACAGGTATTTATTTGAAATAATGAATAATACATTGTAATTTCGTAATGAAACACTTCTGTATTAAATTATGCTTCTTTTCACAATTTAGCTAACATAATGAGCATATTTCTTAGAAAATTATTAATTATTTTCAAATTATTAACAACTTCAATTTGATAGTAAAAACTGCATCCCATCAATAGAGACTTTAAAGCGAAAGCAAAATTCTTGTGATTAAATTTGAAACATTCATAAATCTGTACTAATGAAGGTTTAATGAAATCATGACAATATATATGAACTGTTATTCAACTAACACATTCTTTTGTTCACCGAGCATCATATTTGTTACATTACAAAACAAAAGAACAGTCGTGATTAAGTTATATTAAATATTTATTATTATCATTACTTACCCAAAATTAGTATTTTTTCACTTTCTTAATTAAGTTCTATTATTTCATTTTATTCAGTCATCAAGGCACGCCTTTGTTGCTTTAGAATAACAGAATAGTTTTGCATCATAGAATCCATATATAATACTTGTCATGAAATATAAATTTATAATTATTTATTAAGAATAAAATTAATTAATATGTTTTTGATGAAACTATATTAAGACGAACAAAAAAAAATTCAATATGTTAAATCTTCTTAAAAAGTCATTGCTTGATTCAGCGTAAAATAAAAAGCTGTATTTTATTTAGAACAAAACTGTTCCTGCTTCATGAATAGGTCTCTAACTGTTTGAAAATTATTTAGTTTTGTTACATGAATCAATACATTTTTAAATAAGCATTAAAATTTATACAAGTGAAGAACCAAAAATGCACTTACCATAAAATAACTTTAGAAATGTATTAATTAGAAACTAATAAAAAATTTACAGGAAACATGGATGCACTTACCACAAAATAACTTTTGGAATGTATAAGTAAATTCTATATTTTATTAAGTAATTAAGAAATTCTGTATTTTATTGAGTAATTCTATATTCTATATTATTCTATTATTTATAATGTATAATATGAACTAAAAAATATATACAAGTAGAGAAATATTAATACACTTACAAAACAACTTTTGTAATGTATTGAATAGAAAATAATAAAATACATACAAGTAAAGAAACATGAATGCACTTAACACAAAATAACTTTTGAAATGTATAAGTAAATTCTATAATTTATTAAGTAATTAAGAAATTCTATATTTTATTGATTAATTCTATATTCTATATTATGCTATTATTAAAAATGCATAATAGAATCTAATAAAATATATACAAGTAGAGAAACATTAATGCACTTACAAAATAACTTTTGAAATGTATAAGTACATTCTATATTTTATTAATTAATTAAGAAATTCTATATTTTATTGAGTAATTCTATATTCTATACCATGCTATTGTTTTAAATGCATAATAGAATCTAATAAAATATATACAAGTACAGAAATATTAATGCACTTACAAAATAACATTGAAATGTATAAGTAAATTCTATATTTTATTAAGTAATTCAGAAATTCTATATTTTATTAAGTAATTAAGAAATTCTATATTTTATTAAGTAATTAAGAAACTCTATATTTTATTGAGTAATTCTATATTCTATATTATGCTATTGTTTTAAATGTATAATAGAATCTAATAAAATATATACAAGTAGAGCAACATTAATGCACTTACAAAATAACATTTTAAATGTATAAGTAAATTCTATGTTTTATTAAGTAATTAAGAAATTCTATATTTTATTGAGTAACTCTATATTCTATATTATGTTATTATTTACAATGTATAATAGAAACTAATAAAATATATACAAGTAGAGAAATATTAATGCTCTTACAAAATAACTTTTGTAATGTATTGAATAGAAAATAATAAAAATATACAAGTAAAGAAACATGAATGCACTTACTACAAAATAAGTTTTGAAATGTATAAGTAAATTCTATATTTTATTAAGTAATTAAGAAATTTTATATTTTATTCAGTAATTCTATATTCTATATTATGCTATAATTAAAAATGTATAATAGAATCTAATAAAATATATACAAGTAAAGAAACATGAATGCACTTACTACAAAATAACTTTTGAAATCTATAAGTAAATTCTATATTTTATTAAATGGTTAAGAAATTCTATATTTTATTGAGTAATTCTATATTCTATATTATGCTATTATTTTAAATGTATAATAGAATCTAATAAAATATATACAAGTAGAGAAACATTAATGCACTTTCAAAATAACTTTTGTAATGTATTTAATAGAAAATAATAAAATATATACAAGTAAAGAAACATGAATGCACTTACCACAAAATAACTTTTGAAATGTATAAGTAAATTCTATAATTTATTAAGTAATTAAGAAATTCTATATTTTATTGATTAATTCTATATTCTATATTATGCTATTGTTTTAAATGCATAATAGAATCTAATAAAATATATACAAGTAGAGAAACATTAATGCACTTACAAAATAACATTGAAATGTATAAGTAAATTCTATATTTTATTAAGTAATTAAGAAATTCTATATTTTATTGAATAATTCTATATTCTATATCATGCTATTGTTTTAAATGCATAATAGAATCTAATAAAATATATACAAGTACAGAAATATTAATGCACTTACAAAATAACATTGAAATGTATAAGTAAATTCTATATTTTATTAAGTAATTCAGAAATTCTATATTTTATTAAGTAATTAAGAAATTCTATATTTTATTAAGTAATTCAGAAATTCTATATTTTATTAAGTAATTAAGAAATTCTATATTTTATTAAGTAATTAAGAAATTCTATATTTTATTAAGTAATTAAGAAACTCTATATTTTATTGAGTAATTCTATATTCTATATTATGCTATTGTTTTAAATGTATAATAGAATCTAATAAAATATATACAAGTAGAGCAACA
>CM063508.1:56028043-56033043 GCA_032207245.1 Pardosa pseudoannulata
ATCTCTGCTGAGGAGATGGGTACATTAGAGGCTCGAAGAGCAGTAAAAAAAATCCAAAACTGCTTCACAAGTAAAAACATTAGAAGAAAGGATAATGTCTCCAACTGAAAAATTTTAAAGTATATTTAAAATATTTAATAAAATGCATAAAATTCAAACTTTAAATGAGTTTTACTCAATATGATATTTTAGTACTTATACCTATTTATGTAAGTACATTATAGTAGTACAGTTAAAATCTACCTACTTTTTTCATAGTTTTTAATTGTATTTGGTGTTTGGAGATTTTTTTTATTGAAATTTTTGTACGCTATTTTAAATTTTTGAAAAATTCATTCTGTTGGAGAAAAATGTTTGAAAATTTTTTAAATTTAAAGAGGTAGAGATTTATGCCTAATAATATGAGTTTATAAAAATGAAAAAAATATTAATAAAACTCGTCATTGTGAGTCTGATCGCAGTGCGTCAGCAAAATTTTGAAAATTTAGAAACAAGCACTTGCGTTTCAATCCAAAACATTTCTTACTTCACAGAGAAAATATTAATTTTATATATATGATTAAATAACTATAGACAACAAATGCTGAAAATTTATTAAATTTAAATGATAATAATAAAAGTTATGGAAAGTCAAAATACAACAAAAGTTCTAGCTTTAAGGGTTGCTTAAAAGTGATTACTTCCCTTAAGTGGAATTGAAATTAAGTGGAATTGATTGAGGGAAGAGATCTTGAAAATTCTGAAATATTGTGCAGTATTTACAAACAGCAGAAATGATATTTTAAATAATATTCGGTGGTGGATGTAGATATACCAGGCCACCATGGGGTTTGCAAATCTAAACCCTCTTGGGACATTAACTCCTGGTGATCAATCAGTCACTTCATTAGGACGAGTGTAGCAAAACCATAGATTGCTCCAAACCAAACCACGAAAAATGATACAACTCTAAAAATTTTTACAAAATATTATACATTCCTGTAAAATTTGAAATTTGTAAAATATTGCCTTTCTGACATTCAGATTGTTTATTAATTGCCAGACATTTCATCGGACTTCTTAATCTATTTCCTGAATACGTCGTTTTCCATTTCCATCTCACAGAAAAACGGTCGGTGTTCCACTTTATTATGAAAAGTCAAGAATTTTCGTTCAATTCCCGCAGTAATTTTTGTCATCAAACCCGAAATGCAATTGAATGTGGGTCAGATTGACCACACGCCTACTGTTACAGCGCTGCTTAAGCCAGGTCACCTCCCATAAGGAAGCACCGTCCATCTCTGGGAGGCTTACTCACGCACGGAAGTCAGGCAATGATGTCTTCGCTGTCACTTCGCCATTTCGCCGAAAGACAGGTAATTAGGAGAGACTGACATGCACGCAGGTTAAAAGCACCGGAAGAGATAAACGCTGAAATTGCTTGCGTTATTCGTGACTTCACTGTTATTGTTTTATCTTCTTTTTCGAAGACCCTTTCAAGGATTCCTGAAAAAATGTGCAGGACATTTCCTCTTCAATAAAAACCCCATTAGATGTGTTTTGTAAATTGAGCATTTATGGGTATTTATTTAAACATTACTATGTAATAATGTAATATTTTAAATGAGATATAATGTAATATTTTAAATTATGTATAACATCATTATGCCTTTTTTATAGCATGAAAACTTGAACTTCTAAAATCATATATATATATATATATATATATATATATATATATATATATATATATATATATATATTATATATATATAAATATATATATATATATATATATATATATATATAAATATATATATATATATATATATATATATATATATATATATATATATATATATATATATATATATATATATATATATATATATATATATATATATATATATATATATATATATATATATATATATATATGTATATATGTATATGTATATATATATATATATATACATATATATATACATATATATATATATATATATATATGTATATATATACATATATATATATACATATATATATACATATATATACATATATATATATACATATATATATATATATATATATATATATATATATATATATATATATATATATATATATATATATATATATATATATATATATATATATATATATATTGTCGTGAAGAACAGCATAGGATGTCATTCATTAAAAAATGAAAATATCTGATAAGAATTTCATTTGATGTCAAATGTAAACATAGTACAGTAATAGAAGCTTTTAAGATAGATAAAATTATGGAAGATGATTTCAGTCGATGAACCTGTTAAAAAAGTATAATAGTGTGTGAGATTATGACGTACGAAAAATTACCAAATGTATATCTAAAGAACAAAATTATAAATAGTAGCAGATATACAAAAATTTGGTATAATGTTTATAGTATGCTATATATCTTTGCTAAAATAGAAAATTCATTCCGAGAAAGCAGCAAAATTCCCCATACTATATTTTATCTGTCCCTAATAAAGAGTAGCTAAGCATTAATGAATTGATATCATTAAAACATGGTTTTTTATGTGTAAAATATATTGTTTGTTTCTACCTGAACCATTTAATGTTAACAATTTCTTTGCGGATGTTTTGAAAACTGGTATAGTAACGTAACCTCAATTTTACTAATAGTGACAATAACAGTTCACGTTTGCCAATAGTGCAAATTTAACTCCTGTTTAGGGATCAGAATTTATCCAATTTAACCTTTCTCTCATTGCAACTCAATACAAAATCACTTTTCTCATAGATTAAATTTCACCCCTTATTTAAAGATAAATTTAAATGCATATCATACAAAGTAATAGAATATGGAAATTGTTCTCTTATTTATGCATAAGTAACCATGAAAACTTTTTCATATGGTAATATTTTGGAACACCTTTTATCTTATAGCATCCTATTTAAAACTACTTTTTTCATAGATAAAAGTTAGTCCTTTTTTTAGAAGATCATTTTGAGGAGAACCAGTGAAAATGAAAGAAAAGGCAATTTTATCTGTTATTTGTTTATGAATAATCAGGAAAACTTTGTCCATATAGTAGCTTTTTGGGACACTTCTTGTCTCATAATAACTCTACTTAAAATTATGTTTGCCATAGATTCAATTTTGTCCTTAATTTATAGATAAACTTACATTAGAATGATCTTTTTAGATCGCTAAACATAGCGTAAATTCGCTTTTAGATGACCTTCACCCACCCCACAATCCCACACTGCACATGGGGCAAGACAAGGCATGCACCTGTTTACCAACAGGTGGTTTTTTTTTTTGTTTTGTTTGGTTATTGATGTAAAGCGATAAGAGAAAGTTTGAATCACCATTTCGTTCCGTAGTTTTTCGACGTTTCTTAACATAAACCCTTAAAACAGCTAAGTAATGACAGTAACTTAAACTTTTTTTGGTATTTTAATATCTTCATGGATGTAGCTATTAGAATATAAAGCTATGATATCTTAAAATAAATATAAATAGTAAAAATTAGTTTCGAAATATTGCTGATCTAGAAATAGATCACTTTCCGTTTTTCCCTTCCTATCTTGTAATATTGGGTTTTTTCCCCTTAGATGAAAATATGAGTCGAAAAGTATTTAATAACGTTCAGGATGCAGTTGATTATCTGTTTTCTGAACAAATTGAAGAGGATATTATTGCCATATAACCTGATGTAGATGAATTCACAGATGAAAAGGAAATAGATGATGATAATTTACACGCTCCATTGGAGATAGTAAATGAAAATTTTAACAGTGGGGGATATTTAGCATGTACCTTTCTATGTATGAGATGATTATAAGGTATTATGGACATCACTCTTTAAAACAATTCATAAGAGCTAAACCAATACGGTTTGGTTACAAATTGTAGGCAATTTGGGTTGATACTGGATACTGCTATAAATTTTCATTGTATTGTGGTAAAGAACTATCTCAGACTCCTTTATTAGGGTCCCTGGGAGTAAGAGTTGTTTTGAATATGTTATCTGTTGAAACAATCCATCTAGCCATGTAAAGTTTTCACTAGTCATCTTTTATTGCATAATTTACATGAAAAACTTCCGAGATACTGGTTATAAGAGACACTAGAACTGAGAAATGCACCCTAAAGTCTTCAAAGGAGTTTGATAAAATGCAACGTGATACTAATGATTTTCGTTCGAAAAAAAATAAAATCACGATAGTTAGATGGAAAGACAATAAGAGCGTGGCTGTTGCTACACACTTTGATAGTGTTGGGTGCACATCAAAAGTTCAAAGATGGTCTTCTGAGAAAAAAAAGTATCAATCCCACAACCAAATTAAATAAATAATTATAACAAACATATGAGAGACCATCATGACTGACCTCTAGAGAAACACGGCATAGCAATATGAGGTAAAAAAATGGTACTGGTGTCTATTCACTCGAATAATTGATATGGCTGTAGTGAATGCAAATATTCTGCCCAAAAATGCACATAGGTGATTTTATGTCCATCAAAGATTTCGGAAGAGCTGTAAAATATCTAAAATGGGAATCAGAAAAAAGGTTTTTACTAAGTACATTTTGTATTGTGCAATTCTGGATAAATAAACGTTTTTTAAGAAAACACATTAGTTTTTATCTATTTGGTTCGTTTTTACCACTTAAAGTACTACTGATTGTTGCGTATTTCGTAAAATATAAATATCTCCGAAGAATGATCTATTTTTAGATCAGCATATTTTTTAAAAACTATGGGTATTGATAAAATTCGATAATAATATTCATGTTGATGTAAAAAACACCAATTATGATATTGTCATTTATGTCGAAAAAAAATAATTCGTTAGGGTAAGGAAAATCTGTACATATAAAGGTATATGCAAATTTATATCTCATTTATATATAAATGATTAGAAAACTGTTGACATGTGGTAACATTTCGAAAAACCTTATGTTGTATACCATTTAAAACTAAAGATAAATCTAATGACATACTACTCAAACAAACGCA
>CM063508.1:56038043-56080543 GCA_032207245.1 Pardosa pseudoannulata
AACCTATTAACTTTCAATTTATTCTTAATAAGTTTAGAATTTTATGTTATTTATAATTTATATAATATTATTTATTATTTATTATTTATTTATTATGTATTTAATATTATTTATTACTTATTATTTTGTATTACTTATTGTTTATTTATTTATTATTTTTTATTTTTTATTTATCCTTTATTTACTTATTATTTATTTATTTATTTATTTTTATTTATTTTACACAAATATATTCTGCCTAATATAAAAATATAACTTAAAATAAAAGAAACAACTAATAAAAAATAATCTTACAAAAGTGCAATGAAAACTTCAATCTCGCTGAATATGTTTCTCTTTTAAAACATATTACTAAGTGAGATCTTAAGTTCCAAAAACTAGTTTCTAAATTGTGTTTGAAATAAAGAAAATCATTACAAAAGTAAAAAAAAAAGGAGGATTTCTTTTCTGTTATTAAAGACAATTATATCAGAGAAATCTATGAAGAAATGGAAATACATTTTAAACTGTATTTAAACTTATCTTTAAATATCCAGAAGAAGTAGTAAAATTGTAATAAAAGAAAAATATTACTGTACTTTGGAATATAATATAAAAGAAAGGAATATGTTGGTAGCAATTGAATTTTCAGCTTCAATTTTACGAAAAACTACTATCAAAGCTATGCAACTTTTTTCTTTTCTACCAAACCCAAAAAGCATAAAAAATTGAAGGATTTCAAATAAAAGTTTATAGTATAAATAATAAAACATTACATATCGTCACAAATATATTAGATACAAATAAGTACGATGCAAATATTTGCATTTTAAAAACTTGGAGTAATAGTATAAAGCTTACCAATACGTGAAATATTTTCAGTACTTTTTACTTCAGTTCCTTTTACTAACTATTTAAATAATATGTTTAATCACAAAATAGAAATGCAATTAAAATTCAACTATTTTTGTTTTTTTTAATTACTATTGAATATTAAACTATCATAAAATTTTAAATTGTAAAACGTATTTATTTATTCATTATTTACTTATTATTTATTTATTTATTTATTTTTATTTATTTTACATAAATATATTCTGCCTAATATAAAATATAACTTAAAATAAAAGAAACAACTAATAAAAAATAATCTTACAAAAGTGCAATGAAAACTTCAATCTCGCTGAATATGTTTCTCTCTTAACCCATATTGGACTGCTGTCCTATAAATAAGACAGCAAATAAAATTCCTTTTAATAATAAAGTTATAAATATTTCCTCAGTGGATTTTATTTTAAGACCTTTAAAATAGACACACTTTAGCATAATAACAAAAAAAAACGAGAAATCAAATTGTATTGTATTGTAAAATTAATTTTCATCAACCCCTTAAAAATAGTCATTTTCTTAATCTTCAATTTAATATATATTATTATTATTTTTTCTAACACTGGGGATGTTACTTGTAGTTTAAAAACAGTACTAATAATGTAGCTGAACATTTTTGTTCAAAAATATATTTTACACGTGTATTTTGTAAGTATAAAAAAGTTGCCCTAAAATTAGGACAACGGTCCAATCCCGATTATTTTTCTACGAATTCGCTATTGCATTCATAGCGCACATTCTTTTCTTATATTTTAATGAAAACCAGTTCAAACACCTGTTCACACACCTGGACACAACAAGGAGAAATATATGTATATTCTATTCAGGAAAACTGGAGTTTGCAAGAAAAATTTACTCTCTTACTCTCTCGATTGGTTGAAATTTGTTTAGTGTTTAGTGCTTCAGCTCTAATTTTTTCTGCTAAGAATTTGAATAGTTTACTCTGCATTTTGCTTCTGTAAAAATGCCACGCAGAGTTTTAACAGCCCAAAACGCTCTCGAATATATGCATTCTTTAAGTGATGAGTATTTGATGAACCTGAAATTGGTATTGTTCTTCCTAATCCAGACTCCGTTAGTGATGAAGAAGAGATAGAGGATTCAGTCACAAAATGTGAAAAGCATGTAATGCATGATGGTCTAAAATTTCAAGCTACCGCTGGTATTGACATTTTTATCAAATAACTATAAAGAATGTCATCTTCCACCTAAAAAAAACCCAAAGTGGGTAAAACGTCAACTAAAATTTCAATTATTAAGTGATTCAATTTCAACACGAGATTATGAAATGATAAGCGTGGTTGTAGGGAAAACTCCATTTGAACACATGATGGTTGATGACATAATATCTCGTAATGGAAACAAATCGGTATGCAGCTCTCCTTCCCCCCCAAAAAAAAAGACACGTTCTTTGAGCATTACAGAAACAGAACTCACCCAATTTCTAGGCATCAATTTCTTTAGAAGGTACTATTAGTTACCACGCGAAAAAATGTACTGGGAAAATGCTCCAGACACTGGAACTACATTAGTGAGTAACGCTATGTCCGAAAAACGGTATTATCACACCAAACATTTTATTCATTTTAACGATAATTCTTCAATTGATCCACAATATAGTTATTATAAAATTCGACGTCTTTATTAAAAAAATCAACATAACCTTCAAGCAATTTGGCATATTTTCTGAAAATGTCACCATCGATGAAAGAATGGCAAGGAATCAGTTTCAAGATATTCATGAAAATAAACCTGTAAAATTTAGATATAAATTAAGAATGTTAGCATCCTACAACGGATAACCTGTTTCTATTTTCCTTTACAAAATATGCCAGTTCAAGAACTGCAAGAGAAAACCAACAACAGTGTGCTTAAAATGTAATGTCGGACTTTGCATTTACTATTTCCACAAATTTCATCAATGAATCAGCCTAATAAAATGAAAATGATATTAGTAAAATTTTAGAAGTGTATTGGACCTTTGTCCTATTTATAGGACAGCTATTTACTTAAAAAATAAAAATATTTCTTTCAAAATTTTGGTTTTATATGCTTAGTTACACCATATTAATAATATGGAAGAAGTTTTATAAACTTACAGAAATATTTAGTTGGTGTGGTACAACATGGGTTAAAACATATTACTAAGTGAGATCTCAAGTTTCAAAAACTAGTTTCTAAATTGAGTTCTGAGATAAAGAAAATCATTACAAAAGCAAAAAAGGGAGGATTTTTTTTTTTTGTTATTAAAGATAATTATATCAGAGAAATCTATGAAGAAATCGAAATACTTTTTAAACTACATTTAAATTTATCTTTAAATATTCAGAAGAAGTAGTAAAATTGTAATAAAAGAAAAATATTACTTTACTTTGGAATATAATATAAAAGAAAGGAATATGTTGGTAGCAATTGAATTTTCCACTTTAATTTTACGAAAAGCTACTATCAGAGCTATACAACGTTTTTCTTTTCTACCGGACTCAAAAAGCAGGGAAAATTGAAGGATTTCAGATAAAAGTTTATAGTGTAAATAATAAAACATTACAAAAATATCATCATAAATATAATAGATACAAATATTTACACTTTAAAAACTTGGAAGAATAGTGATAAGCTTACCAATACGTGAAATATTTTCAGTACTTTTTACTTCAGTCAGTTTTACTAACTCTTTAAGTAACAAGTTTATTCTCAAAATAGAAATGCAATTAAAATTGAACTATTTTTGTATTTTAAATTACCATTTAATGTTAATCTATCATAAAATTTTAAATTTTAAAACGTATAAGATATAAAATTTATGTGAAAATCAATAGCTATTTGTACATGAGCAGATGAATTTAGGCTTTTATAAAATATAAAAGGTGGATGTGCTTTAAAATTATATATTTTATATCTTCTATTAAAAGATAATGATTGTGTGAAATATTTTATATACAATACGTACGTAAGAAGTAATCTGAGTGATATGTATCAATAAATCCAGTTATAATATAACAATAATTCGCAGTAATGATTCATAAAACAGATACTGAATTTAATATTAATAAGCAATTTTATATAATGTATAAAAATACTTTAAAATGAAATATCAAATATATTTCGATTAAAAATTTTCCAAATGTTATTTTTAATTAAATAAATCAATGATAAATAATATAATTTAGCATAAAACACCGAAACCTAAAAATTATTTTTATCTAACTCTCAAGCAAAGTATAAAGCATTTTATGTCATAACTTAAAATTTATTCTGAATAACTTTAGAATTTTATACCTTCATAACATAGACATACTTTTCAACCTTATATGAAATATACCTTAATACAAAAGAAAGCAGTTATCAAAACAAACCAGCAGTTGTCAAAAGTACAATAAAAACTTCAAAATTGTTGAAGATATTCCTTTTATAAAACATATTACTAAATGAGACCTTAACTTTCAAAACCTAGTTTTTAAATTGTGTTTTGAAATAAAGAAATTCATTTCAAAATAATAAAAAAGAAAAATTCTCCGCTCGTAAAAATAATTATTTCATAGACGTCTACGAATAAATGGAAATACTTTTTAAACTACATCTAATGTATCTTTTCTTTTATAAATACCCACTTCTCTTTAAAAGAAGAAGTAGTAAAATTCTAACAAAAGAAAAATACCACTCTACTTAAGATTATAATATAAAAGAATTAATTCTGTTGGTAGCAGTTGAATTTTCTGTTTTCTTCAATTTTATGAAATAGCTATCATTAGAGCTATACAATTTCTTTCTGACCTCTTAGGCCTAAAAATCAACAAAAAATGATTAAAGTTAATTTAAATGTTTGTATAATAAATAATTTTTTGATTCATAAGTCCCTTAAAAGATATATGAAGAATAAAGTAAGATATAAACATTTGCAATTTAAAAGTTTCAAATAAATATATTAAAAAGCTTACCATTACTTGATATGTTTACAGTAACTTCTTTTATTAGTAACATAAGTAATATTGTCACGAAGATTCGAATGAACACACCATTTAACTTAACAGATGAATTTATTGAAGCTAAGTAGCAACTCGCAACATTACAAGATCGAGAAGTTGCCTACAGCTAGTGGGTATCAGCTTTTATACCCGAACAGAATATTCGAGAAATAACTAATTTGCATATTAAAGAAAGATCTAGAATGTTCAAGAACATAAGAAGACAATAAATAACATTTTTAAATTAAAAATCTGTATTTTGTATCAACCGCCACAGCAAGCATCGAACCTACAATCTTCGGGTCTTGATCGAGCGCTTTGACCATTCGGCCACTGAGATCGTTGGCTAATGTTCCTTATGCAATATAGTTAAGTACTGTAAGTCCCGAAATAGAAATACAATTAAAAGGGAAATATTTTGTTTACAATATTTTGTTGAACATAATGTATCCTTGTATATTAAATCGTAAAACGTAAAAAAAATGTATCAGAGTAAACAAAAAAAAAAAAAAAAAAAAAAAAAAAAAAAAAAAAAAAAAAAAACAATAAAAAAAAAAAAAAAAAAAAAAAAAAAAAAAAAAAAAACAAAAAAAAAAAAAAAAAAAAAACCTAAAAATCTATTTGTAAAACAAACAAATAAGTCTAGAATTTTTTTAAGTATAAAGAAAGTAAAAATGTTTTTAAATGTATATTTCAGAACTTCTGCTTTAAAGATGCTAATTTTTAGAAATATTTTTTAAAAAAAGTACTGTACTAAATAGAAAATTCTCTGAGTCATATGTATCAATAAATCAAATTGATAACATAACAATAATTCACAAGTATGAGTCAAAGGATAGATAGTTTAGAGTTAAAATATTATTTTATAAATTTTTCCTTAAATTTTAATCAATCTAAAATGTTTTAAATCGTTAAAATAAAACTTTAAATCAAAACTTTTACAAATCATTATTTGCAATTAAATAAACTAACAGTAAACAATATATTTTAACATAAAACACCGAAACGAATAAAAATATTTCATTTTTATCTAACTGTAAAAATAATGTTACGTTGGCCTAGTGTTTGAGAAAGAAGAAATTAATACTCATTAATAAACACATGGACAAATATGTCTTGATTAAATGAATTTATACAATTAAATAAATGCCTAAGGAATACAACTGTAATCAACTTATCATTTGTAGATATCGAAGACTGCTCTCCAGTCGGCGCAGGCCCTAAAAAACAATATGGCGATGATTTTTCTCAAAAGGTCTATCCCTCAAGCCGCGGATGCCAGCAGTGTTCACCTTCTACTCTCTTCTGGTCACAACATTGTCCTCTCAAAAATATCAGACTGCCTCGTGGAGAAAAAACAATAGTCTTCTTCAGACCGACGAAGCCTCAGAATCCCCCAAACCAACGTACCCTTCTATTGGTTGGGAGAAGTCCGTTTCTTTCTAGTTCAAACCGGTCATGTTTTTGTATGTTATTGACGATGACTCACGGAAGAGGTAACAAAAGCTGAACAGAATGTAACTTATTTTCCTAAACATGAATATTTTTCGGGCATTTTATTAAATTTAATGATGATTGACAGTGACTACGTTTTCGCAGTTCACCCATGTCCTGAGAGAGCCTGTTTGAAGATCACTGATATACTAATTACCTGAAATAGTAAAAATTATTTTAAAACGCATATAGATATTTTGTTTTAAATTTTCGGCGATTTTTAACATTATACATATGTAAACACAATACGTTTAGAACAGAGCTCAAATTTAAAATAAAATATTAAGTCTGACACTTGAAGCAAGTAATTCAGAAACTGGTTAGTATAGAAAATATTTTACTGTATTTTACTGCTTAGTATTGGAAGCGATATTCATTCAGATGTATAGGAGGAAGTGTTCATATTATCTAAGTGTTATAGTGAAGACTGAGAAGAATGAGCACCCCCAGATTCTACAAGAGCCGGTTTGAAGATCTGTGATAGGCTGAATATTTGAAACAGTTATCATGATTTCATGAAAAACACTCATGTAGAGGTTCTATTTTTATTTTTTGTAATTAGTTAGCAATATACACCTGTAAATTTGATAAAGGTCAGAAATTCCTCAAACCAACAGACCCTTCTATTGGTTGGGATAAATCCGAAGTTTTTTTCTAGTCTAAACCGGTCCTGTTCTAGTATGTCTTTAACGATGACTCACGGAAGAGGTATAAAAAGCTGAACCGAATGTAACTTATTGTTAGAGTCCTAAACATGAATATTTTTGGGGCATTTTACTAAATTTGATGATGATTGGCAGTGACTAGGTTTTCGCAGTTCAACCATGTCCTGAGAGAGCCTGTTTGAAGATCACTAATTACCTGAAATAGTAAAAATTATTTTAAAACACATATAGAGATGTTGTCTTAAATTTTCGGCGATTTTTAGCATTATACATGTGTAAACACAATACGTTTAGGACAGAGCTCTAATTTAAAGTAAGAGATTAAGTCTGACACTTGAAGCAAGTAATCCAGAAACTGGTAAGTATAGAAAATTTTTTACTGTTTGGTATTGGAAGCGACATTTATTCAGATGTATAGGAGGAAGTGTTCATATTATCTACGTGTTATAGTGAAGACTGAGAAGAATGGATCTATCTCAGCACCCCCAGATTCTACAATAGCCGGTTTGAAGATCTGTGATAGGCTGAATATTTGAAACAGTTATCATGATTTCATGAAAAACACTCATGTAGAGGTTCTATTTTTATTTTTTGTAATTAGTTAGCAATATACACCTGTAAATATGATAAAGGTCAGAAATTCCTCAAACCAACAGACCCTTCTATTGGTTGGGATAAATCCGAAGTTTTTTTCTAGTCTAAACCGGTCCTGTTCTGGTATGTCTTTAACGATGACTCACGGAAGAGGTATAAAAAGCTGAACCGAATGTAACTTATTGTTAGAGTCCTAAACATGAATATTTTTGGGGCATTTTACTAAATTTGATGATGATTGACAGTGATTAGGGTTTCGCAATTCACCTATGTCCTTAGAGAGCCTGTTTGAAGATCACTGATATACTGATTACCTGAAATAGTAAAAATTATTTTAAAGCACACATAGAGATTTTGTCTTAAATTTTCGGCGATTTTTAGCATTATACATGTGTAAACACAATACGTTTAGGACAGAGCTCTAATTTAAAGTAAGAGATTAAGTCTGACACTTGAAGCAAGTAATCCAGAAACTGGTTAGTATAGAAAATATTTTACTGTATTTTACTGCTTAGTATTGGAAGCGATATTCATTCAGATGTATAGGAGGAAGTGTTCATATTATCTACGTGTTATAGTGAAGACTGAGAAGAATGAGCACCCCCAGATTCTACAATAGCCGGTTTGAAGATCTGTGATAGGCTGAATATTTGAAACAGTTATCATGATTTCATGAAAAACACTCATGTAGAGGTTCTATTTTTATTTTTTGTAATTAGTTAGCAATATACACCTGTAAATATGATAAAGGTCAGAAATTCCTCAAACCAACAGACCCTTCTATTGGTTGGGATAAGTCCGAAGTTTTTTTCTAGTTCAAACCGGTAATGTTCTTATGTCTTTGACGATGGCTCAATGGAAGAGGTAATAAAAAGCTGAACAGAATGTAACTTATTGTTAGAGTCCTAAACATGAATATTTTTGGGGCATTTTACTAAATTTAATGATGATTGACAGTGATTAGGGTTTCGCAATTCACCTATGTCCTTAGAGAGCCTGTTTGAAGATCACTGATATACTGATTACCTGAAATAGTAAAAATTATTTTAAAGCACACATAGAGATTTCGTCTTAAATTTTCGGCGATTTTTAGCATTATACATGTGTAAACACAATACGTTTAGGACAGAGCTCTAATTTAAAGTAAAAGATTAAGTCTGACACTTGAAGCAAGTAATCCAGAAACTGGTTAGTATAGAAATTTTTTACTGTTTGGTATTAGGAGCAGCATTCATTCAGATGTATAGGAGGAAGTGTTCATATTATCTACGTTTTATAGTGAAGACTGAGAAGAATGAGTCTATCTCAGCACCCCCAAATTCTACAAGAGCCGGTTTGAAGATCTGTGATATGCTGAATATCTGAAACAGTTAACATTATTTCATGAAAAACATGCATGTAGTGGTTCTATTTTTATTTTTTGTAATAAATTAGCAATATGCACCTGTAAATATGATAAGGGTCAGAATTCCCCAAACAAACGGACCCTTCTATTGGTTGGGAAAAGTTTTTTTCTAGTTCAAACCGGTCCTGTTCTGGTATGTCTTTGTCGATGACCAACGGGAAGATCTAAAAAGAGCTGAACCGAATGTAACTTATTGTTACACTAACTCAAGTCTTAAAACATTTTATATAAAAACTTTAAAATTATTCTGAATTAGTATAGAATTTTATGCCTCTATAACATTAAAATATTTTCCTGCCTAATGTGAAGAATAACTTAGCACAATAGAAAGCTGTTATCAAAACAAACATCATAGAAGTACAATAAAAACTTCAGACTCGCTAAACATATTCCTCTTTTAAAACCTCTTGCTAAATGAGGTCTTAAATTCATAAAACTAGTTTCTAAATCGTGTTTTGAACTAGAGACATGTATAACAAAAACAAGCAAAAAAAGAAAAAGTTCTTCGTTTTTAAATATAATTATTTCACAGATGTCTATGAAGAAATGGAAATACTTTTTAAACTACTTCTAAATTTTTCTTTCTTTTCTAAATACCCATTTTCGCTTAAAGTAAAGTAAGAAGCAATAATATTCTAATAAAAGAAAAAAAAACTTTTCTTCGAAGTATAATATAAAAGAAAAGAAATATTTCGGTAGCAGTTAAGTTTTCTGTTTTCTTCAATCTAAGGAAATAGGTACCATTAGAGATATAGAGCTCTTGTCTTCCCTCACGCGCCTAAAGAGTAGAAAATTTGAAAAAATTTAGATTAAGGTTTGTCGTATAAGTAACAAAACCTTACAGAAAGAAAGCAAGAAATATATAAAAAAGTAAGTACAATATAAATATTTGTATTTTAAAAGCTTTCAATGAAAATATTTAAAACTTTACCATTCCGTTTTATATGTTCAGTAACGTTTTTTTATTAGTAACATACGTAACATTTTTATTCACAAAATAAAACGCAAATAAAAGTGAAATAAATTTTTTAACTAGATTAGAATTATAATACATCCTATTATTTTAAATCGTAAAACATATAAATTGCAAGCCAAAGTACAGAGCTATTTATATAAACACAAATGAATCTAAGCTTTTATAAAATATAAAAATTTATATTTTAGAAATTCCTCTTTGGTTTTAGAAATAATTTAAACATAACACTGTAAGTAGGATATAATCTGAGTTATATGTATCAACAAAACAGAGTCATAATATAACAATAATTTACAATCTGTTGACAGAAACTGGATTTATGATTAATAAATAATCTTATAAACCTTTTTTCAGATTTTAATATTTCAAAAACCTTTAAATCACAAAAATAAAAATACTTCAATAAAAAACTTTCCCAATTATTATTTTCAATTAAATAAACTAATAGTTAATAATATATTTTAGCACCGAATACAAAAATATTTTATTTTTATGAATCTTTTAAGCCAAATAGCATAAACTTTTATATCTCTATAATACAGGAATATTTTTCTGCTTAATATTAAATAAACTTAATACAAAAGAAACAAATTATCAAAACAATCCTCATATAAATACAATGAAAACTTCAAATTCAATGAATATATTCCTCTTTCCACACCATTACTAAATGAGACCTTAAATTCCAAAAACTAATTTCTAAATTGTTATTTGAACTAAAGAAATTCTTTACAAAAGAAAGCAAAAAAGGTAAAATTTCTTTGTTCTTACAGATAATTATTTCACTGACGTCTATGAAGAAATCGAAATACTTTTTAAACTACATCTAAATGTACCTTTCCTTTTGTAAATACCCACTTCTCTTTAGAATAAAGTCGAAGTAATAAAATTCTAATAAAAGAAAAATATTACTTTACTTAGGAATATAATATAAAAGAAAGAATTATTTCAGTAGCACTAGAATTTTCTATTTTCTTCAATTTCATGATATAGCTACCATTAGAGCTATACATTTTTTTCCTCGAGGGTCTAAAAATCAGAAAAAAAAGAAGGAACTTAGATAAAAGTTTGTCGTATAAATAATAAAACGTTACTTGAATATCGTAAGAAATATATCGCAGAAAAGTACGATACAAATATTTGCCTTTTAAGAGCATTGAATAAATATATTAAAAATTTTACTATTACGTAGTTCTAACAAGCAAGTATCAATTACAAAAGATTTTTTGAAATATTAATGATGTTACATTATATTAATAGATATTGATGTGTTGTAAGCTACATAGGTTCAGGGGCGTACGCAAAAGGGTGGTTTGACAACAGGTGAAAGGACTACGACTAATCCCTTAGCACATTGAATCACGTGATAAAAAATACCCATGTTTAAAGAGAACGCCTTTTACTATTGGTTAAAGAAGTATAAACAAAGGCTGATTTAAGTCTATAGCATGTCTGGAATAATAAATCAGAATTACACCGCAAACCACAAAATAATTTATATATATATATTAAATATATATTTTATATAAATAATATATAATAAGTATTTAATATATATTATATGAATATATAATATATACATATATATATAAAATATATATATATATATTTATATATATATAATATATATATATATATTATATATAAATATATATATATATATATATATATATATATATATATATATTATATATATATATATATATATATATAATATATATATATATATATATATATATATATATATATATATGTATAATATATATATATATATATATATATATATATATGTATATATATATATATATAAATATATATACATATATATATATATATATATATATATATAATATATATTTATATATAATATATATATATAATATATATATATATATATTATATATATATATATATATATATATATATATGTATTTTATATCTATATATGTATATATCTATAATATATATATATATATATATATATATATATATATATATATATATATATATATATATATATATATATAATAATTAAAGATATATATATATATATACATATATATATATATATATATATATATATATATATATATATATATATATATATATATATGTATATATGTGTGTGTGTAATCCATTAAATTACAAAACTTCTGGACAAGGAGAAAGCTAAACTGCTAGCAATAATAAAAATGCAGCTGACATTGAAGAGAACGGCACAAGTCTAATTAAAACTTTATTTCAGAGCTGCTAAAACGGACATCTTTACTACTCAACGACAGACAAAAGAAAGACACAAAAATCGCTTTGCTCGAACAGAGGAAGAGCGAAGACAGAAAGAATTTTTCCACTTACTCACCGAATTTAAATGCAAGATCAGGAAAAACGAGGAGCCAGTTGTCGGCGGCAGCTGGGAAACGTGTTGAATAGACAGAAAATTTACGTCTTTAGGATAGAAGACGTTGGAAAGAATTTTAAGACATTTAGAGGCTGGGAAAAAGAATTTAAGGAGTTAAAATGGGAGAGAGGAGGTTTTTAAGGAAACATTAAAGTTTAATAATTTTGATATATTACATATATATATATTAGGTTATTTGTTAACTTAGTGAATGACCGTTAACAAAATTAAGGGATCAGAAAATCTAGGAAGAAAATGTGGTGGTTGAAGTTTAACAACGGAAAATGAATTAAGTTAATTTTTTATTTTACGATAGAAACCTAAGCGTAATTTGATGATGTGTGATCATGCCATTTTGTTTATGTATTCTCAGTTAACATAAATCCTCACCACAAGCCTCTTCATAAGTTATTATTAAAATAATTAATCATAGTTATAATTTTATCGAAATTCTATAAATCTCCTGTATTCAGTTATAACATTCATCGTTTTCCATTTCCAATGAATGAAAAATGAATTAATGAATTAAGTTAATTTTTTATTTTACGATAGAAACCTAAGCGTAATTTGATGATGTGTGATCATGCCATTTTGTTTATGTATTCTCGGTTAACATAAATCCTCACCACAAGTCTCTTCATAAGTTATTATTAAAAATAATTAATTATAGTCATACATTTTATCGAAATTCTATAATCATCTCCTGTATTCATCGTTATACAACATTCATCGTTTTCCATTTCCAATGAATGAATGAATGAATTTTTCCAATGAATTAAGTTGACTTTTTTATTTTACGATAGAAATCTAAGCGTAATTTGATGATGTGTGATCATGCCATTTTGTTTATGTATTCTCAGTTAACATAAATCCTCACCACAAGTCTCTTCATAAGTTATTATTAAAAATAATTAATCATAGTCATACTTTTTATCAAAATTCTATAATCATCTCCTGTATTCATCGTTATACAACATTCTTTTTTTTCCATTTCCAATGAATGAATGAATGAATTTTTCCAATGAATTAAGTTGACTTTTTTATTTTACGATAGAAATCCTAAGCGTAATTTGATGATGTGTGATCATGCCATTTTGTTTATGTATTCTCAGTTAACATAAATCCTCACCACAAGTCTCTTCATAAGTTATTATTAAAAATAATTAATCATAGTCATACTTTTTATCGAAATTCTATAATCATCTCCTGTATTCATCGTTATACAACATTCATCGTTTTCCATTTCCAATGAATGAATGAATGAATTTTTCCAATGAATTAAGTTGACTTTTTTATTTTACGATAGAAATCTAAGCGTAATTTGATGATGTGTGATCATGCCATTTTGTTTATGTATTCTCAGTTAACATAAATCCTCACCACAAGTCTCTTCATAAGTTATTATTAAAAATAATTAATCATAGTCATACTTTTTATCGAAATTCTATAATCATCTCCTGTATTCATCGTTATACAACATTCGTTTTCCATTTCCAATGAATGAATGAATGAATTTTTCCAATGAATTAAGTTAATTTTTTATTTTACGATAGAAACCTAAGCGTAATTTGATGATGTGTGATCATGCCATTTTGTTTATGTATTCTCAGTTAACATAAATCCTCACCACAAGTCTCTTCATAAGTTATTATTAAAAATAATTAATCATAGTCATACTTTTTATCGAAATTCTATAATCATCTCCTGTATTCATCGTTATACAACATTCATCGTTTTCCATTTCCAATGAATGAATGAATGAATTTTTCCAATGAATTAAGTAGACTTTTTTATTTTACGATAGAAACCTAAACGTAATTTGATGATGTGTGATCATGCCATTTTGTTTATGTATTCTCAGTTAACATAAATCCTCACCACAATTCTCTTCATAAGTTATTATTAAAAATAATTAATCATAGTCATACATTTTATCGAAATTCTATAATCATCTCCTGTATTCATCGTTATACAACATTCTTCGTTTTCCATTTCCAATGAATGAATGAATGAATTTTTCCAATGAATTAAGTTGACTTTTTTATTTTACGATAGAAATCTAAGCGTAATTTGATGATGTGTGATCATGCCATTTTGTTTATGTATTCTCAGTAACATAAATCCTCACCACAAGTCTTCATAAGTTATTATTAAATAATTAATCATAGTCATACATTTTATCTATTTTTTAATTTCCTGTATTCAATGTTATACAACATTCTTTTTGATTTCTTGTAATAAAAAACGATTAATCAAGGTTCGATGCACACCTTTTCATTAGAAAAATAAAATGCAAAACCACTACCTAAAAGTGGGGTGAAAACTTCAAGATCGCAAGAAACAAAGATATTTCTGTCTTGAATTTTGATACTAAGTGAGATCTTACATTCCAAAACTAATTTCTAAAATGTGTTTTGATAAAAGGTAGAAAAGAATGAAAAACTGAGTTTTTAAAAAAATTCCATACTGAAGAAAACAAAAAAGTAATATTTCACTCTTTAAGACAATTATTTCAAAGACGTCTATGAAGAAGCGAAAATACTTTTTAAACTACACCTAAATTTATCTTTCGTTTTATAAATACCCACTTTGCTGAAAAATAGAAGAAAAAGTATTAAATTTCTAATAAAAGAAAGATATCAATTTACTTAATAATATTATACAAAAAATAATTTCGACAGCAGGTCAATTTTCTGTTTTCTTCAATTTTACGAAATAACTACTATTTGAGGGGTTTTTTTTATAGACTTGGATACAATTTTTTTAGTTGTATAATAAAACATTACATTAAAATGTAAGAAATATTTCAGAAATATAGTACTAATAAACATTAACACTTTAAATATTTGAAATGAATGAATTAAAAACTTGATTTTACTTTTAAGGCTTATTATTTCTTACTAGAAACTTGGTGATCTTATGCAATAGTTTTAAAAACAAAACTGAAATTCTGTTAAACGAAAAGCATTTTCGTTTTTAACTTGCTACTGGATATTATAAGTATATTATAATATTTTAAATTGTAAAACGTATAAAATGTGCCTTAAAATAACCTCTTCATGAAATACCACAAAAGAATCCATAATTTTGCATGATATTTAGAGGGAGAAAATATTTTAAATGTGTCTAATAAAAAAGCTAACATCTAATATTTTGAAAAGAAAACAATAAATCAAAAAATATTCCAAGTAACATATACCAACAAATCAGTGATAATATGACAGTAAATCGAAGAGTAAATTTATATGATATATCCTGATATTAAAATCATTTTAAAAATAAAAATAAAATTAAAATTATGGTATTTAGAGGGAGAAAATATTTTAAATGTGTGTAATAAAAATGTAACATCTAATATTTTGAAAAAAAAACAATAAATCAAAACATATTCTAAGTAACGTATACCAACAAATCAATGATAATATGACAATAAATCGAAGAGTAAATTTACATGACATATCCTGATATTAAAATCATTTTAAAAATAAAAGTTAAATTCAAATTATGGTATTTAGAGAGAGAAAATATTTTTAATGTGTGTAATAAAAATGGTAACATCTAATATTTTGAAAAGAAAAGAATAAATCAGAAAATATTTTAAGTAACATATACCAGCAAATCAGTGATAATATGACAATAAATCGCAGAGTAAATTTATATGATATATCCTGATATTAAAATCATTTTAAAAATAAAAATTAAATTCAAATTATGGTATTTAGAGAGAGAAAATATTTTTAATGTGTGTAATAAAAATGGCAACATCTAATGTTTTGAAAACAAAAGAATAAATCAAAAAATATTCCAAGTAACATATACCAACAAATCAGTGATAATATGACAATAAATCGCAGAGTAAATTTGCATGACACATCCTGATATTAAAATCATTTTAAAAATAAAAATTAAATTAAAATTATGGTATTTAGAGGAAGAAAATATTTTACATAAGTCTAATAAAAATGCTTACATCTAATGCTTTGAAAAGAATAAATCAAAAAATATTCCAAGTAACATATACCAACAAATCAGTGATAATGACAACAAATCTCAGAGAATATTTACATGACATATCCTGATATTAAAATTATTTTAAAAATAAAAATTAAAGATGGTATTTAGAGGGAGAAAATATTTTAATGTGTATAACAAAAATGCTAACATCTAATATTTTGAAAAGGAAACAAAAAATCAAAAAATATTTCAAGTAACATATACCAGCAAATCAGTGATAATATGACAGTAAATCGCAGAGTAAATTTACATGATATATCCTGATATTAAAATTATTTTAAAAATAAAAAAATTCTTAAAATTTTGATGTATTTAAAGTAAACTGTTAAACTTAGCTCTGTTTATAAAAACTTTATATTGTGATAATTTCTTTTTAATAAATTCAGTTCAATGTTTCAACTCAATTTTCTTTCAATGTAACTAGTAATGAAATTAAATAATGATTAATAATTCCATAAGATACTGAAAAAATTGAATTTGTATATGAGTCTTAAATTATTTCTTCATATTTTAAAAATTTCAACATATCCTTCTTAGATTCAGACTTTTTAATGACTTTATAATACAGAAGCGTTTTTTTTTTGGTATATATAAAAAATGCACGTTCTTACAAAATGAATACAATATCAAAACAAACCGTATAAAAATTCGAATAAAACTTTCAACTCACTAAAAACAAAATTATTCTCCTTTTGAAACCTATTACCGAGTGCGATCTTAAATTCCAAAAACTAGTTTCTAAATTGTATTTTAAACTTAAAAATTCATTACAAAAGAAAGCAATAAAAAGAAACAAAAAATTCTCCCCTTTTCGAGACAATTATTTCACAGACATCTATGAAGAAGAAAAATACTTTTTAAACTTCACCTCAATTTATCTTTTCTTTTGTAAATACCCACTTTTCCTTAAAGTAAAAGAAGAAGTATCAAATTTCTAATAAAAGAAAAATATCACTTCACTTAAGAATAAAGTATAAATAGTGGAAGAAATTTTCGACAGCAGTTGAATTTTATGTTATCTAGAATTCTAAGAAATAGCTACTATTAAATTTAAAGAAAAAAGTTTTCTCACCCACGTACCTAAAAAACAACAAAAATTGAAAAAACTTTGATAATAGTTTTTCATAAAAGTAATAAAACGTTACTTAAATACCATAAGAAATGTATGAGGAATGAAGCACCTTACAACTATTTGCATTTTAAGCGTTAAATATAAATGTTTTAAAAACTTACCGTTTCATAGTACATTTGTAATAAATTTTAGTTTTTTAAACTATTAATGGTAATTTCAATGACTATATAATCAAATTTGACTTTTATACACAAAATGGAAATTCAATTACGAAAAATATGTTTTGTTTTTCAACTTGCATTCATTATAAATACTTTCTAGAATTTTGAAGATGTAAAACATATAAAATGTACAATTAATACACAAATATCTTGTCATATAATACCAGAAAAATCAATGATTTTATTTGGGTATTTCGGAATGAAAAACGTGTTTCTATGATTTGTTATTTTAATATTTCTTTTATAAAAATACTACGTTTAAGAACATTTTGATAACACTCCTCTAAAATAGAAACAGTTTAATTGATAGGTAATAACAAATATTTGGTTTGGTATAGAGCGCCCTATCTATTCATAGTTGGAAACAAAATTAAATCAACTGTATTGTTACAATAAATCAAACTAGACAATAGATTGTAAGTGGCGAAACATTATTTAGTACTTTTAGTTATTATTAGAGCAATAACTTTTGTAGTATACATTGCATTTTTTAACTTTCGCAAATAATATTTTTTTAATTTTCAACATATAGCCATAAATCCTTAATAATGGAACAATAAATCACAGTAATAACATTTATGGAATCGCAAAATATAAAATTTCTTCTATTAAAGAATAATCCCATAGTAAATATTAGAAATTTTGTTTCATAAATTAACATGAATATGTTTAAATTTAATCATTTTAATATTAAAATGTTTTTTCAACAACCGTTTTTGAAACATAAATTTTAAATTATTATAGAGAAATAAAAAAAGAAATTTGGGTATTTATTGTATTTTTAAAACAGATCTTGCAAATTTCAATACTGTCTTCAATTATAAATTTTTAAGAGCTCCATTAGAACTATTTTCCTGCATCGTTTAAAATATACAAAATAGATGTTGCTAATTTCAACATTTTCTTGAATTATAAATTTTTAACCACGCCATTAATACTATTTTCCTGCATAATTTAAAATATACAAAACAGATCTTGCTAATTTCAACATTTTTTCAATTATAAATTTTTAACCACACCATTAATACTATTTTCCTGCATCATTTAAAGCATACAAAATAATCTTGTTAATTTCAACATTTTCTTCAATTAAAAATTTTAACCACACCATTAATACTATTTTCCTGCATAAATTAAAATATACAAAATAGATCTTGCTAATTTCAACATTTTCTTCAATTATAAATTTTTAACCACACCATTAATACTATTTTCCTGCATCATTTAAAATATACAAAGTAGATCTTGCTAATTTCAACATTTTCTACAATTATAAATTTTTAACTACTTCATTCGAACTATTTTCCTGAATAATTTAAAATATACGAAACAGATCATGCTAATTTCAATATTTTCTTCAATTATAAAGTTTAAGCATTCTATTAGAATTATTGTCCTGCATAATTTAAGTACACAAAACAGATCTTGCTAATTTCAATATTTTCTTCAATTATAATTTTTAACCACTTCATTAGAAGTATTTTCCTGCATCATTTTTTAAAATATGCAAAATAGATCTTGCTAATTTCAACCTTTTCTGCAATTATAAATTTTTAACACTTCATTCGAACTCTTTTTCCTACATAATTTAAAATATACAAAATAGATCCTGCTAATTTCAATCTTTTCTTCAATTATAAATTTTTAAGCACCAATCAGAACTATTTTCCTGCTTAATTTAAAATATACATTCTAAGTAAGGAATCAAATATTAAGGCGAACAGCCTAAAAAATTCGTAAGAAATTCTAAACTCTCAGGAAACTAAAATGTCCTAAATCCGAAACCTATTATTAAGTGAGATCTTAAATTTCAGAAGCTAGTTTTTAAAGTCTGTTTTGAATTAAAGAAATTCATTACAATAGAAAGCAATAAAAGAAATAGAAAAATTTTCCTACTTCAAAACAATTATCTGAGAAGACTATTAGTCTATGAAGAAGAGTAAATACTTTTAAAACTGCATCTAAATTTATCTTTCCTTTTGTAAATACCCACTTCTCTGAAAAGTGAAAGAAGTAGTAAAAATTCTATTAAAAGAAAAATATCGCTTTACTTAGGAATATAATATAATAGAAAAAAGTTTTTGAAAGCAGTTGAATTTTCTTTTTCCCTCAATTTCACGAAATAGCTACTAGTTTCTTTCTTCCCTCTCGGACGTAAAGAGCAACAAAAAATGAATGATAAACATTTGTCATATAAGTAATAATCCATTGCATAAATCTCAAAAGAAATATATCAGAATTAAAGTACGACACAAATATTTGCATGTTAAAAGCTTCAAATAAACGTATTAAAAATTTACCATGGCTTGGTATATTTTTAGTAACTTTATATTTTGTTAGTATTTTCAGTTACAATATTTCAAATTCTTTTAAAGAAAATTTTTTTTTAATCATTTATCAATATATTAAAAAATTAATTTTATAGAAAATAACAAAATATTATTATAATATTAATTTTAAAAAAATAAAATTTTTTTAAAATGTATTTTAAAATCAATAAAACATATAAATAGAGATTATACATATTAAATAAAAATTTTTAGAAAATTTTAAAAAATGTATATTAAAAAAATAAATGCTGATTTTAAAATAGAAAATTTTAAAATAATTTCCAATAAATATTTATTTATTTGAAATACATTTTTATCGATGAAAATTAATATTTCAAATAAATTTTTCTGAAAATTTAAAATATACAAAATAGGTCTTGCTAATTTCAACTTTCTTAATAAAAACCACTAATATCCTGCATAATTTTAAAATCAAAATAGAACTAATTATTAAAATAAATACAAATTATATATTTTCCTGCATTTTAAAATACCAAAAGATGCTAAAATTTTCTTCAATTATATTTTTAACAATAATATTTTCCTGTAAAATTTAAAATATACAAAATAGGTCTTGCTAATTTCAACATTTTCTTCAATTATAAATTTTTAACCACAGCATTAACACTATTTTCCTGCATAATTTAAAATATACAAAATAGATCTTACTAATTGTAACATTTTTTGAACTATAAATTTTTAACCACACCATTAACACTATTTTCCTGCATAATATAAAATACACAAAACAGATCTCGCTAATTTCAATATTTTCTTCAATTATAATTTTTAACCACTCCATTAGAACTATTTTCCTGTATCATTTAAAATATACAAAATAGACCTTGCTAATTTCAATATTTTCTTCAAGTATAAATTTTTAACCACACCATTAATAATATTTTCCTGCATAATTTCAAATATACAAAATAGATCTTGCTAATTGTATCATTTTCTTCAATTATAAAATATTAACCACAGCATTAACACTATTTTCCTGCATCATTTAAAATATACAAAATAGATCTTGCTAATTTCAACATTTTCTTCAATTATAATTTTTTAACCACAACATTAATACTATTTTCCTGCATAATTTAAAATATACAAAACAGATCTTGCTAATTTCAATATTTTCTTCAAGTATAAATTTTTAACCACACCATTAATAATATTTTCCTGCATAATTTCAAATATACAAAATAGATCTTGCTAATTGTATCATTTTCTTCAATTATAAAATATTAACCACAGCATTAACACTATTTTCCTGCATCATTTAAAATATACAAAATAGATCTTGCTAATTTCAACATTTTCTTCAATTATAATTTTTTAACCACACCATTAATACTATTTTCCTGCATAATTTAAAATATACAAAACAGATCTTGCTAATTTCAATATTTTCTTCAATTATAAATTTTAACCACTTCATTCGAACTATTTTTCTGCATAATTTAAATTATACAAAACAGATCTTGCTAATTTCAATCTTTTCTTCAATTATTAATTTTCAAACACCAATCAGAACTATTTTGATGCATAATTTGAAATATACATTCTAAATAATGAATCAAATATTAAGGCAAACCGCATAAAAAAATACATAAGAAATTCTGAATTCTCATGAAACTAAAATGTCCTCCATCCGAAACCTATTATTAAGTGAGATCTTAAATTTCAGAAGCTAGTTTTTAAAGTCTGTTTTGAATTAAAGAAATTCATTACAATAGAAAGCAATAAAAGAAATAGAAAAATTTTCCTACTTCAAAACAATTATCTGAGAAGACTATTAGTCTATGAAGAAGAGTAAATACTTTTAAAACTGCATAAATATCTTTCCTTTTGTAAATACCCACTTCTCTGAAAAGTGAAAGAAGTAGTAAAAATTCTATTAAAAGAAAAATATCGCTTTACTTAGGAATATAATATAATAGAAAAAAGTTTTTGAAAGCAGTTGAATTTTCTTTTTCCCTCAATTTCACGAAATAGCTACCAATTTCTTTCTTCCCTGTCGGACGTAAAGAGCAACAAAAAATGAAGGATAAACATTTGTCATATAAGTAATAATCCATTGCATAAATCTCAAAAGAAATATATCAGAATTAAAGTACGACACAAATATTTGCATGTTAAAAGCTTCAAATAAACGTATTAAAAATTTACCATGCCGTGGTATATTTTTAGTAACTTTATATTTTATTAGTATTTTCAGTTACAATATTTTAAATTCTTTTAAAGAAAATAAGAAAAATGCTGTTTGTTTTTAATTTTTCTATTCAATACAAATATATTTAAAAACATTAATTCGTAAAATGTATAAAAAATACAACAAAATAAACAGTTATTCAAGCATATACAATAAATTCTATTAATATTAAAAAAATGCTATTTTTAAAAATATTTTTTCTATATGCTTTTTTTTTATTTTTCTGTTTTTTTAATCATTTTCTTTTTTTTTATTTTTTTTTTATTTTTTTTATTTTTTTTAAATGTTTATTTTAAAATTTCCTATTTAAAACTGCTGATTTTTTAAAAATATTTTGCGGATAGGAAAATACTTTGTAGCAATAAATCACAAAGATAACGGGGAATTTTTATTTGAAATTACTCAAAGGAAAATTTGCTTATTCACTTTCTTAACGCTAAAAAATTCTTAGCTTTATATAGTTTAAAAAAGTAGAACTAGAGTATTATAATTATACCTTAAGAATCTGCATGGGATTATTAATATGTTTTCATCACGTGTAAATACATTTCTATCGATGAAAGGATTTTTATATGTATTATATCAAATAAACAAGTCAGATAATCAAGTATAATTTTTAAAGAATTTAGATAACTAAGATAGATTCGAAATTATTTACTAAAAGATTTTACTATGCATAATACAGTTCATTAACACCATTATCTGAATAACCTTGAATTGAACACAATTTACTAGAATGGTACAATATACATGTATACTTGTTTTATGTTAAGCTTGTAAAAAGTAATTTTAAAATTTAAACAAGTCAGATAATCAAGTATTATTCTTAAAGAATTTAAATAACTAAGATATATTCGAAATTATTTACTAAAAGATTTTGCTATGCATAATACAGTTCATTAACCCCATTATCTGAATAACCTTGAATTGAACACAATTTACTAGAATGGTACAATATACATGTATACTTGTTTTATGTTAAGCTTGTAAAAAGTAATTTTAAAATTTAAACAAGTCAGATAATCAAGTATTATTCTTAAAGAATTTAGATAACTAAGATAGATTCGAAATTATTTACTAAAATATTTTTCTATGAAAAATACAGTTCATTAACCCTTGTATCCGAATAACCTTAAATTAAACACAATTTACTATAATGGTATAATATAAAGTATACTTGTATTATGTTAAGCATGTAAAAAGTAATTGTAAAATTTAAAACATAAAAATAAAAATTTATTGGAAAATACTTTGTAGCAATAAATCACAAAGATAACGGGGAATTTTTATTTGAAATTACTCAAAGGAAAATTTGCTTATTCACTTTCTTAACACTAAAAAAAATCTTAGCTTTATATAGTTTAAAAAAGTAGAACTAGAGTATTATAATTATACCTTAAGAATCTGCATGGGATTATTAATATGTTTTCATCACTTGTAAATACATTTTTATCGATGAAAGGATTTTTATATGTATTATATCAAATAAACAAGTCAGATAATCAAGTATTATTTTTAAAGAATTTAGATAACTAAGATATGTTTGAAATTATTTACTAAAAGATTTTGCTATGCATAATATAGTTCATTAACCCTTGTATCTGAATAACCTTGAATTAAACACAATTTACTAGAATGGTACAATATATTATTTTAAGCACGTAAAAAGTAATTGTAAAATTTAAAACATAAAAATCAAAATTTATTGGCTAAAAAATATCGTTTTCTATAAAGGAAAGCTATTTAATTCTTGTATAACTTTAAAGAAAAATAGTTATTATATTAAAAATAAAATCATAGAAATGATAAACAAGCGATAATAAATAAGTAGTTGCTTCACACCCAGCCTTCGGTCTGGGGATTAAACTATTTCAATTAAAAGTTTTAGAACCACTATTAAAGGTAATAAGACATATTAATAAGAATGTTGAATTAGTCTCGTATGCTGCAGATTCTTAACAAAAGACAATTAAAATCATAAATATGTACTTGCAGAGTATTGCCCGGCAGCCACAGCGTAATGATGCTAAATTAAATAAGATTCTGTACTACATATGTCAACTTTCAACATGTTAAGGATAAGCATGCATGTAATAGATTAAGAAATTTTTTTATTACATATCCGATTTTAGGCTTCCTTACTTTGGTGTATGGAATAGAGTTTCTTTTTACGATGTAATGCAACACCGAAAATGGTCAAAAGGGATTAGTTGGACGTTTTTATTAATTTTAAAGAATTTAATTTATTACCTCAATGATGAAGGCTCATGAAGGCTTAAGGTAGGACTGATAGACTACTTCTATTCATCATTGATATATTGGACTCTTTAAGGAGTATGCGACTCTTAAAATAATGAAAAAAAGCAATGGCTCGCTGTCCCAACACCAAAAATTTTATAAAGTTATTCATCCACTCTAAAATGGTCATAAAATCACTTAATGATTTTTTTCACCTGATTTTCTGAAAAGTAATACATTAATTAAGAGTTTCCCGCTGCGTAAAGAAAGAAAACTTTTCTATCAAAAGTACATTAACAGATACTGTTTCTAAAATAAATCATTATAAACAGACATAAATATATGTATAACATAGTAAGAGGATATCTGATAATTTTCCCCTTGTATATAATTTTTGTTTAAAATAGTGTTGAGAAAATTCGTAAATGGACTGTATACTTGTAAAGCTTTGGGGGATTGTCTTACTGTACAGCATGGATGGATGATAAATGTCCTTAACCCCTTCCAGGTTCATTTTATTTCGGGATTTTGGGTCAAAAAATGTCAATTTTTATGCTTATTTTCATATATACATAGCTTTTTAAACATAGTAGCATCATTCGCATACAATATTCCTAAAAATTAATGTAAAAAATCAATTTAAATAAATGAGCAATTTACCTGTATAGTTGATTTTCTGTGCGTCAGAAATCATTAAACTTTGGAGTCAAATCACACTAACTATAAATATAAAGCTTAGAATGCCTAGCTTTTATCTTGAATTAAATTTTATTTATATCCTTTGCATTTACATAAATGATTATGAAATTATTAATTAATATTTGATCATGTATGATACAATCGGAAACACGGTACTGCACAGAGTCCAACATCGCAATCTGGACAATAGAACCTTGTTTCTCTCCTTACCTTCTTCCCTCTACAAACTCTCTTTGAGCAGCAAATAATCTAGTAGACATAAAAGTAATCAAAAGCTTCGAAACCATATACAGCACATGTGAGATAATTCGGGAAGGACTGATTGCACAGTGTAAAATTTCACAGTTCCCGAACTACACTCGGGATGAGCCAGGATTGTACATTTCGCCTGCCCGAGTTCCACTAGGGAAAAACTGGGAAGGGGTTAAATCGTAAAACATTGTGTTTATCACCATTAAAACCTTACCATTTATGTCAGTAATTTCCCATAGTGCATAGATTTCTTAATTCTCAAAAAACATATGACTTGCTAAAAAAAATTAATGTACTAACTGTACGTGTTTTTGTCCACAAGTAAATTTTCCAACCCTTCTAAAGAAAACATGGTTGTCATAATGTTCCATATGCCACTAAAACTCTCATAGAGTACATCGGATCCAGTAATTTCCCATAGTGCATAGATTTCTTAATTCTCAAAAAACATATGACTTGCTAACAAATAATTAATGTACTAACTGTACGTGTTTTTGTCCACAAGTAAATTTCCCAACCCTTCTAAAGAAAAATACTTTTATCTATTACTCGTTTTGTAAACCTCTGCATTACCACGTCTAGTTCAAGGATATATATGCACCTCTGTAAGTACTGCCTAACTTTTTCTTTCCGGTCCGAGTCTCATTTTAGATTGTATTTCATTCATCCTTTTATAACATCCTTTTATTTTCCATCAAAGTATTAAGAGATACTACTGCGAGTCTGTGAAAAGTGGGTGTTAGTAAAGAAGGATAAAGGTGTTATGGATCCCCATAATGGTCTGAACAGATGTCCCCTCCTTCCTCAAATGGGCGTAAGGTGTCAGTAATTTTTTCTTTGACAGGATGTATCGAAAGCTCGGAATGAGGATTTTCTTCAAAGGAAGGGGAAAACTTTTTGGAACTTTAGGATTTTGTCGAGATTCATGTTGAGTCATTATGTGTTTTTGAAAACTTTTGGAATTCATACAAATTGGCATTGGATTACAAAACTTCTTAACATATTCTCCTTCAAAAGATCATCACGAGGCTACTAATTTTAGTAAAAAATAGTTCAGCTGAATTTTTAGCACACTTCTCTCTTTAGTTAAAATCATATCTAGATTCAATTTGATTTAGTTTACAGTATACCAACTAAGCAGTATTGGATTACAAAACTGTTTAACACTCTAGTTCAAAAGCAACGTATTTAACATTAAAATACCAAGACCGTAATTTTGACTTTCATTTCATGCTTAAAAATTAATTATGGATATAAGTTATGGATTGTTCTAGAATTTTACGACACGAGTTTTAATGAAATATAAGAATAGTTAAATGGCATAGTTAATAGTTCATTTGAATTCAATTTCCATTCATCTACTTCAATTCCCTTAAGCGTTATGACATATACCTATTTATGCCAAGACCCGTCAAAATGACGACTTTCTCAATTTCAAAGTCAAATGATCCAGTGTTCTGCACCCGTTATAACGGGACCGGTTATGCTCCGATTACGTTTCAGTTTAGAACTGAACGGTCTAACGGGTAAATGTAATCAAGTAGCAGTCATTGTCAATTGTACTTCTAACGTAAACCGGGGTAACCCAGTCGGCAAAGGTGCCGAACGATATTTTAGGATGCTGCCTTCGGAACCGGAGTTCGTAGGTTCGAATCTCACTGTGGCATGGATGTTCGTAGCCGTTCGAAATTGCTTTAAGCAGTATCAGGTCTCATTAGCCCTTGTGTTGCAAAAAGTAAACCGTAGCGCTCGAAACAAACCAAACAAATCAGTCGGCAAAGGCAAAGATCTCGTAACTGAAAGAATCTTCGGAACCCGAGCCGACTTAAAATCCGCCGTTTTTGTAAAACGGACTGGAGCACGTAGCATGTTGTAGTCATAATGTCCTCCAAGATCTCAATCAATACTTCTGTTTATGGTCAGCCTTCTGCTTGGTACCTGTCCAAAATTACGATGCTACTTAAGTAAATTTGTTCTTTCCCTTCACGCTGCTGTTAAAAGAAACATTTGCCTTAATCGAGTAGCGTATGGCTCAATCGCGATTGCTTTGTCAAGTGGCATTAGAAACAAAAGAACGTTCTACGTGATAAAATTATTGGTGTAAAGTGCAATCTGTGAAAAATTCCAATCTAAAAAAGTATATTTTTTTTTAACTAGTCAATAGAACTGGTTTTGTTTGCTTTTTATTAATAATTAATGAATTATTGTATTAAATGTTGTTTTTGTTTAATTATATTCTTTTATTTGTATTACCTAAGTCAAAAGTTAGAATGAAAGCCGTGATAAAAAATTCGTCAATTTAACAGGTACGCCAAAACTAGGTATATATTTAACATCGGTATTTCTAGTGTTAAAATAAAAATTAATAGTTCAAAGGATTTTTTCACTATTGCTCTCTTTAAGAACAATCATATGGGAATTCATTTAGATTTAGTTCATAATATACCTACATTGATGTTTATCACAGTCAGTCAGTAGCACAAGATTGAAAAGTTAATATCTCATGTTAAAGTAAATACATAATCAAAACTTTTTGGGTTTGTTTTTTGCCTCTTTACTAATAACAGTCATTTGAAATAACATTTAAAAGAATTTTAAATGTCATTATACCAATATTTTTATAGGATTTAAAATGAACTGTCTGTTCGTTTTTTTTTATTTTTATTAGGTATTTTCCACCCCGAATAAGTACTTATAAATCTCCTTATATTTATAAAAAATACTTGTAGAATTAGATTTCTAATAACAAATCTTTGTTACTAGGATAAAGACATAATGAATTCGTTTAATAAATAATTATTCTATAGAAATATATACAGAAATTAGATTTTGGTAGCTTTTAATATATTAAAAATGGCAAAATAAATTGAACAAAATAGAAAAACATTTGTACTTAAAGACTTTTTTTATTTTCTTTACTTGCTGATTTCTCAAAAAAAAAAAACATGTCTACATGCCCAAAACAAAAAAAAAGCAAAATGTAAAAAAGATACTTTTTTCTGAAAATGTTGTAAAACCTGTTAATTTAAAATATACATAACAGATGAGGTCATAAAAAATCGATAATTGCAACTCTGTGTAAAAAAATGTATTTGTAAAACTCGTCATATTTCAAAAAACAAAATACAATGTATGAAAATTTTTTGGGTGATTTGAATTGCAAAGATTCATAACAAAAAGAAACTGCTATTTTTTTTTTTGGATAAATGGATCCAAAAATTAAAATTTTTTATATTTTTAATACCATTTTATAGTATGATTTTTTATTACATAATTATAAAAATATAGTTATAATAATAATTTATTTTGGTTTCTAGTCATTAAAATATTAATTATTTGACTTCCATATATGCTTAATCCAATTTTATTTGTAAATTTTTTTACATCTTCTTTATTTAATATATGATGAATTTTATCTCGATCACAGTATGAAAACAAAGATAAATTTTAAGTGTAGATTTTTAATTTATACAAAAAAACTTTTTTGTGCTTGTTTTTTCTATAATAACAGTTTTAAAGAACATTTAAAAAATTTAAATATATAATAGATAATTTATTGACTTAAAAAAAGTTTGGTTTAATACTCAATTTTTATCAAAAAAAAAAAAATAAATTTAGAATTAAATACATTATCTAAATTTAAATCATTTAAGGATAAATCATAATATTATCGATATAATCTTCAAAGAAAAATAATACGTAAAAAAATGAAATCTATTAATGTACTAACTGTATTGTTTTGTGAAAAAATAATTGAAAACTTCATTTGTAGATATTACTGAGTAAACTTTCATTAATCTAAATACCAAAATACAAAGCCTAGTATTTCTATTTCTTCTCTAAAATTACTAAAAAAAAATAATTAAATTGTCAAAAATGTTATTTTACTAGCAACTCATTCTTCAAAGTAATTCTTGAAAACTTTAAATAACATTCTTGGGAAAAATGTGCAGAAATTTATAATCCGTACGATATAAGTATTCTTTCTTTCATGGCACAGAAATTTTTTTATTTACTATTTGATTTCATAATTATAAAAAATCTTTTATTTTTATAAAATTATGTTACTGACGACATGGAATAGTGGAAAAATTGTCAAATAATAAAAAAATGTTTAGTTTAAAACACTGAAATATTTTTTCATATGGAAATTTTTTTCTTATTAGATCAGACTTATTAATGCATTTTTAGAATTTTAATGTCGAAAATTAACTCCATATTCTATTGAAAAAAACTGAAATATTCAAAAAGCAAAATTGAAATGATTACATTTGATTCAAATGATTAAAAATACACAAATAAAACTTATTAGTTCAATAACCACTACCAAAACTAAAAAATAAAATTGAAATGATAAAAAATTTTTATGCTTAAAACTTAAGTTTTATTATTATATGACTTTTTCTTTATTAGATTTAAACAAGCAATTGTTTAAACTCTATTTAAATTTATGTACAAAACGAATGGTTTAAGCTTTTTTTAGATATTAAGTAAAAAAGAAATGACCATTTAAAAAAAACAATAATTAAATGATAATAAAGTTTTTTCATTAGATTATCATTTTAAAATCTTTGTTCTTATATAACGGTGAAAATATATGAAAAATAACGAAAAAAAAAACATTTTATTTATTAAAATTAATAAATTTTCTCTACATTTTTCTTTAATTGTAGTTATAAAGTAAAATTGTATTAATATCTTTAGAATTTTTATTCTAAAATAAATCGAAAATTAATGTTAATTCGATATTAACCGAGAAATCGTAGTTCGATTTAAATATTCTAATGATTTTATCATAGAGTTTAAAAGTTATGCTAAATACAGTAGTTCGTCAACCAGCAAAAAGAATGGAAAAAAATTGAACGGAAGTATAAACAAAATTTTTTTTTAAAACTGAATTTTATCTGTTCTATATACATTTTCTTTCAATTAGTATTTATAAAGTAAATTGTGATAAGGACATTCATTTAATTTTAATGACCTGCAAAAATGTCGTAAAGCGTTCTAGTATTTATATTCCCTAAACTGCAAATAAGAAAAAAGAAACATTGAAATTTATTTAAATGATTTAAACATCTCAGTATAAAAACAAAAAATTCATTTGTGATATGAACCGACTGTGAAAAAAGAAATGGAAAAAATGTTGAAATTATAAAAAACTTTTTTGTTTCTTGAAAAAAATGAAAGTATATTATCTGCCAATAAATTTTTCTTTCAATAGTTATTATAAAGTAAAACTTGTATTAAAATTCAGTAATTTTAATGACCTGAAAATCGTGGAAGCCTTGATTGATATTAGTAAATACTGTATGACCATAAAAAAAACGAATAAAAAGATTACTACTGATTTGAAACATAGCAGTATGAAACATTTACATATATAAATTCATGTTTCATATGAAGCAGCATGAAAGAAGATGGAAAAAATTGAAACTGAATAATAAAAATTTTTTTTTACTAAAGAAATATATTATCTGATATGAAACATTTTTTTCTTTCAATTAAGTTCAAAATAAAATTGTTGTTAATGACATTCATTTAATTTTAATGATGGACAGAAGATCCCTAGTATTCTTATTAACGTATAGTGCTATAAAAAAAAACAGAAACTAATTAAATGATTACTATTTTTTAAATTATAGTTAGAATATCTTTTTATAAAATCATTTGACATTCAGTTGAAGCAGCAATAAAGAAGAAATTTATGTTGATAAATATAAAAACATCATGTTTTGGCAAAAAAAAAAAAAAAAAAAATAAAAAAGAAAAAAAATAAAAAAAAAAAAAAAAAAAAAAAAAAAAAAAACAAATTAAAAAAAATAAAAAAAAAAAAAAAAAAAAAAGAAAAATAAAAAAAAAAAAAAAAAAAAAAGACATGAAAAAAAAAACAGAAAAAAAAAAAAAAAAAAACTGAAAAAAAAAAAAAAAAAAAAAAAAAAAAAAAATAAAAAAAAAAAAAAAAAAACATAAAAAAAAAAATAAAAAAAAAAAAAAAAATAAAAAAAAAAGGGAACTGCAAAAAAAAAAAAAAAAAAAAAAAAAAAACAAAAAAAAAAAATAAAAAAAAGAAAAAAAAAAATAAAAAAAAAAAAAAAAAAAAAAAAAAAAAACAAAAAAATAAAAAAAAAAAAATAAATAAAAAAAAAAAAAAAAATAAAAAAAAAAAAAAAAATAAAAAAAAAAAAAAAAAAAAATAAAATAAAAAATGAATGAAAAAAAAAAAAAAAAAAAATATAAAAAATTTTTATGTCTCTTGGAAAACTAGAAAGTAGTATTATCTGTCATATGAACAATTTTTCTTTCAATTAGTAGTTCATAAAGTAAAACTTGTGGTTAATGACATTCATGTGGGAATTTTAATGTCCTGAACAGAAAGATGGGTGGTAAGTGTCTAGTATTAGATATTAAAGTAAAAATCTGCTAAATTAGACCACAGAAGACGCTGAAATAATTGAAATGATTACCAAACGGATTTCTAACATGTAAGTATGAAATATGTATACATATATATAAAACTTCATTTGTCCTGCATATGAAGCCGAGTATGCAAAGAAATAGAAAATTTGAACTGAAATATATAAAAACATTTTTATGTCTCTTGGAAAACTGGAAAGTAGTATTATCTGTCATATGTACAATTTTTCTTTCAATTAGTAGTTCATAAAGTAAAACTTGTGATAAATGACATTCATTTGGGAATTTTAATGACCTGGACAGAAGATGGGTGGTAAGCGTCTAGTATTTGATATTAACGTAAACGACTGCTAAATAAGACTGTCAAAAATACAGAAATTAATTTAAATTATTACTAAACTGATTTCTAACATATCAGTATGAAATATCTATACATATGTATAAAACTTCATTTGCACTGCATATGAAGCCGAACATGAAAAGAAGAAATGGAAAAATTGAACTGAAATATATAAAACAATTTTATGTCTCTTGAAAAACTGGAAAGTAGTATTATCTGCCATATGGAAGATTTTCTGTCAATTAGTAGTGCATAAAGTAAAACTTGTAGTTAATGGCATTCATGTGGGAATTTTAATGACTTGGACAAAAGGATGGGTGACAACGTCTACTATTCGATATTAAAGTAAAATACTGCTAAATAAGACCGTCAAAAATACAAAAACTAATTGAAAGGATTATTAAACTGATTTCTATTATAGCAGTATAAAAAATATATGCATATGCATAAAGCTTCATTTGTACTTCATATGAAGCCGAGCATGCAAAGAAGAAATGGAAAAATTGAACTGAAATATATAAAAACATTTTTATGTCTCTTGGAAAACTGGAAAGTAGTATTATCTGCCATATGGACAATTTTTCTTTCTTTAAAAAGAGAGAGAAAGATTATATCGGGAGAAAATACTCATTTTCAGCTGGGATGGTTTAGATAAAAGAATTGTATTATTTTGCCCTGATTCCCTTTGTCTTTGAAAAATCTTAAAAATAAAGAAGCTCACAGAAAGAAAGGTTCTTTTTTTTTCTCTCTCACTCCTTTTCGACGAAAGTTACTTTGAGACAAAATAATACTTTCATTGTCTTCGAAAATTTAGATATCGGAATGGAAATAAAATTAGAAATGCATTGTAATGACTGAAGGACAGGAAAAAAAAGGGAATTTTTCATTATTTATTAACTTTTTTTGTGACTGTTTCATGTGTCCAGAAATATTATTAGAGGAAGGTTTAATGGCTGTGTATATAACAAGAAATGCTTATTTAGCTTAGAAAAAAATGCAGCTTGTGTAATTATATTGGCCTTCTGGATGTTTAATGCGAATGAAAAATATATTTTGCTTTATATTATGTCCCTCAATCAGTTGCTTTTATGTTGCATAATAAATGAATCAGAAATATTTTAAGAAAATTTTTTATTTTCCTTCTTGAAAAGAATTGTGTATTCGTTAAGCGTATATACAAGGAAAGAAAGGGTAAAAGCTATTACTTAAGATATATGTATATTCTTGTATTTTAAACATTTATCACATGCAGTGATATTTTGTGATATTAAATATATATTTCGCAAATGCACTTGAAGTTTGTATTGAATGATCATCAGGCTGTATCCCAGTTTACGGTACGCTATCTTGGCGATTTTTTTGGCATATTTTTGGTGCCATTTCTCGGGAGATACTTATTTTCTCCTTGTCAACTTCACCCTTTCTCTCCCGTTAAAAGATGTATTAATTAATTAATGTAAGAATTAAAAAGTAAGTATTTATGCCTTTGTTGATTTTATGAAAGTGTTTTTTATCTTTCTAAAATTTTTGAAATTTATTGTTGTTTTGTTGTATTTTCTTGTTTTTGGTGACTATTTTCGGAGCACGACTCCATAGAGTTCACGCTGAGTCTAGGTCTAGCAAGAAGATACATCGACCGCTCGCCATCGGAACATCGTCGGCGTCACGTTTTCCGATTTTGCGATGGCGAACGGTCGGTGTCCAGCTGCGTGTTAGGCTTAGGTACTTGGCGTGTGCTTCGCGGAGTCGAGTTTCGCCAATAGTCGCCAAAAACAAGATGGCAGACAAGGAGCGTACCGTTCACTGGGAATTAACCTGATCATCATTATTATGACTTTTACTCAATTTAAATAATTCAAGACTTGGCTAGTGAAAGAGAAAACATATTCAAAAATTTTACAATTAGTAGCCAAATAAAATTTTAACCTCCAAAAATAAAATACAAAATTAAATTATTACATAAAGTAATATTCTATAACCAGGGATTTCTGCCAAGGAAAAGAGATTAAGTGATTCAATCTAAAAAAATGATTTTGACAATTTTATGAAAGTATATGTTTTAATTCTTATGTAATCTGCCACGTTACATGTTCAGTAAAGCAGTGAATATTCATGAAATTTGATTTTCAACTAAAAACTTATAGTTTTTTTTATGTCTGAAAAGTAAATTAATTTTTAGTCTATAAACTAAAACATTTATATAGAGAAAGGCTTGTGGCTAATTTTTTCTAATAAATGCATGAAAAATATTGTAGGAATTATATGTTGTTGAATTATATGTTTATAAGTACTTATGTTCTTTTATATATTCAAAATAAAAATATTACAAAAAAATATTTTACTGTAAAAGTTAATAATATGCAAGATATAATGTTAAGAATGATAAAATATTTTAGTGATATAAAAAATATAAATTTTGAGATATAGAAAAAAATTTGTAAATTCACAAAAAATCTTATATTGTTACTGCATTAGAAAAATAAATGATTATTTAATTTGTAATATTCTGTGTGTTATTTATATATAAAATAATGTTGTACATTATATATGTTAAAGATAATAATTTTTTCAGTAAAAAATGAATAATATTATAGGAATTGTTTTTAGATTTTAGTACTTAAAATTTTTGTTTGTAATAAAAAATAAAAAAATTTTTTATAAAAATATAATTATTAATTTAAAATATGTTATGTTTTTACTGAAGTTTATTTATATAATTTGCATTTTAATAAAGCAAGAAAAAAATAATTTTTATTATTGAAAAAAAATGTATATATTAACATTTTCAAATAATACTGTGTATTATTTTAGATATGAAAAAATTTTAGAATATATAGATTTTGGTAAATATATCGTTATTATGTAAATAAAAAGATGTAAAATCAAAATAATCAAAAATAAAATGCAAATAAATATTATAAAGTATTTTCCTTCAATATTTTATGTTTGTCTAATTTTTACAATTATTACAGTTGGTAAATCTATATTTGCCTTTTCTTTTGATGTAAAATTTTATAAAATTTTACTTTAAAAATGAAATTCTAACCTAAAAATAAATTGAAAATAAATTATTACATAAAGTAATATTCTATAATGGGATAAACCATGGGGGGGGGATAGTTAATTTAAAGAGATTATTCTACAAGCTTGGTAAATCTATATCTTGCCTTTTCTTTGATGTAAAAGTTTTATAAAATTTTATTTTACTGTTTAAAAATACCGAAATTCTAACCTCCAAAAATAAAATACAAAAATAAATTATTACATAAAGTAATATTCTATAACATGGAATCGGTAGAATCCCATTTCTGGGGGCCGGCAGGCATGTTTTTGGCTCTAATTTTTACAAGAGATTATTCTACAAGCTTGGTAAATCTATATCTTGCCTTTTCTTTGATGTAAAAGTTTTATAAAATTTTATTTTACTGTTTAAAAATACCGAAATTCTAACCTCCAAAAATAAAATACAAAAATAAATTATTACATAAAGTAATATTCTATAACATGGAATCGGTAGAATCCCATTTCTGGGGGCCGGCAGGCATGTTTTTGGCTCTAATTTTTACAAGTGATAGCCAAATTGTCGCCAAGTGCTGTATACAATTTGTGGTTCATTTTGCATTAAGTTTATACCCAATTTCAAAGCATATTTTGAACAAAAAAATGGTTTGAAATTTTGTTAAGATAAATACAACTTTAAAAACAATAAAATAAAATAAAAAATAGAGTGAGGTTTGCAGAAAACTGGGTTCTAGAATTTGGCGACATCGCCCACGCTTGGCTTGCCCACTGAACTTTATTCGGCGGGCCCCCTTAACTGGCATACGGCTCCTGGGATCTCTGCCAAGGAAAAGATATTGAGTGATTCTATCTAAAAAATGATTTTGACTTTCAGCATTTTAACTGCTAAAAGTTTAGTAATGTTTTACTGTATTAGCCTAGTCTACACATAAAGTTACATGTTCAGTAAACAGAACAGTAATATTCATGTTTAACTTATTTGAATTTTTAACTTGCATGTAAACTAAAAACTTATAGCTTTTTTATGCCGGGAAAAGTAAATTAATTTTTAGTCTATAAACTAAAAAATTTATACAGAAAAATGTTTGTGACCAACTTTTTCAACTATGCACTTGAATAATTAAATACGTAATTGCTAAGATAATAAAAACAAAACAAAAATATGCTTTGAGAAAATTACCTGTCGCTGGGCAAAACATTTTTCAGAGCCAGGTCGCTTTTCTTCGGTGTAAAATTTTTATAAATTCCTCTCACTTTGCAGTTTAAAAATCCCGAAATGCTCACCTGAAAAAAAAATGCAAAAATAAATTATTCCTCAAGACGAAAATGTTTCAACCTTCCCTCGTGTGAAAGCGATAACATGCATACGTGCCCAAAAAAGGCGATGAAGTAACAAAAATGCTTCACACAATTTTTTATCTCCAAAAGTTGTATCTCACACTTAGGACCACATTTTAAACTATATTATTAATTTGTTTTTCTTCGCGCCAGAAGATTAAAAGAGATATTTACTAAAGTGAAATGCAAAACGTCCTCCGGGGTTTACCTATAATATGCTAAAAAAGAGAGCCAACTTACTTTTTAAAAACACTCCGCTAACGTCAAAAAATTAATTAATCTGGCTCTTCCTTGTTTTCTGTCTTTTAGAGTTTTATACGTAATTATTTTTAAGGACAGAGATCAAAACTATTGTTCAATCTAGCATCAAGAGAAAAAATTTAATTGCTTATACGCGTGGATTAAGCGCACTTTAGAGTGTACTTATTACGGCGAAATTTTTTTACATGACAGGTTGAAAAAAAATTCGATGTAATTTATATCTTCCGAAGGATTTTTTTTTCATAAAAAATTTATCTTTGTTTGATTTAAGATTTAAAGTCATATTTATAATTTCTTAAAGTGTGATGCGTTAAATAACTTTTTTTTTATTTTAAAAAATTATGTTAAATATTCTATAATCTATGTAAACATAAAATTTTCCATGACAGTAAAAAAATTGTTATAGTTTTTATGTCTTTTAAAAAACTATTTTCTTCTAAAAATTTATCTTTTCTTAGTTTAAAGTGAAGTATTGTATTTAAATGCATGATGTGTCTATATGACTTTTCTTTTTTATATATACTTAATTTAATGCATTTAAAAATTCACGTACTATTTTTTTATAGTTTTTAGAACAGCATTTGACATTTTAAAATTTGAACAAATTATAGCTTTGAGGTTAAATTCTAAGTAATGCTCGTAATTAAGGCCTGTATTTATTATTTTTAAGGTATTTATATACTTTACCTAATTTCCTGCTTCACATAAAAATCCTCTAAAAGTAAAACTTGATTCATAATATTTGAAAATCAAATAATGCCTTATTTGTTTGAAGAGCAATGACTTGCAATTTCAATCTAAATACAAATGTATAATTTCAAAACTGTTAGCTTTTGTATAAAATATAAAGCTTAAGTAGTAAATGAGAACAAGAAAGTACAGGGGCAGCTGTTTTTCTGTTTCGAGCAAGAAGAATTTTCATTGCCACAAAATGCTATTCCTTGTAAATCATCTACTTTGATGCAAGAGAACTCTGTGACTTTAAAACAATATGCTTTTATACGTCAGAATTCAGTAGATTGTAAAGCAGTCTTTTTATGCGAAAATATAAAATATCTTGTAAATCTCTCTGGGCACAGGGACAGCTGTTTTTCTGTTTCGAGTGAGCAGAATTTTCATTGCTAGAGAACTCTGTGATTAAAACAGTCGGATTTTATGCCATAGAAAGCTATGCCTTGTAAATCGTCTACTTTGATGCAAGACAACTCTGTGACTTTAAAACAATATGCTTTGGTACGAAAGAGTTCAGTAGCTTGTAAAATAGTCTGCTTTTATGCGAAAATACAAAATATCTCGTAAATCACTCTGTTTTTATGTAAGGGAACTCTCAATAAAATGATGTTCACTCGAATCAGAAAAGCAGCTGTCTTTGAACTTTCTCTCTATATTTCTGCATTCTTTATGTTAAATTTGCATTTTATGCTAAAGATTTTAACTTTTCGGTTACATTTTGAGCTAACGTTTCAGATTTTCTTTTCGGAACCAAAAATACAAATTTGCTGAATAGCAAAATATTTTTGAAGAAGGAAACAGTTTTTCTTGCTCAGATAAACAAATAATTTAATTCTATATCTATAAAAGAAAATTTTTAAATTAGTTATTCATGCTACAATTATGAAACTTTGTTTTTAGCTTTATTAACTTCGCTTATGATGGAGCAATTTGGTAAAGTTTTCCTTATATTGAATACTTAAATAGGAATGAAATGTGACAAATACCGTAATTTCCGCACCATCGTATAGTCCGCGGGCGTGATTTAATTATTTAAAAAATTTCGTAAATCATCAGATAATCCGCGGACTATACCTGCAAAAATATGTATTTTAGTATGACAATTTTAAATGATTTTAAGGATAAAAACCTAAGTATAGTATAATGCTGAAAAGTCTGGATTAGACTCAATTGATTCCACCTTTAAAATTTGAAATCATTTCTTCTGCCATAGCCTCGGAGACGAATTTCAACAGAAGAAACAGAGCGGTCTACATTTCTCTGTTCGAGAACCCAGCTATGTAAATCGTCTCCTAATGCATGCCATTGTATTTTTCCACGACGATTGGATCGTTTTCTTCTAATATTTTTAATGTTTCCTTTTGCTTGAGCCAATTCTTACAGCTTTTTAGTCGACCTTCTGAATTACTTTCAGCTTGAAATCAGCAGTAAAAGAACGACGAAGTTTTAAAGACATAATGAATGACCAATATTACTGCAAATCAAAATTATAAAACAAAACACTCTGTTACGAGTGATCCTCGTGAGGAAATGACCTTCGATCTTGAACCCATCCACTCGGTGTTGTCAATTGGAGTTTAAATAGTGACTATCGATATTTTCCCTTACAACAGGATAGAATTTAAGATTGCTCTACTTGCTACTACTGATTCTTTCTGCTTTATGGATTGTATTTTCTTTTTTAATGTATTATTACCGATACGACATGATGTTTTCTTGGCATCTCTTGAAGAGTGGTTTTGTTTGCATTTGATCATCGGCCGTTTGCGGGGCTTGCTTTTTCCCTTCTTCCGATTTTGATGATTTGAGCAATGAACAAGCAGCAGATAGTCCGTACCGGCAGATAGTCCGCGACTGAAGAAATTTGCTTTTTAAACTCAGATAGTCCGCGGACTATATGTGTGAAATTACGGTAGTATAAATCAACTATGATCTAATTCAGCTTGGAAACAAAAAAATCTTTTTTATTATTTTCATTTAAAATGAGATGAAACCTAAAAAGAAAATAGTTATTTTTATTAATTCTTATTGTGGATGAAAAATTTCAACTGCATTACTATAAGTTCCTCATTATCTGGTTTGAACTATGAAGGAAAATCAAATCACCTTCTTGCTTTAACAACTCTTTTGTTTTCAAGTGTAGAAAAAACACAGAGATTTACAGGATGTAACAAGCTAGTAGTTATAAATTTAAAGGGTAATAGGGCCTGCCCAAAAAAATACAACTTTTTCAATACAATGTTGGATCAGGAAACAAATGGCAAGCCAGGAGTTGTTTCTGTTTGTAAAACATATAGAGCATTATTACCGTACCGGCAGATAGTCCGAGGCTGAAGAAATTTGCTTTTTAAACTCAGATACTCCCGGGACTATATGTGCGAAATTAAGGAAGTATAAATCAGCTATGATCTAACAGCTTGGAAACTAAAAGATTTTTTTAATTTATTGTTCATTAAAATTGACTAGAAAAGAAAACTTAAAAAGAAAATAGTATTTTTTAGTTGATTCTTATAGTGATGAATAAGTTTCAACTGCATTTCTGTAAGTTCCTCATTATCTGGTTTGAACTATGAAGGAAAATTAAATGCCCTTGTTTTAACAACTCTTTTGTTTTAAAGTGTAGATAAATCACAGAGATTTGCAGGGTGTAACAAGCTATTAGTCATGAATTTAAAGTGTAATAGGACTTGCCCAGAGATACAACTTTTCCAATACAATGAGGGATCAGAAAACAAATGGCAAGCCAGGAGTTGTTTCTGTTTGTAAAACATATAGAGCATTATAAACGATTAATAAAGCAGAAAATTAAAAACTTAACAAAAAAATGTTTAAATGAGTGATCATTGGCAATTACATATCGTCATGATGAATATTTGTCTTATTATCATTCACTCTGATTTTAATATTTTTTAACCATTTTACTATGGGAGGACAATGACCAACTTACTAAGACAAAAGAAACAAGTGGGTCCTCTTAATTTAATATCAGAACAAGCAGAGAAGATTCCGAGGTATCTTTTGGTACCTTGAAAATTGAAACATTGAACCGGGACAGAAAACGAAGATATTCCGATCACTCAGCCCACAGCCAAAAGAAGCAAGTGAACCTTTTTGCCCACTGAGATTTATCCTGCCTAGAGCCCTGTCCGGACACCCTGCTCCCCTTAGAATACCAGGAGGTAAACCGATTTAACATATGCATGATTGTTCCTTGTGCCTCAGATAATTACTTCAATATTTTGATTAAGGATTCCATTTAAATAAAAAGAAAACTGCAAGTAATTAATGTATATTGATACAGAAAAATATCGAAGTGATGAATGTCATATATTAATCAAGAAAATATCTGTAAATAAATAATGTTTATAATAAATATCTTAGTTAAAATATAAGACATTTACTTTTAATTTTAGGAGTATATTTTACTGTGTTTCCCCTTGGAATAATAACTCTGGTGAGTGTTTAAGTACTTTACAACAAATTTTTATAAAATAACTAGCTGCTTCGCATCCAGCCTTCGGTCTGGGTAGTAAATATTTCCAAATAAAGTTTCAGAACCACTACTGTAGATAAACGAATTCATAAAAATGTCAAATAAACCTCGGGTGCTGCAGATTGTTGATGAATATGATAATTTATTAACAACACACAAACCATGTTATAAATATTATGTTCACTCTTTTGCCGGGAAACCACAAAGTAAAGATGCTAAATTCGAAGCCTTTCTTTACCACGTGAGTTAAATATCTTTATGTTATGTACATGCATGCTTTACTGTGAAAATTTATTGAAAAAAATTTTTATTCCTTAAATTTCTTTCTTATAAATGTTTTCATGACATGCTGCAAATGATTTATTACATACAAGATTTTACATTCTTTCTCTGATGAGAAAAGATGTTCCTTTTATGATGCACTGAACACCAAGAAATGGTGAAAATAGAATATTTTCGAGGTCACTAATAAAGAATTTAATTTTTATTTATATCTTATAGCCTTAAACTTTATGATAGTTACTATATGTTATAGAACAGTTCAATTACTTAAAGAGATTGTGACTTATTAAAGGCTTAAATCAATTTGATTCTTGAAAAATCGCAGAATATATATTGTTTCACTAGAATTTTATTTGCACAGGTTGTCATTCCATGGGATATAAATTGAGAGTAAGAAATTTTAGTTCGGAAGTGAAAATTAATATAAATTGTTAAAAAAAATAATATCAATAATTATTATAAAAATATGTATCAAATTATTAAATATTTAATCTCAAAACATGATGGATAGATTTATCCTCCGGTAAATTTTTAGACGTTAAACGAAGGTAGTTAAAATAAAGTGGATATTTTTAAGAAAAGGCTATCTGTTAAAAACATATAACTATCCGTAAATCCCCTATATAATAATAGCCTAAGTTATCTGTACGTCTGTCCTCGATTTTATGAAGCGGTTGGACCTGGAATGGATAGAGGCATCCATAGTTAGCAAAATTCAAAGAGAGTAATGTTTATCTTCTCCTAAACTATCGATTCGATTCTAAAATAAATTATTATAAATGTTTCATATCACAGCGAAAAATACTGCCTTCTTTAAAACGTTCGAAATCCACCCCTTCCTCTCTTTTCGAGCTTTTAATGCCATTATTTTAACTCCTATTTTCAACGGTTAAGAGCAGGCGCTTAAAATTTATCATTATATCACACAGAAAATAGGTAAAAAAATAACATTTTATCCTAGCATAAGACGTCATTCCTTTAACCATATCATTTAATCATTTCTTATTTTAAATTTAAATTTAAATTATGCTTTATTTTCATACGGTTTTATCACTGAACTTAGATATTACATAAAAAATTTTCTTTTATATTTGGCGTGATTTATAGATTAGGTACATATGGGATAATTTTAAATTGAATCATGGATTGTTTTTTGTTGAAAGATAATTCTCAGCCAAAAAATAAACCATTTTTCACCTGCCTCATAAGGTACTTTT
>CM063508.1:56085543-56103043 GCA_032207245.1 Pardosa pseudoannulata
TATAACTTTAGTGGTACAGGAATATTTAATATTCAATACATTTTATATTCAGTTTGAAATATTTAATACGTTTTATATTTAATTTGAAATATTCAATACGTTCAATATTAAATTTGAAATATGCAATATATTTAATATTCAATTTGAAATATGCAATACGTTTAATATTCAATTTGAAATATTAATACGTTTAATATTTAATTTGAAATATTCAATACGTTCAATATTAAATTTGAAATATGCAATATATTTAATATTCAATTTGAAATATGCAATATTTTCAATATTAAATTTGAACTATGCAATATGTCTAATATTCAATTTGAAATATGCAATACGTTTAATATTCAATTTGAAATATACAATATGTTCAATATTCAATTTGAAATATACAATATGTTCAATATTCAATTTGAAATATGTAATATGTTTAATATTCAATTTGAAAGATGCAATACTTTCAATATTAAATTTGAAATATGTTTAATATTCAATTTGAAAGATGCAATACGTTTAATGTTCAATTTGAAATATTTAATACGTTTAATATTCAATACTTTCAATATTAAATTTGAAATATGCAACATGTTTAATATTCAATTTGAAATATGCAATAAGTTTAATATTCAATTTGAATTATACAATATGTTCAATGTTCAATTTGAAATATGTAGTATGTTTAATATTAAATTTGAAATATTTAATGAGTTTTATATTTATTTTGAATGTTGAATACTTTAAGGCAGCAGTTTAAATAACAGAGGCTATCATCAGTGTAATCAATAAAAGATATTTTCACTGGTTACAAATATATGTACTTAATTACATTCCTTTAAGGAATAACTAATGTAAGATAAATCTTTCGAAATTGCATTTCTCCAGATATAAAGAAAACTGTATAAAAATAAACACAATTTAAAAGTACTATACTATTACGTACCAGGGATTTATACCAGGTCATGTTGAGATAACACAAAGAGTTAAGACGCTAGATACAAATGAGCGAAGACTTACCGTTTTGCAGACTGTTTTTAATTTACAAATTTAATTTTGCACAATCTGGTGACGCAAATAAAATATATTCATTCTCAATATGGAGACTCTGTAAATTGCTGAAATATGGAAACAACTCCCGCTGATGACGCTGTCTTCATATGAATAAAAAAAAGTTGAGCGTTCCCTGCCTCTGCTGAAGTTCTCTTCAATCTAAAGCAAAAAATCCAACAGCTGCTGTTGCCAAGGCCAAAGACGACTGATCAGCGTTAGCCAGCCCTCTTGCCCAATGGGGTCAAAGAGAGGGGTTACTGACATCGTACTCATTCCTCGGTCAGTCTCCCGCGCTGTCGTTGTCCAACAATGTAACTCATTTTTACATATACATAATACTAAATGAAGAAGAAAGAAAATCGGAAACCAAGCTTAATACGATATATGAAAAGGAAATTTAAAAATAGAAACTGCTGAAATATTTTTGTTCGCAAAAATTTATTATATTATCAATAAAAAATGAGATAATCACATTTTGTTCCCAACAAAAATATTTTTAATAGATTCTTTGTTCCGAATTATCATTCTTAATTTGATAATTAATGTTAAACAGTTTGAGATTGTACGATTTCTCCTCAGATAAAGTTAAAATATACTCGATACATACACCTTTAACATGGTACTAAACAGACAAAAAATATTAACTCGAAACTAAATAGAATATTAACATCTAATGAATTAATACCTACAGAATTGTTAATAGTTTAGTTTCTAATTTTACAGGTCATGCTGAGATAACTCAAAGAGTTAAGACACCAGATACAAATGAGAGAAAACTTACCGTTTTCCAGACTTTTTTTTATTTACAAATTTAATCTTGCACAATCTAGTGACGCAAATGAAATATATTCAATCTCAATATTGAGACTCCGTAAATTGCTGAAATATGGAAGCAACTCCCTCTGATAACGCTATCTTCAGATGAATAAAAAAAAGTTGAACGTTCCCTGCTTCTGTTGAAGTTCTCTTCTCATCGTCTTTCCTCCGAAGGGAGCCTTCAAATCTGCTGAGCAAAATATCCAAAAGTTGCAGTTGCCAAGGCCAAAGAAGACTGACCAGCTTTAGCCACCCCTCTTGCCCAATGGGGTCGAAGGGGGGAGAAGTCACTGACATCGCCCTCGTCCCTTGGTCAGTCTCCCGCAATGGTCTTGTCCAGCAGTTTAAATCATTGTCACATATACATAATACTAAATGAAGAAGAAAGGAAATAGGAAATCAAGCTTAATACGATATATGTAAAGGAAATTTAAAAATAGAAATTGTTAAAATATTTTTGTTCCCAAAAATGTATTATATTAGCAATAAAAAATGAGATAATCCCATTTTGTTACCAATAAAAATATTTTTTATAAGATTCTATTTTCCGAATCATCATTCTTAATTTGATAATTAATGTTAAACAGTTTGAGATTGTACGATTACTCCTCAGATAAAGCTAAAATATATTCGATACATACACATTTAACATGGTACTAAAAAGAAAAAAAAATATTAACTCGAAACTAAATAGAATATTAACATTTAATGAATTAATGACTACAGAATTATTAATAGTTTAGTTTCCAATTTAACCTTTTTATATAAATATAATTGAAATGACTTATAACACTTTCAAATGCATAGATCAAAAAGGAAATGTTATGCTTCTAAATCCACCATTTCCTTAATAAACCTGAATATAGTATACACTCGTTTATGACATAAAATCTGTCCTATAGTGAAGCATCATTATAACATGGCATAAATAAAAGCTAGCAATATTAAATAAACAAAACTACTAACTGTTAAGAATTCAAGCCTTATAATATGATTTTCCTTCCTCTCACGCAGAACACAATAAATAAACAGCTGAACAAGAAACTTCCCCTCAAATGAGAAAAACTTTGGCAAAAAACACTGAGGATATTTCCCATCTCCATGTATCTTCCATGTAAAAGCTTGTTTATTCTGGTTACATACGACACCTTGGGTAAAAGGATAAAAGCCTTCCCTGCCAAAATCTTCCAGGCTTACCCGCAATCAATACCATTTTACTTTTAGGATATAAAAAAGATCTTGTTTAAGGTTTTTTTTTTCATATGTTTGGGGGATCTGGGCGAGTTAACTTTGTCATTTAACACCAATCAAATACTTAACATTCTAAATGTACTTTGCTTTAGAAATTTATTTAAGAATTTATTGGAAAAAAGCACCATATTCTGTTTAATAGTTAACGTGTAATAATCATGTATCTAAAAGCTATCGAGAAATATATTTATTAAATTTAGACTGAATATATGTAAAAATTTTTTATAAACTAGTACTTTTAATTTTTTTGTGTGTACAAAGTTGAAGGCTTTACTTTGTTGTAAATATGATCCGTAATAAGACAGATTCAGAAAATACCATAGATATATATTTTTAGCCCAATCTATCTATCCCTAATTTATTTGTTTTCAAATTAAAATTGTTTTTGACAAAATTCTAAATTCCAAGTTAACACTGAAATGACTTTAAACAGGAACTAATACATTGATTTCTTATATCATATATTTAGACAATACCAGATTATGTGACTTACAGGCACATTTAACTCACCTCAAGATTTTTCTTTTTACCTTCCTGTAATATAAGATTACAGGAAGCCCAGAAAGGAAACCAAAAAAGGCCAGTGGCTTTGGGGTAGAGATTGTGCTACCATGACACAAGGCCGAGGTTCGATCTTCCGGCTGGGCAAGGTTGACTCAACCTTTCATCCCTTCAGAGGGTAAACAAATTAAGGACCAAGCATGCTTGGGAACTAAACACTGGGGGTTCCGCGTAAGGTTGACCACCTAACCGGTACTTATGCTTTGCACCACAGGGCCCTTAGTCTCGAAGACGAAGATTGCATCGTAGGCCATGGCCTCAAAGGTGGGCTGTACCACCATGGAGTTTAAGTTAATATAGCATACAATCCAACGTAACTTCAGTAGGGCTTAGGAAAGATAAAAGAGAAGCTAGATAGCTGATTCGCTGCTTCGATCGAGTATCACAGTCAATGCAAGATATCTCAGTGGCCTGTTAGAAAAGAGTGAAAGCAGCGAGAAGGAAAACAGCTGTCTGAATATGAAGCTACAAGGCAGCTGCCTGCTTTCCTTCTCTCCATATATGTGATTTGCAGACATTGCTTTAGCTCTTTATGCTGCATTCCAGTTTAATTTAATATAGAATTACAATCCAACGTAACGTCAGTAGGGCTTAGAAAAGTAAGAGAGAAACTAGATAGCTGATTCGCTGTGTCGGGTGAGAAGCACAGTCAATGCAAGATAACTCAGTGGCTTGTTAGAAAAGACTGAAAGCAGAGAAAAGGAAAACAGCTGTTTGGATTTGAAGCTACAAGACAGTTGTCTTCTTTCCTTCTCTCCCTATTTGTGATTTACAGCCATTGCTTTAGCTCTATGCTGCATTACAGTTTAATTTAATATAGCATACAATACAAAGAAACGTCAGTAGGGCTTATAAAGGATAAAAGACATGCTAGATAGCTGATTCCATATTTCGATTGAGAAGCACAGTCCATGCAAGATAGCTCAGTAGCTTGTTAGAAAAGACTGAAAGCAGTGAAAAGGAAAACAGCTGTCTGCATTTGAAGCTACAAAACAACTGTAGCTGTCTACTTTTCTTCTCTCCATAGTTGTCATTTACAGACATTGCTTTAGCTCGTTATGCTGTATTCCAGTAGAAAAGTTTTACTTTGTCGTGAACTATGTTTAAAAGTGTTTGAAAAATTATTCAGCTTCAAAGAAACTTAATAAACTTTCTAAATTTAGGTAAAATATCAGTTGAGCTGTAAGAAATATATTAGCCACTTAAATTTAATTAAAATAACCAGACACAAAAACACTACACTAAAACATTATTGCAAATATTACGTTAATTATTTTAATCTTTAATAAAGCAGTATAGTAAAGACTGAAAGAATTAAAACATAAAGTATTAAATACATAAGTAAAGTAATCATAAGCACAGTTTCTCAATTCAAAGGTCATTACATGCTTTAATGTAAATTAAAAAGCATCTACAATATAAATTTTACTGCTTTTGAGTCATCTTAAAAGTTTTAAAAAGGTTCTTCAAATATAAAGGACTTTAATTATCTTTACTAATTGTACTGTCCATAAAGATATTATACCAAATTGTTTCGAATAACACTTGTCTCAATTTATAATGAGTACATTAGGAATCTTTTCTTAAATCTGAAGAAGTCAAAAATATTTCGAGTGACTATTTTAAATTTAACATAAGATTAAATACACAAGCTCTGGTAGAACATATTTATAAGTAAAAATGCTCATACCGTTAAATACATTTCCTGTTTTAAAGCTTGAGAAAGTTCTGCTCTCATTTGAACCTTTTATTTGATTTTAATTAAATTTTATCTTCAGAACTGAAATTGGTGGAAATGATTTAACTATTTACTAGGCAATATTGGAAAATTGGAACATGATATTTAGCGAAGGATTTCCGTAAGAAATTAAATATGCATATATTATATATATATATATATATATATACATTATATAATATATATATCTTAATATATTAAATACATTCTGTGTGTGTCAGGTCTGAAAATTTAGTTGAAATTACTGATTATAAACGATTTAACGACTCTTTTATAATGATAAAATAAATTAAAAAGATATTGCGTAAGCTAGGATAATCCGTAAAGCATTTTTGAACTATTTGATGTGTTTGCAAACAGATAAGAGATTAGCGCTGTAGAAATTAAATTTTCCACGCATATCCACCACGAAGAACTGAAATTATTAAATTATTATATATATATTTATAGACCAATATTATATAATATTGGAAATTGGACCATATATTTAGCGAAGGATATTAAGAAATTAAATATATATATATATATATATATATATATATATATATATATATATATGTGTGTGTGTGTATATATATATATATATATATATTTATATATATAATATTATATATATATATATATATATATATATATATATGTGTGTGTGTGTGTGTGTGTGTGTGTGTGTGTGTGAGAGAGAGAGAGGGGGGTCTAAAAAGGGGTTCGTAGGAAAATTACGCGTGAGTTATAAACGATTTTAAAAAGGCGACTCTTTTATAATAATAAAATAAATGAAAAAGACCCACGCTTGCGTAAGCTTTTAGGATAATCCGGTCAAGCGGAAGCATTTTCGAGTAATTTGATGAGTTTGCAAACAGATAAGAGTCAGTTAGCGCTTGGACATGGAGCTGTCAACAACTTTTCCAAGCATAGCTCCGCCAAAGAAATGAAAATGGCGCTAGTTTTACTTTTAAATGAAACGATGACTTAATAAACTTATTATCAAGAAAGACTGTTTTCCAGTCGCCTTAACACTGGACCACAATATATATAAATATATATATATATATATATATATATATATATATATATAAATATATATATATATATATATATATATATATATGTGTGTGTGTGTGTGTGTGTGTGTGTGTGTGTGTATGTATATTATAATTATATTCCAAAATAAATTTCTGGAAATTCTATACTTATAAGAACAAGTTTTGACGAAAAGCCTTAATTTTTTTAAGTCTGCTCCACTTTGCCCTCCAAGAAAACCCCGATTTAGTTCAACTAACCTTATATTAATTCTTTGAGTAACTTAATTTCGGTTGTTAGCGTCCCACGTAGTATACTTTGAACACTTCTGATTGGTGAGCTTCTTTTCGCCCTCTTTATATAAGCTTTATATAGACTTTATATAAGCAAAAAAAAATTGGCTTTGGTGCATAGCGCTGAAGATGGATTGTCTCCTTAAACTATGCTTTTTTTATTTTCAAATTTTGCTAGGATTTTTTCATGGTCTGACGACTTTATCACACATGTATGTAATTGTAATTAAGGAACATCCATTGCGTTTATATAATACACATACATACACCTATATATGTGTGTGTGTCTTATAAATTATTAGTCAAATATCATGTCCAATTTTTCAACTTGGCAAGTAAACGGTAGCTGTAAATACAGATGACATAAAATTCAAGCTAGAAATAATTTTATTAAAAAATCCGTGTTATAACTAAAAATTATTTTATATATAACTTTTAATTATTAAATAATCCTTTAATAAATAAAAGTTATTTGCCGAACGATGGCCGAATGGTTAGGGTGCTGGCCTTCGGAACCGGAGTTCGTGGGTTCGAATCCTACAATGGCATGGATGTTCGTAGCCGTTCGGAATCGGCTTTAAGCAGTAGGTCCCGGTCTCATTAGCCCTCGTGTTGCAAAAAGTAGACCGTAGCGCTCCAAACAGTAGCGCTCCAAACCAAAACTAAAAGTTATTTTATTTAGGAAATATACAGTATAGGTTTGTGCATGGAATAGAAAATCATTTAAATGGCCTCCGAAGATTTGGCGGACATGCACACTCTTTTGTTGATATTTTGACCGCCTTCCATGGATTTAGCTGAATTTGTTTGTGTAACAATCAGTTACATTCGGTTCAGCTCTTTTTACCTCTTCCCGTGGGTTATCGTCGGGGACATGCTGGGACAGGACCGATTTGAACTGGAGAGAAACTTCAGACTTCTCCCGGGGGGGATTTTGAACCCCCCCCCCCGCCGGTATTTTTTCTTAATTTGACATTAAATCCGTAATATACTTTCTTGTGCGTACAGACTTAACATAGGAATTTGTGAACATTTATTCAGGCATGCTCAAGATGGATATATACATTAAAAAAGGAACACCGAAATTTTTCATGATTACACTACTTCCTTTTCTTCTACAAGGAAGTAAACAATAATAAATTTTATTTTGTCCTTACCTTAAATATATTACTGCTCTTTATAAACATAAAATTTTAATATTTAATATTTAGTATTTTATTTCTAAAAAATATAATTAGCAAAACAAAGTTTGGTGGCATTTATAAGTCAATATTAGTTTCCTGAAAATCTAAATTAAATTTCATACGTTACAGCAAGAAACAACCCATAATATCTCACATCTTCCCACACAGAAATAAAAATTCTTAGCGTAAGCTGGAACAACTTTCAAGATTAGAAAGCCTCAGAAAAATATATGCATATTTTTTTTTTGTAAAATCTTGTTTACTCTGATAACAGGAGTCGTGTAAAAAGATAAAAGCTCCAGCTATGGAAAATCATGTCGGCTTACCCACAATCAGTGATAACATTTTTGCTTTTGAGAGGATAGAAAAAAAAAGCTTGTTGAGAACTTTCTCATACGTTTATGGGATCACGTTTGAATCTCTGTGCGTGTGGGATTTTGACATAAGTTTGGCCCTAATCCTTTACAAAATAACAATGCTTTGTATTCTAAATTACTCTAAATCTACTAAAAGCTTAATGCGGTGAGTTTCATGAATAATTAAGTAAATTCTAATCTAATATTTATACATCGCAGCTTGAGACAGGAATTTTTCTTTTAATTCTGATGACGATGTAAATCATTAGAATATAATCTTGAATTATTCTTCATGTTTTTGTTTTATTAAGCACTTTAATAAATTCTATCATAATTAAATAAATCCTTATGTAATATATAAACATCTCAGGTTAAAACAGACATTTTTGTTTTAATTCTAATGACGTCGTAAATCATTAGAATATAGTCTTGAACTATTTTATTTCCTCATGGTTTTGCTTTATAAATCACTTTATAAATTAAATTAGTTTTTAATTAGTTTAATTTAAAAAAAACTCTTTGTTTTCAAATAAAGCCTCTTTATAACATAATAAATTTAGTCTAGCAGAATAAAGTAAATATTTTATAATATACAACGACGTAAGTTTTATTTAAAATCACATTCATCCTATACTAAAAAAAATTATATGAAACAAACGTTTCGGGATTCTTTTTCGTTAAAATGAAATCTGCAAATCTCTAAATGGCATTGTTACTTATTGACTATCTTCACACACAAATATTTCAAAAATAATTTATTACAATTTGATAATCATATAATGAAACTTTTGTTAGCTTTCAATGTTATTTAAATTTTTATTCTTTTTTCAGGAAGAAAGCTGTCCAAAACCTAACTTCTTCCCCAAAAAAATCCAGAGTAGCTTTTCGTCGAATTTTTCACCTAAAATAAATGTTTTTTTAATGAAAAAAATCTAAGTATTTCCTTTTTACTTTTTTATTACATTAACAAAATATATGAACACTTTCACAGAGATAATATCTATCTTAAACCTACATTAACTTGTTAATTTATGAACCTAATAGTAAAAAGATTACTTACATTTGCCATAAGTAACCCTAAAGTTTATAGAAATGTTTATAGTATATGAGAAATCAAAATTTAGATTTTCTAAGTCAAAATGTACTCGAATTATCTTTTTCACTTAGACAGACAGACACACACATACACATACACACACATAATTCCAAAAATTAAAATTTGGGTTTCAGGGAATTTAAAAATGTGAAGGATTGTGGGATTCTCTAGGAAAATTTAGATTGTCTAAGTCAAAACATGCTGTAATTCTCTTTTTCACATAGACAGACAGACACACCCTCATACAAACACATACACACACACATAATTCCAAAAATAATAGTTTGGGTCTCAGGGAGTTTAAAAATGTGAAGGATTGGAGGATTCTCTAAGAAAATTTTGATTTTTTAAGTCACAACGTACTCGAATTCTCTTTTTCACATAGACAGACAGACACACCCACATATAAACACATACACACACACATAATTCCAAAAATAATAGTTTGGGTCTCAGGGAGTTTAAAAATGTGAAGGATTGTGGGATTCTCTAAGAAAATTTTGTTTCTCTAAGTCACAACGTACTCGAATTCTCTTTTTCACAAAGACAGACAGACACACCCACATACAAACACATACACACACATATAATATAAAAATAGAAGTTTGGGTGTCAGAGAGATCCGTAATATGAAGGATTGTTGGATTCTCTAAGGAGATTTAGATTCTCTAAGTCAGAGCGTACTCGAATTATCTTTTTCCAATAGACAAAGAGACACGCACACACATACACATAATTCCAAAAAATGGTAGTTTGGGTCTCAGGGAGTTTAGAAATGCTAAGAATTGTTGGATTCTCTAAGTCAAAAAGGTACTCTTATTATCTTTTTCACGTAGACAGACAGACACACCCACATACAAACACATACACACAAAAAAAATCCAATAATGGTAGTTTGGGTCTCAGGGAAATCCGAAAGTTGAAGGATTATTGGATTCTCTAATTAAATTTAGATTCTCTAAGTCAAAACATACTGGAATTATCTTTTTTACATAGACAGACAGAGACACACACATAATTCCAAAAATGGTAGTTTGGCTCTCAGGAAGGTCCGCAATCTAAAGATCATTCAAAATCTCAGAGTCAAATTTTGAACGATTATGATACTTACCCTATATTACCCATAAAAGTAAAAATAAAGTAAAATATTAAAGTTAAACACGAAAATATAATTTTTTCAAAATCTGGAACAAAGTACTACAATAACACTTAACAAAAATTTCTAAGCAAAAACTTATTAGCAAGATTTTTAAAATTGGAATAATAAATATGGGGTATCAATTTTATATCATGATCCCTAATTGAGTTTTTTTTTCATTAAATGCAACTATATTACTATTAAAAATGTATCTAACTACAAAACTGAATTGATAGTTTCCTATGATTTATATATGCATAAATATTCCTTTTACTGTTTGATAAGAATGAGTAAATTTTAATCTTAAATGTAATTTTATTTTCCTTTTTATATATATTTTGTAATATTTGTCAAAGCACACTAAATATCCTTTTAAAGTATCAAAATTATCTCAAATATGAATACATGTATATTTTTAAGTAGTTAAACTTACACAGTAACCAAATAAATCTTCAACAATTTTAATTCATTTAAATGCTACAAATTGTATTTTCATAAGAAATAACTGTATTAAATCAAATGTTTATTTTATATTAAGCCAAGCAAATGGAATATGGAACTTAAACATAACATAATTTAAATAAAGGTACAAATAAATGCAATAAATTAGCTCCCATAGCGGTTAGAGAAAATTAGTTTCTCGTGGGCTAAAACCACCCTATTAGAATGAATTCTCTACGGAAGAACTTTACCAAAATCAAAAGCAGATAACTTCAATTTAAGAATTTATATTTCATTTTTTGTTAGAATTATAGTTTTTATCGATTTTTGTTGATTCACATTGTAACAAGCTAAATTTGAAACCACATTTTTCCATTTAAGAATGGGAAAGTTATATATAGTAATAGGTTTTAAGAATTTAAATAAACACTAATTACGACAGACTAAATATTTTTATATTTCATTATTAAATGTTATAAAGCCATTTATTCAAAAACTAACAGTAAAGTTAAATGTACATGAAATATTGAGTAAAGAATTAAAAAGGAATGGGTTAAATAAGTTATTAAAATGTTATTAATCTTTGATTCGTAGAAATTTCAAAAATTTATTACTTGAGAGTATTTCTAATGTCACAATTTCAATTTAAGTTTGTAGAATTTTTCTATTTATATTATTGTATCTTGTAGTTTTATATAGTTAAATACCCATGAAAAATTACATCATAGTTGTTTTAATGGCTCTATTTTAAAAAAGGGGAGATAGTTCAATCTTTTTAACATTATTAAGGACAGTGTTTTTCTTTTCAATTTTCAATTATAATATTAATTTGCGGATCTTAGATAAGAAATGGACTACTATTTATAATTATTTTAAACATTGAGTGTATACAGAAGTTGGACAAAATAATGAAAACACCTTCAAAATAAAAAAAAATTAATATGGTGTAGGTCCACCTTTTGTGGCAATTACAGCCTCAATTCTTAGAGGTATTGATTCATACAAATTGTGAATTGTTTTCAAAGGAATTTTAGTCAATTCTTCAGTTAAAACATTCTCTAGTTCTTCTCAAGACAATGGTGGTGGAAATCGACCTTTTTACTTGAATCTCTAAAAATGACCATAAAAGGTCGTTTTTCGAGATACAAGTAAAAGGTCTCATCAATGTTCAATAATGTTGAGGTGTGGTGATTGTGATGGCCAGATGAGAAGCTCGGCGTTATTAGAATGTTCCTTCATCCATTCTTTAACAATTCTAGCTGTATGGATTAGGGCATTATCATCTTGAGAGCATTTACCTCCGGAAACAGTTCTAAAATCATAGGATGAAATCGGTTGCCCAAGATTTTTAATTAGTCTTGGCTGTTAATTCTTCCAGGAAGGGAAATGTCCTGGTAGATTTCCAAGAAATAGCACCCTAGATCATCACAGAACCCCCGTTATGTTTTAGCATTTGTGAAAGCAGTCTGGATTATAAAGTTATATATAATAATAGGTTTTAAAATTTAAATAAATACTAATTACGACAGATTAAATATTTTTACATTTCATTATTAAATGCTGTAAAGCCAATTATTCAAAAACTAACAGTAAAGTTCAATGTACATGAAATATTGAGACAAGAACTAAAAAGGAATGAGTTAAATAAGTTATTAAAATGTTATTAATCTATATTTCGTAGAAATTTCAAAAAATTATTAATTGAGAGTATTTCAAGTGTCACAATTTCAATTTAGTTTGTGGAATTTCTCTATTTATATTATCGTATCTTGTAGTTTAATAGACTAAAATACCTATGAAAAATTGCATCAGGGTTATTTTAATGGTTCTATTTTAAAAAAGGGAGATAGTTCAAATTTATTAACTCACTTAAATTTCAAAACATTATTACGGACAGTGTTTTTTTTTATTTTTTCAATTTTAATATTAGTTTGCGACTCTTAGATAAGAAAGGGACTACTATTTATAATTAATTTAAACATTGCGCATATACAGAGGTTGGACAAAATAATGAAAACACAATCAGATTTTTTTTTTAAATTGCCAAGGTGAAGGTCAACCTTTTGCTGCAGTTACAGTATCAATTCTTAGAGGTATTGATGTGAAATGTTTCCAAAGGAATTTCAGCCCATTCTTCAGTTAAAACTCTCTCCAGTTCTTTTAGAGAAGATGGTAGTGGAAATCGACTTCTCATTTGAATCTCTAAAACGACTATGTATGCTCAATAATGCCAGATGAGATGCTCAACTTTATTAGAATGTGCCTCGAGCCACCCTTTAATAATTCTAACTGTATGGATTAGGACATTATCATCTTGAAAGAGGGCATTCTCCTTCCGAAGCAGTTCTAGAACCATACGATGAACTGTGTTGGTCAAGATTTCTAAATAGTATTGGCTTTTAATTCTTCCATGGGGGGAAATGTTCCGATAGTTTTTCAAGAAATAGTACCCCAGATCATCACAAAACCCCCCGTAATGTTTTACGGTTTTGAGAAGTCGGTCTGGATTAAATTTTTCTTTCGGCTGTCTCCAAAACGTCCAAACGTACGGTTGTCGGAAATAAGGTAAACGTTGATTCGCATGAGAAAATCACATTTTTCTACTACTCGAGGGACCAATTCTGGTGGTTTCTACACAACTCTAAATGATCTGAAATATTCGTCTTTGAGAGCAAAGTTTTTCTAATTTCAGTTTTTCCGTAGATTCCAGATTTGTGCAGCTCCCAAAAGAACATTTTTTGTTAAAACTGGAATCTGTAGGTATTCATTGAGCTCTGCAGTGATTTTTCGAGCCTTGGTGATCGCTTCTAACAATCCGATTTAGAGTCCGACGGTCTCTCTCAAACAACTTTTTCAGCCACAACTGTGCTTTCCTGAGAACGTTTTTCCTTTTCTTTCAAAGTCAGTCATTACTTTCAAACAGTACTTCTTGAAATGCAAAGTATACGTTTTAAGAGCCATACACTGATTTGACTAGGAGCCATCTCTGTAGACTCTGTTACACACTAATATCTGGTAACAGCTAATGATAGATTCGGTTTTGGCGGGATACTGTCTACTGTTTTTCTACATGAGGGCTAATTAAATCGGGACCTACTGATTAAAGCCGATTTTGAATGATCTGGCATGGCTGAACACCCATACAAGCAGCGGGATTCGAGCCCATAAATTCCAGTACTGAAGAACAGCATTCTGCCATTTGGCCATAATTTGTCAGCTAATGGTAGAATATGATATCTTATAATGGATTATATTCAAGAACGTATCTGCGCCCTCTTTTCTTGTTTTTATAAATTGTCAAACTCTAATCGTTAATATGAGTGCTTACGTCAAGATGCTTATATTAAACTTATGTTTATGATTATATTTTTCAAGCTCTTAACTCAAAATCTCTATTTACATATATTCATCTAGCCGACTTTAGAGTTAAATAGAACATATAAAATCGCATTCATTTAGTTTGCTGAAGATTGCAAAAGACCACTCAGCAACTCAAATCTTACAAATGATTTATAATGATGTGCCAGTTTTATATATTTATAATACTTTTCTGTATCAGATGATCGCATCAGTTTCCCGAAATGCTAACGTTTCTTACACAGACCGCAGAGACTTCTTTTGGCAAAACAAAGATCGTGTAAAATAGAGAGAAAATCAATCCGATATCGAGAAAATGATTTTAAAACCTTTTAAACTGTAGTAAAATTGCTAACTGTAGTAACTTCAGTCTATCCGATATTTACTGTTAATTTTCCAATTATGTTTTACCATAATTACATTAAATATATTTTGATGTTTTAGGTACAATTACTTACAAATGTTTTATCTCTTATAATGAACTTTATATTCCTAAAACGTTTCATATAATATTAATTCCAAAATATCCCCTATATAATAATCGCCTAAGTTATCTGTCCGTCTGTCCTCGGATTTATGAAGTGGTTGGACCAGGAATGGATAGAGGCATCCATATTGGATTCTTGATGAGTTAGGGTTAGAAAAATTCAAAGCAAGTCTTTAAAACGTTCTAAACCCCCCCCCACTTCCTCTTTTTTTGAGAGTTTAATGTCATTATTTTAAGTCCTATTTTCCCTGGTTAAGAGCAGGCGATTAAATTTATCAATTTATCACATAATAAATAGGTATAAATAACATTTTTTCTATCATTATGACGTCATTCCTTTAACCCTCTCACTTAATCATTTCTTATTTTAAATTGTTTAAATATCGTCTGCATTATTTTCATGCGTTTTATCACTGAACTTAGATATTACGTAAACAATTTTCTTTCATACTTGGCTTAAATAATAGATTAGGTGTATATGTGATAATTTTAAATTTAATCATGAATTATTTTTTGTTGCTATGATAATTTTATCACCGATATTAACAACAAATTCTTTTCATAAAAGTCTAGGAGTATATTTCAAGGACTAATAAATATCTAGCTTTTAAGTTATATATCTTTGAAAATTAAGAAGTTTGTTCGTTGATGTGTTTGTTTATTATACATAACCACATAGTTTGACTAAATGAATTCAACATGATTCTAAGCTGCATTCACAGAATCGGGAGACTTTAGAGGAATATGAAGAGATATAAATTACTGACCGCGTACCAGATAATTCTCAACCAAAAAACAAGCCAATTTTTTTATCTGCCTCATCTTTACAATTCTGGAAAATTAAATATTTTACTAATCCCGTCATATGATAGGCTATTTTCTAGTAAAAGATATTACAATAAGGCATAAAATTCACATATTTAATAATATTAAACCATGAATATCTTGCAACTAAACTCATTTGATATCAAAACAAACTTTCCATTTAATGTTTACATAAAGCTTAATGGGTAGTCATCTACACATCAAGGCACCTGAAAATTACTATCACAAGATTGAAATTTCAAAAACATTCTTCTAAACATCAAGAAAATCTGAATAAAAAAAGGAATATTTTTATTGGTCATCAAACTTTCTTAACAAAAAATTCATATCGATTTTCAATTACGACCCATTAAACTATAATGATTTATCGTTTCCAAAAGTAGATAACACGTTTTTGCAAAGATATTTTTCTCTATTTCTCGAATTGCATTTTATATCATATGGAACACTTTAATGTGTTTGAAATATAATCATATATTTTGAACATTATTTAGTATTTAGATGAAAATAAACATTTTTCTAAATGAGGGTAATTAGATAAAATAATTTCTTATTTCTTTTTAATTCGTCTATACTAATAATTTATTGCACTTTGTGTATAAGAACGTCTCATCTGAAGATAATAGTTATTATCTAAAATAGTGTTTTGGCAGCAGGTCCTACACAATATATATATATTTGTGCTTAGGAAGTGTATGTACATATGTTTATATACACTCAAATGCCAAAATATTATGACAACTCCTACATTTAGCAATGAACTAGCCTGAATGACGAGGAAGACACGTGATCAGGTGGAAGTTGCATTTAACTGCTACTGGAGAGTCTGAAGAATCATTCTTTCACTTATTTCTGTGTGTGACGAGAAATGCTGCGGATTGTTCTCGATCTACAGTTGTTAGTACTTATGCAAAGTGGATGAAGGACGGTGAAACCAGCAATAGACGACATGGTCGTCCACACGCTATCAAAGAAAAAGGCCGTAAGAGACTGTCTCGCATGGTTAAGCAAAACCGAAGCCAGGCAGTGGCTCAGATGACAACCCGATACAATGCAGGGCCAAGTAAAATAGTATAGGAGCACACTGTTCAGTGGACACTGTTAGATATGGGGCTACTCAGCAAACGTACCTCTCGTGTGCCTTTGCTAACCAAGCGTCATAGCCTCTGTTTTTCCAGCTGGAAATGGAATGTTCCAACAGGACAACTCCCCTTGTCACAAGATTAAAATTGTGTTGGAGTGGTTCCAGGAACATGATGCTGAATTCCAGTTAATGTGTCTTGGCCACCTAACTCACCGGATATCAATCCGATAGAACACATTTAGTATGTGACGACATCTCAGAGTTCAAAGACACCAATTTGCAATACCTCGGATTTTCGTAACCGTTGCTTAAACATCTAGTACAATTTCTCTCCGGCCATCTACCAAGGACTTGTGGCATCCATGCCAAGGCCGGTTAAAGCTGAGTTGAGGGCCAAAGGTGGGCCAACTCGTTATTGACAAGTGGTCATAATGTTTTGGCTCTTAAGTGTATGTGTGTGGGAGATATATGTATATAACATACATATTTCTTTATAAATTCATTATCACACGTCATTATGTAAGTGTTAAGTTTATGATACCTACTACTTTTGAAGAAAATGAAGATTTCTTGTGTTACAGAAAAAACTGTTCTACTGATTTATTTAAGATGAGGTTGACTGGTGATAAGACCTTTAATCGATTGACAATGTTTGCTATCAAGCGAATAATCTGTGCATTCTTCAACGTAACACTGCTTCAAAATTACTTTCTCATCACGTACATGTTGACGTGTGATAAGATCTCTAATCAATTGAAAACGTTTCTCTATCAAGCGAGTAATCTTCGAATATCAACATAACACTG
>CM063508.1:56110543-56133043 GCA_032207245.1 Pardosa pseudoannulata
TGATAAGTATATTTTCCATGGCCTTGGAAATGTTTAAAGTAACCAATGCAAGTAATTATTTAAACAACCAATTATGAATCAAGTAATTATTTAAATCATTTTCTTCTTAATCTGTTTAACTGTTTTAGAGGCAAACACTGGGATGACTGCTTATCTTGAAAAATGCATCAATATTGTACCTTATAATCATTTCCAATGAGGGATCAATATTTTAGTAGCATTCTCCACTACCAAGAGGCAGATATTGGCCATTTTTAAAATGGATGCACCATTTCACAATCATAAATGATTGTTTTACACAAGTTGTAATTTACATGAGTAGACATTGATAACTAGTTTTGCTTCTATATAAATCCTTGACTAGTTATCTGATTATGTTCAAAAACTATACTTTGAACAACAGCAAAAATTAATATATAGTATATAGTCCGTCATTTGAAGGGATTAGTAAAGTTTTTAATATTCCAGAATTGCGAAGTACACTATGAGGCAGGCAAAAAAATGGTTTGTGTTTTAGCTGAGAATTATCTTGCAACATAAAATAATCAATGATTAAATTTATAATTTTCACATATGTACCTAATCTATTATTTAGGCCAAATATAAAAGAAAATTATTTAAGTAATATCTAAATTCAGGGATAAAATGTATGAAAAAAAATGTAAACGATATTTAAATAATTTAAAATAAGAAATTATTAAAGGAGATGTTTAAAGGAATTATGCTATAATGTTAGAAAAAAATATTACTTTTACCTATTTATCATGTGATAAATTGGTAAATTTAATCATCTACTCTTAAAAGTGGGGCTTAATAAAAGGAAATTAATTGCTCGAAAAGGGGTGGATTTCGAACGTATTAAAGACGACAGTATTTTTCTCTGTGATATGAAGCATATTTATACCAATTTATTTTAGAATTGTGTCGATAGTTTAAAAGAAGATAAATTTCCTCTCTTTGAATTCTATTTGAATTTCGATTGTTCTTGGACTATTGAATTTCAATTAAATTGAATTTCAATTAAGTATTTTAATCAATAGTTCTTCCTTGTATATTTAAGTTTTGTATATATTTTATCAATATTCTATATTAATTTATACTGAACGCAATTTTTTAAAGTTAAATGATTAGTTAAAAATAGAGACATTTATGACATTTATTAGAAAATATCAAAACATCACATAGAAACTAAATTTTATTATCTAATTTTTCCACAGACTTCCTTCGGTGTCATTCATCTTTTTATGACAATGATATAAAAGTTTTCTATTTTTAGTAATAATATTTGTCGAATTCAATACGTAAAATGTTTAAACACATTTAATCATTCAACTTTTCTCGCATCTATTCTGTTATGCAAAAATTTTATCGGGCGGAAACAAACATTTCGGTTTAAAGCTCGGGCTTCAAACCGAAATGAAAATTCTCTCTTTTAGCGTTGCGTGCAAATGAGCAGAGAATTGTGAACATTTGCATTTCTCAAATGCATTTTCATTAGACAGGAAGATTGAATGTAATGCCTGTAAATTTATACTGCGGTGAATTCCCGTTTCCCTTTTCACGTCTGAATAAAATATTGTCAAAACTTTTACGGCACCTTCGCCATTCTAATTATCACCTAGTTAGTATACTTTTGTTTAATGATTTTAATAATTTAACACTCCGTAGTCTTATCATTCATTGTTATATGAATTTATAAATAGTTTTAATTTCTGTTTGTTGTTGAGGGTTGTGGTTCCTTTTAAATATTACAAAATTAATAAAACATAAACCTGAATTTCAATATTTTATAGTTTAAAACAAGATTGGTTTAGAAATTTTTACTAATAAGGTACGCTACTCTTTTCTTTCGATTCTAAGGCACCATATATTTTCTAAATATAAAAACATTTTAAATCTCAAAATTTTACTCCTCTTACTGTTGTATATAGGCAATTATTTTTAATGAAATTAAAACCATATCTCTTTAACATGATGTAGTAAAAATGTTGTTGATACAAAAGTAAATTTCAATTGAAGTTTAACTGATATATGTATGTAAAAACATATCAATCTACTGAGTGTCCCCTTGTATGCTACACAAAACCATATGGCTTTCATAGAGTCATAAAATTTTAGACATACATTCTTTGATATCCCCAGACTCTCACTGTTGATATTAAAATATCTGCAATTTAAACCTATAACCTTCTTCAACATTACTTTTCCACATTTTTACTGTGGTAAAATGCCATAACAAAACAGTTTTTAAAAGAAATGCTCTCATTTTTATAAAATCTAACAGAATGGTCAAGCTTTTTACCTGAGAAATCCCTACTTAAAAGGTGTGTGTGCACGATGTTCTCGAACTTATTACCTGTTGTATTTATTTGATGTATCATCACAAGAAAAAAAAATATGTTGTGCTTTTTGAAGAATCTCGCCCATCTTACATACATATATTTGAAGATTTTAATATATATTTATAGAAATTCTCGAATTATCCTCTGATGAAACTTCCTGAAATTAACTTTAAAATTCGCCAAAAGAAGAATCATCGATTTTCAAAAACAAGATAGAGAAGTAACAGGGCCCGACTTACAAAATGCAGACCTAGGCCATACCAGTTCATTCGGGGCACCCCTCACTCTGCTGTACATATGTGGTGACTATGGGGTGATTGTTATATGTAGTGATGCTTAAACTATGGCCCTCAGAGCCTTTAAAGTTGACTCACCAATGTAGTTAGTAAAATAAGATTATTAAGTATAAAAAAAAAGTTTTAAAAAAATCCTGGAAGGTAAAGTGTATATTAGAATTTTGTAAGTCCTTAACAGAGGAATTTTCCTGCCTAAAATAGAATGTAGTTGAATGTTCTATATTTTCCCAGTACTTACATTTGTGAACAAGCTCTATAATGCTGAATAAGTCAATGATACTAAATAAGTCAAATACTAAAAGAAGAAATTGTCGATAATTTAAAGTGAACTTTAGACATATGCATCATAGTTTTAACTTGAAATGGCAGTTAATTTGGGGGGAGCCTTTGTGACTGGGGGCCCTAGCACTTTCCCCGTTTACAAAGTCAGAAATCAGGCCCTGGGAATAAACCTTAAAGAAATTGCAGCGATAGGTATGTCACACCCTGCACGAGTATTTTCTGGTTAAGGTTACAAATTTAAAATATCCTTCCAAATACATACAGATGTAAAGTTTAACACTAAACATACCAACACTTAATACATATCTATTTCTACCATAGCCGGTCAAATGACCGGACGTTATTTTTTCTAATTATATATGTATGAAATATGAAAATTGGAAGGAAATAGACAAATAAACTTTACTATAATTAAACAAAATTGTATATTCTCAATTTTTATGTATTGCAAACACAAAGAATAAGAATTTTTAATTCATTTCCCATCGCATTTTTTTTACATAAGCCTTATTGGTCATTTGATCCGTTATATGGTATGTTTAGTGTTAAAGAAGTCAAAATGAAGTCCGGAATGTATTTCCATTGAAATCTGAAATTTTCACATTTGCTTCTTTTACCTAGGATAATAATGAAAAAATCAATGAACTCATATCATTTCATTAAACTTTCAAATATTTTCTTCAAATGAGCCGAAAGGGAAATTTTAAGAATCAATTAATATATTTAATAATAGAAAATCATACAAATTGAATAACAAAATCTACCAGAAAAAAATTATTACTTTATTCCTTTAAAAATACATCACGACATATTTAAATTGTAAGTTTTATACGTAGTAACTAGCTAATCATTAATTTTTTTTTGCCAATAGTAATTAAAATCGCTGTTTTTGAAAAGGAAAAAAGACCGTTGGATAGAATTAATTCTGAATGATTAATTCTTAAATAGATTTAATTTGTTAGCAATTGAATTCCCTAATGAATGAATGCACGTGAAAAAACCGGGTGGCATTTTAAGTAATGAAGGGAGCAAAAGGCTTAAAGGATCAGTTCATTTAAAGGACTTAAATGATAGCAATTAATGCTATTTCATTGTTTAATGATTCATAGGAAAATTAACACAAACTTTTCTTTTTTTTAGTCGACAAGTTTTTGAGGAACTTTTCAAATTATTTTCTTTATAATTCTCATTATCAGTTTAGCTCTGCTTCCAAAAAAAATTATTATTTGTTACACCGAGATTTTTCTCGCTTCAGATTCTGAATTAATTTAACAAATACTTTCTCATTATTAATTTTTGGGGCTGTAGTTACGACGTAATTGCATACCAGTTTAATTACGCAAATACTTTTAAGTAATAATATATATTTGTGCAATTACATTACATCTTTCAAAATTAACAATATAAGCACAAAAAGAAATATGTTATAATATTAGATTACAGTTATTATAGCTTATATTGAATTATCTATAATTTCCATAAGAATTGTTCCTAGATGAAACAGATAAAAAGTGGTTGAACAATACTTAAATCCATTTATGATATTGCATATTAAAGATTTATTTGTATGAATATTTGTTGAAATAATTAAATTTTTCTCATTACATTATATCTTTCAACATTAGCAGCATAAGCAGAACAAGAAATATATTTTAACATTAGATTACAATTATTATAGTTTAGAATAAATTATCTATAATTTCCATAAGGATTGTTACTAGATAAAACAGATAAAAAATGGTTGAATAATACTTTAATACATTTTTGCTATCGAAAATTAAATGTAATTGTAATTGTAAATGTAATTAAATTGTATGAATTTTCTTTCACCTTAGTAGTATAAGCACAACAATAAATATATTATAACATTAGATTGCAATTATTATAGTTTAAAATGAATTATCTATAATTTTCATAAGGACTGTTACTAAGTAAAACAGAAAAATGGTTGAATAATACTTAAATCCATTTAAGCTATTGCATATTAAAGATTTATTTGTATGAATATTTCTTGAAATAATTATATTTTTCTCATTACATTATATCTTTCAACATTAGCAGTATAAGCACAACAAGTAATATATTGTAACAGTAGATTACAATTATTATAGTTTAGAGTAAATTCTCTATAATTTCCATAAGGATTGTTACTAGATAAAACAGATTAAAAAATGGTTGAATAATACTTAAATACATTTATACTATTGCATATTAAAGATTTATTTGTATGAATATTTCTTTCAACATTAGCAGTATAAGCACAACAAAAATATAGCATTAGATTACTATTATTATATCATAGAGTTAGATATCTATAATTTTCATTAGGATTTTTACCAGATTAAGAAGATAAAAAATAGTTGAATAATACTTAAATCCATTTATCCTATTTCAAATTAAAGATTTACTTGTATGAATATTTGTTGAACTAATTATAATTTTCTCATTACATTATATCTTTCAACATTAGCAGTATAAGCTCAACAAGAAATATATTATAACATTAGATTACAATTATTACAGTTTAGAGTAAATTCTCTATAATTTCCATAGGGATTGTTACTAGATAAAACAGATTAAAAAAATGGTTGAATAATACTTAAATCCATTTATGCTATTGCATATCAAAGATTTATTTGTAGGAATATTTGTTAAAATAAATGTATTTTTCTAATTACGTTAGATCTTTCAACATTAGTAGTATAAGCACAACAAAAAAATATATTATAAATTAGATTACAATTATTATAGTATATAGTTAATTATCTATAATTTTCATAAGGATTGTTACTAGATGAAACAGATACAAAATAGCTGAATAATACTTAAATCCATTTAGGATACTGAAAATTAAACATTTACTTCTCTGAATATTTGTTGAAATAAATATATTTTTTCTAATTGCATTACATCTTTCAATATTAGACGCATAACCACAACAAGAAATATATTATAGCTTTAGATTACAGTTATTACAGTATAGAGTTAATTATCTATAATTTTCATAATGATTGTTACTAAATAAAATAGATAAAAAAATGGTTGAATAATATTTAATCCATTTATGCTATCGCAAATTGAAGATTGATTTGTATGAATATTTCTTTCAACATTAGCAGTATAAGCACAATAAGAAATATAACATTACATTACAATTATTATAGTATAGAGTTAATTATCTATAATTTTCATAAGGATTGTTACCAAATAAAACAAATAAAAAAGGGTTGAATAATCCTTAAATCCATTTATGCTACTTCAAATTAAAGATTTACTTGTATGAATATTTGTTGAAATAATTATATTTTTTTCATTACATTACATCTTTCAACATTAGCATTATAAGTACAACAAGAAATATATTGTAACAGTAGATTACAATTATTACACTTTAGAGTAAAGTATCTATAATTTCCATAAGGAATTTTACTAGATAACTCAAAAAATAGTTGAATAATACTTAAAATCCATTTATGCTATTGTATATTAAAGATTTATTTGTATGAATATTTGTTGAAATAAATATATTTTTCTCATTACGTTATATCTTTCAACATTAGAAGTATAAGCACAACAAGAAATATAGCATTAGATTACAGTTATTATAGTATAGAGTTATATATTTATAATTTCCATAAGGATTGTTACTAGATAAAACAGATTAAAAAATGGTTGAATAATACTTAAATACATTTATACTATTGCATATTAAAGATTTATTTGTATGAATATTGCTTTCAACATTAGCAGTATAAGCACAACAAGAAATATAGCATTAGATTACTATTATTATAGTATAGAGTTAAATATCTATAATTTTCATAAGGTTTCTTACCAGATTAAGACGATAAAAAATAGTTGAATAATACTTAAATCCATTTATCCTATTTCAAATTAAATATTTACTTGTATGAATATTTGTTGAATTTATTATAATTTCCTCATTACATTATATCTTTCAATATTAGCAGTATAAGCACAACAAGAAATATAGTGTACCATTAGATTACAATTATTATAGTTTAGAGTAAATTATCTAGGAGTAAGGATTGTTACTAGATAAAACAGATTAAATAAATGGTTGAACAATACTTAAATCCATTTATGCTATTGCATATTATAGATTTATTTGTATGAATATTTGTTAAAATAAATATATTTTTATTTCTACGTCACATCTTTCAACATTAGCAGTATAAGCATAACAAGAAATATATTGTAATATTAGATTACAATTATTATAGTTTAGAGTAAATTATCTATAATTTCCATTAGGATTGTTACTAGATATAACAGATAAAAAATGGTTGAATTATACTTATACATTTTTGCTATCACAAATTAAAGATTTATTTGTATGAATTTTCTTTCACCTTAGTAGTATAAGCACAACAAGAAATATATTATAACTTTAGATTGCAATTATTACAGTTTAAAGTAATTTTCTATAATTTTCATAAGGACTGTTACTAAATAAAACATAAAAAAAATGCTTGAATAATACTTAAATCCATTTATGCTATCGCAAATTAAAAATTGATTTGTATGGATATTTCTTTCAACATTAGCAGTATAATCACAACAAAAAATCTATTATAAAATTAGATTGCAGTTATTATAGTTTAAATTGAACTATCTATAATTTACATAAGGATTGTTACTAGATAAAAAAAAAGATAAAAAATTGAATAATACTTAAATCCCTTTGGGCTATTGCAAATTAACCCCTTAACAGTTTCATTTTTTCCCGAATTCGACCCAAAAAATGTCACATTTTTTATTGCATATTTTTGTTCATGTTTAATTTTTCAAGCTGGAAAATGTTATTGAAATTAATATTTCTAATTATTTTAAACACATATAACAACTTTTTTATAGGAAAGTAAAAAAAAATGTTTTCTCTTTAATCTGGTTTTTCTCTTTCGTGTACGCCAGAAAGGGAAGCTACATTTACAGTTTTGCATATAAAATTACAAATATTTTCGATTACAATTACTACACAATTATTTTCGAATGCTAATACTACAAGTACAGTTATTTAACTTGTTTTTTCAAAGATCATATTTAGTGTGATAAATCTTGAAAGACTGCAAGAGGCATAGTCCAATGTCACAGTCAGGACAAAAATACCTAGTCTTTTCCAATTCTTTTGTAGCTGTCATTTTTCTTCAGTGAATACACATAGCACTAGTTTGCAGGTCTTAGTTTTATGCCTGTAGGCGAAACTGCTTCTAAAAAATCTCTTTCGGCCAATCTTCCAAAACCTCTAGCCAAAAATTCTATAAGCTCTCGGAGTAATGCAAAACCTATCAAAAATCCCACGCTTTTAAACCAAACTGAATACACTTCGAAATCTTGTGGACATCTATACGATTAATTTGATACTAAAAACACAAAATTTACTGCTAAAACAGTGAGAATGACAAAGAAATCAGATTGCCCGTACACCGTACGGGCAAATCATTAAAGACAAGATAACAGCGCCCGCATGGTGTACGTGCAAAACAGGCTAGAGGTTAAAAGTTTATTTGTATAAATATTTGATTAAATAATCATATTTTTCTCATTACATCATAACTATGATAGAAAAGAAATTATTTAGACCTCTCTATCATACAATATTGCTGACATCTAAAAATTGAAGGCGTGGTGAAGCACAAAGGTAGAAATAAAATCAATGTCTTTAATCAACAATAAGCTTTCTTTGCTAAATATTCTTTAAATTACTTATAGTTTTCATGGTTAAAAGAGACGCTTTATTAATATTTACATCCAATGATTAAGCGCATGAAAAAATTTCAAATACTTAATTGTTATATGTTATAAATACATACATTTTAGTGGACTTTCATACTTAAAACTTTTTTTATATAAAAATAAAAGCTAGTAGAAGCTTTTCTATTTCCCATTAATCTGTGGTAATTTCATTAGGGTTTTCAAATATACACTAGTATAAAATATTTAAAGTAATTACTAAGTAATACATCCATACAAAAATTATAAATTTATTCCTATTTTACATCATTTAAATAATAACCAATCAGAGACACCATCATAGAGTTCCTATATTAAAAAGTCAATTTTTTGTTGTAAAAGATTATCTAAATCGTTTATAAAAAAAGCTATGAAAAATTGAGATATAGTTTAATACATTTTCATGGGACAAAAAAAGGGGGGAGAAATTTTTTTTTCAATTGCTGTCATGTCATATAGGCAACCCCTAAAGCAATGAATTTCGGGAGCTAGATCCTTAAGTATCCTTTTAATCTTTCTCTTGTGATAAAAAAAAATACTTTAAAAAATTGTGTGACTGGGGGTGAAAAACCTCTTCATATTTTTAAAAGTCGAAGCCGTGGAGGAGTTTTAATTTTTATTCAATTTTTCCCCCAATAGATCTTCTGTATAAAGGGCCGTATAAGGAGGCTGAAACCGCAAGAATCGCTTAGAAGCGTTCCAAGCTGACTGTCAAATCTTTTTAACAAATTACGTTTGTTGAACAGTTTTTATGCTGAGGAGCTTTAAATCTTTTTTTAAGGTGGTCCTTTTTTTTCGTGGTAACGGGAGATATTTAATGATTATCTTATTTTCATTTTTGGACCTTTTTTTTGCCTGACATTATTTTCTAATATCTCACTTTTAAGGCTTTTATTTATTGGCTTCTTGCCTTTATTTATGTTCATTGTATGAACTGGAAAGTGTGGTACTATTTTCTCTGTAATAGGACGCCGTTGGAGAAATATAATTACAATCATGGAAAATATTAAAGGATTCGATGCAGTTATGAAAGACTTTACAGGTTATGTATATATAAATCCTCTATACCACTAAATGCCTATTGATAAACATTCGGTATACAGAAAAACTAAACCACTGAAACTCTCAAACTTAATGCCTCATGTAAACCAATGTACATTGAAACAATCTGGAAAACGTCTCCTATTATTAATGAATAATAAAAGGAAAACCCTCTCCTATTTTTACTAGATAATAATAGGAAAATCCTCTCTTATTATTGCTAATGTTCTTGTTCAGTCTTCATAAAAGACATGCTATTTAATTTTAATTACTTACTAATTCATAATAGTTGTTTTATATTCATTTAGTCTAGTTTCTGTTTTAACGGTTTTTCTATTTCAATAGATGGCATCAACAATCTGGAACCTTCTCCTGTTATTACTAAACAATAAAAGGGAAACCCTCTCCTATTTTTACTAGATAATAATAGGAAAATCCTCTCCTATTATTGCTAACGTTCTTGTTCAGTCTTCATAAAAGACTTACTATTTAATTTTAATTATTTACTAATTCATAATAGTTGTTTTATATTCATTTAGTCTAGTTTCTGTTTTAACGGTTTTTCTATTTCAACAGATGGCATCAACAATCTGGAGCCTTCTCCTATTGTTACTAAACAAGAAAAGGAAAACCATTTCCTATTTTTACTAGATAATAATATTAAAATCCTCTTCTATTGTTGCTAATGTTCTTGTTTAGTCTAAATAAAAGACTATTTAATTTTAATTATTTACTAATTCATAATTGTTGTTTTAATTTCATTTGGTACAGTTTCTGTTTTAACGGTTCTTTTATTTCAACAGATGGCATCAACAATCTTTAGCTTTCTCCTATTGTTACTAAACAAAAAAAGGAAAACCCTCTCCTATTTTTACTAAACAAAAAAAGGAAAACCCTTCCCATTTTTACTGAATAATAATAAGAAAATCCTCTCCTATTATTGCTAATATTCTTGTTCAATCTTCATAAAAGACTAACAATTTAATTTTAATTATTTACTAATTCATAACAGTTGTTTTATTTTTTTAGTATAGCTCCTGTTTTAACGGTGTTTCTATTTCAACAGATGGCATCAACAATCCGGAAACCTTCTCCTATTATTACTAAATAATAAAAGGACAGCCCTCTCCTATTTTTACTAGATAATAATAGGAAAATTCTCTCTTATTATTTCTAATATTTTTGTTCAGTCTTCATAAAATACTTACTATTTAATTTTAATTATTTACTAATTCATAATAGTTGTTTTATTTTTATTTTGAATAATTTCTGTTTTAACGGTTTTGATATTTCAACAGATGGCATCAACAATCCAGAAACCTTCTCCTATTATTACTAAATAACAATAGGGCACTCTCATATTTTTACTAGATAATAATAGGAAAATTTTCTCCGATTATTTCTAATGTTCTTGTCCAGTCTTCATAAAAGACTTACTATTTAGTTTTAATTATTTACTAATTCATACCAGTTGTTTTATTTTTTTGTATAGTTTCTGTTTAGCGGTTTTTCTATTTCAATAGATGGCATCAACAATCTGGAGCTTTCTCCTATTGTTACTAAACAAAAAAAGGAAAACCCTCTCCCATTTTTACTGAATAATAATAGGAAAATCCTCTCCTATTATTGATGATATTCTTGTTCAATCTTCATAAAAGACTAACAATTTAATTTTAATTATTTACTAATTCATAATAGTTGTTTTATTTTTATTTAGTATAGCTCCTATTTTAACAGTGTTTCTATTTCAACAGATGGCATCAACAATCCGCAAACCTTCTCCTATTATTACTAAATAATAAAAGAACAGCCCTCTCCTATTTTTACTAGATAATAATAGGTAAATTCTCTCTTATTATTTCTAATGTTTTTGTTCAGTCTTCATAAAATATTTACTATTTAACTTTAATTATTTACTAATTCATAATAGTTGTTTTATTTTTATTTTGAATAATTTCTGTTTTAACGGTTTTGATATTTCAACAGATGGCATCAACAATCCAGAAACCTTCTCCTATTATTACTAAATAACAAAAGGACAACCCTCTCCTATTTTTACTAGATAATAATAGGAAAATTCAATTACAATAGATGGCATCATCGTGTAAAGTTTTCATTTTCTTTTTTCGATTCTGAGCTAAGGTAAAATGGCTGTTAGTTTGTTACTCTGTGAGTGTAAAATTATATTCATTTTTTTGCTTGTATTCCAAACGCATTCAGTGGTAAACATGTGTCTAAAACCTAACATAGTTCATAACTCTTAATTCGATTTATGTATTTTCAATTCATTGTGATGTGTTTCATCATTAAAAACAGTTTTATTCTACAATAGATTGCTGTTTTGATTTATTTCGATTTCTACAGATCCTGCATATCAAATTAAAAAGGATAAAAAGAAGGTAAGCAATTACCAGATTCAATTATTGATTGCTCATTACTGTTGAACATTTATAATAATTAATTGTATTAAAAGAAAACTAAGATTCAAATATACGCTAGTATAAAATATTTAAAATAATTACTAAGTAATACATCCATACAAAAATTACAAATTTATTAATATTTGACATCATTTAAATAATAACTAATCAGAGACAACATCATAGAGATCCTATATTAAAAAGTCAATTTTTTACTGAAAAAGATTATCTGAATCGTTTTAAAAACAGCTATGAAAAATTGAGATATAGTTTAATAATTCATGGTTATCAAGATTCATAGTTATTCAAAGTAAACTTTTTTCTATTCAGTACAGTTCTTTATTCCTTTACTATCGAGAATTTATCTCGCGGTAATAGCAGATATTTATTTATTATCTTACATTTTTTATTTTTTTTTTTGTCTGTCATTATTTCCTATTACCTCGCATTTAGTGTTTATACGCCTGTTGTGTCTATTTATGCTACGTAAATTGAACTAGAACAAATGGTTCTATCTACTATCTAATAGTACACCATTAGAGACATAGGACTCAAATTATAGAAACCATTAAAGATTTAAGTGTACTTATGCATTTTGCCATTTAAAGAGCGATGATTGGAGAAATTGCTCTATACTTCTGAATAGCCATTGAAAATTTGTACATAGAAAAAATAATTGTTAAGGTATCCATCTACGTTGAAAACCTCATTTTTGGCCAAAAATCATAATTTTTTTATTTATCTGTTGTAAAATTTCAACTTTTATGTTTCTAAATCTGTTTTGTTTGTCTCTACGGTACTTTAAAGAAAATTTACAGCTGTTTAAACATCTGTGATAGCTGTCAGAACAAAGAGTGAAATTTTTAACTTAAATTTTTAATATACATTGAAATAATAATGCATATTTGTTTTAAATTTGAACTTAATTTAAATCATTAAATTCAATTTTAATATAAAAAATGCCCAAATTTTCATAGAAATTTCAACGTACGGATGTAAAATGTTTCAAATGATTTTACTATTCAGTCCATTAGCAAAACGATACCGACAAATATAGAAAGATATTTTTAAATAGTAATGTACCAAAAGTAATTAAAAAAATTTGAATAATAATAAACAAGGAATATTTTAAAACCTGATAAAATATTTTCAAAAATTCAATTCTTTACAAAAGTTGTTTTGATTTTCAAAATGTTTTGAATGGGATTAGTTTATTTCTACTATAGCGTATATGTGTATAAAGTTCCAAAACTTTGATAATTTACGAATGTAGTTTTTAACGCCCACTGGTCTCTTAATAAATTTCCTGGTTGTAATTGCACCTTGTTTTCCAGTAATGTAGTGTATGACAAAAATTTTTAGTTCAATTTAAAATATATAAAAATAATATGCCAATAAAGATTTTAAGAGAAAGCCATTAATAGAATAATGCCATTAAAAAATTAGCTTATTCCTGGAGGAAGAAAATTATTTTTTACTTTTTAGTTCTTTTTACTCTTGTGCCAAATAGAATTATTGGTTTAAATATTTTACATGCAATATTTTTTGTACCTTTTTTGGTTTATTTAAAAAATTGAAAAAAGTCACAGTCAAAATATTATTTTGTATATAATTTTAGAGGTAGTTATAAATAATTAATGCTTGAAAGGGTCTACTGATAAAGGTAGCCAATAGATAGCACTCTTATTAAAAGTAATGTATTCTTATAAATTATAAATATAAAATTAATAAACTATCAATAAACACATGATTTTTTATTATTAATTGATGAATTTCCGTCTAAGATTAATCAGTATAAACATCAGTATAATAATCAGTATAAATATAATAATCAGTTTAAAGGTTTTAGCTTATTACGACATAGGAGAAAAATTAGTTAAAATATTTATGCTACAGTAGCAATATAAAAGTGGTAAAAAAGACAAAGATGATAACCATTAAATATTTCTATTACAATAAGCTATTTATAACATGTGCCAACAATGCAATAAGATTGTGTTGAGATTGTTTTAAATTGTATTTTTACTTACAAAAGAAACGTCAGAATTGTAAGCATTAATGCTGTTGTTTTTCTACTTAAAATACTTTAATAGTTATTTAGAAGTATAGAGCTGTTTTACGATTTCTCGTTAAATAGCTAAATACATAAGGACACTGACTTCTTTAATGGTTTCTCCAATTGAAATCCTATTTCTCTATTGGTGTTCTATTAGATAGTAAATAGAACTATTGGTTCTCGTTAAATGTACATAAATATGCATATAGGAAAAAGGCCAAAATTAAAAACCTCAGAGTGAGGTATTACAAAATAATTTCAATCAAAAGAGATTAAAAAGTGTAAGTGAGATAGTAACTAAATATCTCCCGTTACCAGATAAAAAAAAATGTGCCGTAGAAAGCAATGAAGTACGAAATGATAAAAGAATATACTGAGGTTGTTTAAATGGCATATGAAGGAATCAGTCAAATTTTTAATTTTCCAGAATTGTAAAGTACCCTATGAGGCAGGTAATAAAATGGTTTGTTTTTTGGCTGAAAATAACTGGTACATGCTCAATAATTTGTTTATCTTCATACTCCTCTAAAGTCTCCCGATACCGTGAATGCAATTTAGAATCAAGCTGAATTCATTTAGAAAGATAATTCAAAGTTTACTGAGCTATGTCGAAATTATTCTTCCCAATTTTTTTTCCACAGTAATTAATGGAAGTAGAGGAATGAAACTATCATTTCCACTACACCCTGGAGTTAGATAGAATTTGCTGTTAATACCTGTGTTAAAATTTTCATTGCAACAAATATAATGGATGATTAAATTTAAAATTATCACATATGTACCTAATCTATTATTTAAGCCAAATATAAAAGAAAATTACTTACGTAATATATAAGTTCAGTGATAAAACGTATGAAAATAATTCAGACGATATTTAAATAATTTAAAATAAGAAATGATTAAATGAGATGTCTAAAGACATATTAATGCTAGAAAAAAATGTTATTTTTACCTATTTAATTTGTGATAAATTGATATATTTTATTACCTGCTCTTAACCGGGGAAAATAGGGCTTGAAATAATGGCATGAAACGCTCGAAAAGGGGGAAAGGGGTGGATTTCGAAAGTTGCTAACCCTAACTCATCAAGAATCCAATATGGATGCCTCTATCCATTCCAGGTACAACCGCTTCATAAATTCAAGGGCAGACGGACAGATAACTTAGGCTATCATGATATAGGGTATAATTGTCAATACAATAGTTGTCATATTGAGGACTCTTAACAGTTGAAAATGTAAATTAATTTCACATTTTCGACTTCTCCTGCTTTAAAAACTACTAGATTTACAAATATAATATAATTTTTTTTAATAAATTTAGAAAAAACTGTTATCATTACACACATATCTCACTCATTTTTTGAAACATAAAAAATATTTTTATGAGAATGTTTTAAATAACAGACACTTTGTTATTAATAAAAATTATATCAATTCTGATGCGCATGATTACAAAAATATAATTCAGTTTAAGACAAATTATTGTTTTAAAATCTACTACAAAATCCTACTACAATAACTTTGAAATTAAATTTGTATGTATTTACGATATTTGTACGCTTTTTAAAAATATTTGAAAAAAGTGAATTTTTTTCTTAAAAATTATAAATTGATCCTTGCAAAACACATATTTTGGGAAATATATAAAAAAAATTTAGGTTCAATCGGATGAAAATTGTATGCAACCTGTAAAAATTTAATGAAAAAATATTAAAAACTTTTTGAGATAACGCACGTTACATGAAAATATTACAATTTGAGAAAAATCAAGTTAAAGTTTTGTAAGTTTAAATTTGTTTACAGTAAACAGCTGACGAGTTTTTATTCATAAATCCTCTCAATATTGGAATGCTTTAGAACTGGATTGCTTTTTACATATATTTTGTCTGAAAAATCTAATTTTTTGTCTATTTAATAGTCGTATGACTCATGACGCATGACGTATTTTGCTATTTATAACCTTTAAAAAGCTGAATGCATAATTAAATCGAATCCTTGAATAGTTTTTATGTCAATAATTCTATCTCTGTCATGGTGTCCAATTAGAAACGTTCACTCCTTTAAAAAATATTTATGCACTCCTTTTAAAATACACTCCTTTTAAAAATATAGTCTCATAAAATATTGTTTGTATTCCTCTATATATATATATATATATATATATTTTCTACACTACTCTTTAAATTTATATTTCAATCTGTTCAAAAAATACAGAATAGATAGAGCTGTATAAAGTTGAATAACTAATATTTTATATTTTAAAAAAAACTTTAGTATGATGAACATACTTATATTTTAATGCATATGTCTACTAAATTTCATAATTCCGACTTAATACTTTTTATAAATACTCTCAAACGTTCACTATTCATCTTTAAAATATAGTTTTATATTCCTCCATGTACATATTCTCTAAAAAGTGTTTAATCCTCTTAAAACTATAGTTATATTTCTAGCTATTTAAAAATTATTGAATAAAGTTCTACAATGCTGAATAACTGTTTAGAACTATTATTAAAAACCATTAATTTTCCTTCTAATATTTCCTACGCAGGTAAATAAAATCCAAACACAATTTTATAACTCAGTATTTTAATGTGTTTCATGGCATTTAGACTTCAAACTATAATTGGTATAAAATCAATAGCTAATAAAAAAATAGCAATAAAAATTAGCTATTTAAAAATATGTAGCAGATAAAGCTCTATAATACTGAAAAACTATTTAGAACTATTATTAAAAACCATTAATTTTCCTTCTAATATTTGATACGTAGTTAAAAAAACCCAAAAACACTTTTATAACTGAGTATTTTAATGTGTTTCATGGCATTTAGACTTCAAACTATAATTGGTATAAAATCAATAGCTAATAAATAATAGCAATAAAAAATTTGCTATTTAAAACTATTGAACAGAATAAAGCTCTATAATACTAAAAAACTATTTAGAACTATTATTAAAAAGCATTAATTTTCCTTTAATATTTCCTACGTAGATAAATAAAATCCAAACACCCTTTTATAACTGCGTATTTTAATGTGTTTCATGGCATTCAAACTTCAAACTATAATTCGTATAAAATCAATAGGTAATAAAAAATAGCTATTTAAAAAATATTGAATATATAAAGCTCTTTAATGCTGAATAACTATTTAGAACTATTATTGAAAACCATTATTTTTCATTTCAATATTAACTACGTAAGTAAAAATATCCCAGCACACTTTCATAACTGAGTATTTTAATGTATTTCATGGCATTTAGACTCCAAACTATAATTGGTATAAAATTAATATCTAATAAATAATAGCATTTAAAATAGGTATTTAAAAATATTGAATAGATAAAGCTCTATAATACTGAATAACTATAACATAGTATAATACTGAATAACTCTATAACACTGTGTAACTGAATATCTATTTAGAACTATTATTAAAAACCATTAATTTTTATTCTAATATTCCCTACGTAGGCAAAAACAAATTCGAACACACTTTTATAACTGAGTATTTTAATGTTTTTCATGGCATTTAGATTTCCAACTATATTTGGTATAAAATCAATATCTTCGTTCGCAAATCAAAGAGATTTCTCCCTCAAATCAGTGAAAGATGAGGAGATTCCCTTTTAAAAGAAGCTTAATTGAAGGTCAGTTACTGTAAATATCTTGAAGGTTAAAAGTGGCGTTGAACTGCTTTCGGGTCATTGAAATGTTAAACCTATTTTTATATGTTTCAAGGTTAGATTATTAGTTATGCTACCGAATTGCACAATTATTCTGCTTACAAAGAAGAAAATAACTTGTTAATTTATGAAAAGAATTTAAGTAATATTTTAATGAGAGTTTGTGAATTAACAGAAAGAAAAAACTTTTAGTTGATTTTTTGTTTATACAATAGAATTCAACAGCAATTTCATAGGGATATATCCTCAATAAAATAAAATAAAATATAAACTTACTGCTTGAAACAGTGCCATCAATGTCACGAATTTAAAAGCAACAAAAGAAATAATTCATTGAATTTGAAATTATTTCTAAAAGATGCTAATATAGTATCTGAATGCAAATAATAATTGCTTTTATGACATAAATATTAAAAAGGACTGTGAGAGACAAAACGCTGTAATTAAACATTTACCTTCTAAAATAAATTATAAATCTCATGAACTGAGATACAGGGAACAGTATTTATCACAAGCAATAAAGATAGTGCACTAATTTACAACCAAGAAGTAAACTGCAGACATATTGGCGACAATTACTTCTCCCATGGACCACATAGTTTTAATATTAGGAATGTCTCGGGAGCGTAGTCAGATTTACCGGATAAATAGAAAACGATCTCAAAGAATGTAAAAAATTAAATTTCCAACATGGATGGCACGCTTCTCCATTATTCTTCGTTGATAATATATTAGTTATACATAAAAGATAGCAGCAGTAACTCAATCGGAAATGGAATTTATCTCGTAACCGGTGGGTAGCGGTATTGAGGTTCGAGCCTGCCAAAGATTCACCGTGTTTATTAAAGGTTCTTTAAAATAAGTTCATAGTCGCAATGTCCTTTAAGTTCTCGAACGACACCACTGGTTGTGGCAAGCAGAGCCTGGAACCTGGCCGCATACACCGGATCTGTTGTAGACCAGGGAGATACGTAACAATAAGAATATAACATAATAGGGAGTGAGAGAAAATTGAAAATGGAGAGAGGCAAAAGGAGATAACTGGCTAAAGTAAAGAGCGCTCGATAGAGAGATATGAGGACTTGTCTGGAGTTTCAGCTTCTACTCATTGAGATATCTAAAGCCGTTCGTTGTTGTTCCTCTTTACACCACTTTTGTTAAAACACAATTATTAAGTATAATTATTCTATCACCCTTTTTGTCTGTAAGGAGATCTTCTACTTGGTCCCTGTTTCTAAATTAATAGTACCCATTCTTGAGGTTATGTCACTCTTCATCCTCTTAGTTCGTCACTCAAAGTGAAGCTGCATATTACCTTTATCCAAGGACCAGTCGCATATTGCGATGGGATCTACTGGACCTGGTACTTTCCTATACCAGGGAGATAAGTCACACAAGAACATACATAAGATGGTATGACAGAGAATTGGAGATGAAGAGAGGCAAAAGGAGATAATTCGTGGAAGTAAAGAGTGCAGCATAGAAAGAGATGAGTATTGGGCTGGAGTTTCAGCCTTTACCCATTGAGAAATCCGACGGCGTGCGCTGTTCTTCCTTTGTAGTTACAATGCCTCTCTCTTTACACCACTTTTGTTAACACACAATTATTAACTATAATTATATTACCACACATTCTTGTCTGTAAGGAGGCCTTCTACTTGGTCCCCGTTTCTAAATTAATAGGGCCCATTCTTGAGGTTATGTCAGTCTTCAGCCCTCTTAGTTCTTCACTCAAAGTGAAGCTGCATATTACCTTTAGCCAAGGACCAGTCGCATATTGCGATGTGATCTACTGGACCTGGTGTAGACTTTCCTAAACCCGGGAGATGAGTCACACAAGAACATACATAAGATGGTGTGAGGGAGAATTGGAGATGGAGAGAGGCAAAAGGAGATAACTGGCGAAAGTAAATAATTCTGGATAGAGAGAGATGAGGACTTGGCTGGAGTTTCAACCTCTACCCATTGATATATCCGACGGCGTGAGCTATCCTTCCTCTTTAGTTGCAATGTCTCTCTCTTCACACCACTTTTGTTGAAACACAAGTATTAACTATAATTATATTATCACACCTTCTCGTATGTAAGGAGTATGTAAGTATTAACTATATATACTATATATGTAAGTATTAACTATATAACGTCTCGTATGTAAGTATTAACTATAATTATATTATCACACCTTCTCGTATGTAAGGAGGCCATCTGCTTGTTTCCTGTTTCTAAATTAATAAGACCCATTCTTGGAGTTATGTCAGTCTTCAGCCCTCGTAGTTCTTCACTCAAGATGAAGATGCATATTACATTTAGCCAAGGTCCAGTCACATATTGCGAAGGGGTCTACTGGACCTGTTGTAAATTATCCTATACAAGGTAGATGAGTAGCAACAAGAACATACATAAGATGGTGTGAGGGAAAACTGGAGATGGAGAGAGGCAAAAGAAGATAACTGGTGAAAGTAAAGAGTGCTGGATAGAGAGAGATGAGGACTTCGCTGGAGTTTCAACCTCTACCCATTGATATATTCGACGGCGTGAGCTGTTCTTCCTCTTTAGTTGCAATGTCTCTCTCTTCACACCACTTTTGTTAAAACACGAGTATTAACTATAATTATATTATCACACCTTCTCGTATGTAAGGAGGCCTTCTGCTTGTTTCCTGTTTCTAAATTAATAGGACGCATTCTTAAGGTTATGTCAGTCTTCAGCCCTCGTGGTTCCTCGCTCAAACTGAAGCTACATATTACCTTTAGCCATGGACTAGTCGCATATTGCGGCGGCGTCTACTGGACCTGGTGTAGACTTTCCTATACCAGAGAGATGAGTGTTGGATAAAGAGAAATAAGTACTTTCCTGGAGTTTCAGCCACTACTCATTAAGATATCCGACGGCGTGGGCTGTTCTTCCTCTTCAGTTACAATGCCTCTCTCTTTACACTACTTTTGGTAAAACAAAATTATTAACTATGATTATACTCCCACACTTTTTCGTCTGTAAGCGATTATTTCAATATCAATATTTTACAAGTAATAAATAATATTGTTTTGAACAATATTGTACTTATTTATGAAATTATAATGCATCACCTAGGCAGTGAAGGTACAACGAAATATGCAGTGAGAAGTCTGCTAGTCCAGCATTCAGTCGGAAACCTTTGATGACATTCGATGTGTTTAGAAGAGATTATTTTAAGTATAATAAAACTAGTTAACAGGAATTTATGACTGTATTTTATTTCTTTCAATTATTGCGTTCAATATGCATTAATTAACACAATTGAACTATAAAATTAATGACTAATTGGAGCATGAAATTTAGTTCATCTGGGGCATGCCTCCAATACGGTCGTGCTTTACCCTGTAGAAATTTTTTTCTAGATATCATGTGATTTTTTAAAGAAATCATGAAGTTCAAATCTGGTATAAGTAAAAAAGTTTTGCCTCATCAAAAGGCATAGAAGTGAATTAATCCAATATGGCAGGAACTCAACTAGCTTAATAAAATTGTGTGAGTCAAATAATCTTATAATATAATCAATATAATACCTTGTGAAAGATAATGATTTATTACAAAGTATAACACTTATAGTTCCATGTAAGTGAAATTACTTGTAACAGAATCACTTAATATTCATCAGTATCTCTTGTTTAACGTAGTATAATAGTTTTAAATTTTATCTTAATCATTTTACCATAAACAGGATAAATGAGGTAATAAATTTCTTTCATAAAACTAACATAAAAGAAAATTTCTTTCGCTTAAAAAACAAAAACTTTATTATTTTCGATCTTTTTTAAATTCTAAACACGACAAAAAAAGGATTAAGGAGATCTGTAAAAGAAAGTAAAAATATAAAAACTGCAGTTCAGCAGGGGTTTAGTCGTTGCATGTAGCACAGGGAAAAATGTTTTAAGAGATTTTTTTTAATTTTCTTCTTGGGGTGTATCAACAATATTTTAATTAATCCTGTTCCTCTGACTTCAACACAATTTCAGCATAGTTGTTTCAAGTTGGGAATTTAAGCTTTGTTTTTTTCCCCCTTGCAGCGTAAGTAAATGTTTTTTTCCTCACGGTTTTATACTCTGGCGAAGTTAATTGGGAAAAACATGATTTTAATCGAGAAAAGTTGTTAGCGTTTTTGTTATGGCTAAAGAAAAACTTAGTCGGGCAATTATTTAATTACCCAGGTTGATACATTTTAAACTTCAAGACTGTGGTTAAAAAAAATGCCAAAATTTATTTCCTAAAAGTTTTTTTTAATTACACATTTCGAGTGAAATTAAAGCAGTTTAAAATTTACAATTCTAAAAATGTTGTCACAAAATTACAGCATTTTCTCATTTGTGTATACTCAAGTTAGTATTATGAGGAAATATTTAAAGGTAATTTGCTGTTAAAATACGTTTTTAATTTGGGAAAAAGACAACTCCGTATAAAAATAATTCTGAAATACGATATTAATTCTTTCATAACATTGAATCTTCATAAGTGTATTATCTTTTATCTTCAAGAACGTTTTACTGTATTAGGTAGATATAAAGATCGTTATATTAGATAGGTCTCTTGATAATACTAAGCAATAAATCTTTACACCAACTGTACTACTTTAGAAAATTTA
>CM063508.1:56135543-56143043 GCA_032207245.1 Pardosa pseudoannulata
TTCGGAATTTTTTGAGTTTATGAAGGGCATTTTTTTTACAAAAAGAAACTGGATTTAAACAAATTCTGGTAACATTGTTCTAACAATATGCACTATAATATATTCTTGTATAATCTAATGTACTTTTTCCCGCCTTTAATATTCATAAACAGGTATAGAAAATTATGATATACTTGGACTTTCTCGATAAAAATATGGAATAAGACCTCATTATTTTAGAGTTTCTATTTAATCAAATAATGGGAGATAATCTAAGAAAGAAAAATTATAGTGCAAAACATGGACTCATTGACCAATTTAAAAAAAAATTCTTACTAATACATCATTTACACAAAAATTCATAAAAGTTTTCCTTGATTAAAAAATTCTTTTTATACAGATATTAAAATAAACAGTATCATACAATACTGTATAATTCAATACTGTGATATAGTATAAAGAAAAATTGAATTGTATAATATTTTAAACGAGAAAAAATATGGGGAAAAGAAAAATTCACCAGTTCGGAATTTTTTAAGGGCATTTTTTACAAAAAGAAACTAGATTTAACAAATTCTGGTTACATTGTTCTTACAATGATGCCTTTCATGACATTCTAAAACCTAATATTTCAAGTTATCCAGAAAAACTGCTGATATTAAAACAAACTAAGAACATTTCGAGGGAAAGAAGATTAATTTAAATTCCTTTCCGTTGACGTCAAAAAGGAGAAAAAAGAATAAAAAAAAAAGATTTCGGTTTTTTGGTGGAATGTGAAATGGCTACCCCTAGGGCAAAGTTCGCGTTCTGTATTCTTTATTTCTCTTTTAATCAGTGGGTAGGCTAAAAAAGGAAGAGAAAATCATTTGAGGTGTTTGGACTTCCACGATAAAAGTATTGCATCAGACCTAATTATTTTGGAGTTTTCTTTTAATAAAATAATAATAATGAAAATAGTTTAAATGAGAAAAAATATGGTGAAAACAAAAATTCACCAGTTGGGAATTTTTTTACTTAGATCTATAAAAACCTAAACTCCGACTAAAATTTAGACTTATAAATTCTATTTAGAATGTTCTTACAGTAACCAATATTATATATTCTTGTATAATCTAAAACTTTTACCTGCCTTTAATATGCATAAATAGGAATAGAAAATTATGATATATTTGGACTTTCCCGATAAAAATATGGAATAAGACCTCTTTATTTTAGCATTTCTATTTAATAAAATAATAAGAGATAATCTAAGAAAGAAAAGTTATAGGGCAAAACATGGACTCATTGATCGATTTAAAAAAAATTCCTTATTAAAATATTATTTATACAAAAATTCATAAAAGTTTTCCTTAATTCAAAAATTCTTTTTATACGGATTATTGAAATAAACATTATCATACAATACTGTATAATTCATTATTGTAATATTGTATAAAGAAAAATTTGTAAAAAAAAATTCTTACTAATACATTATTTATACAAAAATTCATAAAAGCTTTCCTTGATTAATAATAAACAATAATTCCTTAATTAAAATAAACAATATCATACAATATCATACAAATCAATATTGTAATATTGTATAAAGAAAATTTGTATTGTATAATAGTTTAAACGAGAAAAAAATATGGTGAAAAGAAAAAATTCGCCAGTTCGGAATTTTTTGAGTTTATGAAGGGCATTTTTTTTTACAAAAAGAAACTGGATTTAAACAAATTCTGGTAACATTGTTCTAACAATATGCACTATAATATATTCTTGTATAATCTAATGTACTTTTTCCTGCCTTTAATATTCATAAACAGGTATAGAAAATTATGATATACTTGGACTTTCTCGATAAAAATATGGAATAAGACCTCATTATTTTAGAGTTTCTATTTAATCAAATAATGGGAGATAATCTAAGAAAGAAAAATTATAGTGCAAAACATGGACTCATTGACCAATTTAAAAAAAAATTCTTACTAATACATCATTTACACAAATATTCATAAAAGTTTTCCTTGATTAAAAAATTCTTTTTATACAGATATTAAAATAAACAGTATCATACAATACTGTATAATTCAATACTGTGATATAGTATAAAGAAAAATTGAATTGTATAATATTTTAAACGAGAAAAAATATGGGGAAAAGAAAAATTCACCAGTTCGGAATTTTTTAAGGGCATTTTTTACAAAAAGAAACTAGATTTAACAAATTCTGGTTACATTGTTCTTACAATATACAATATAATATATTTTTGTATAATCTAAACCTTTTTCTTGCCTTTAATATGCATAAAAAGGAATCGAAAAATGATGATATATTTGAACTTTCCCGATAAAAATATGGAATAAGACCTCATTATTTTAGCATTTCCATTGAATCAAATAATGAGAGATAACGTAAGAAAGAAAAATTATAGTGCAAAACATCCACTTATCGACCAATTTATAAAAAAAATTTCTTACTAATATATTATTTACACAAAAAATCATAAAAGTTTTCCTTGATTAAAAAATTCTTTTTATACAGATTAAAATAAACAATATGATACCTTGTGATACATGAAAAGAAAGAAAAAAATCATATTAGGTCACGATAAAACTATCACTGCTAATTTTGACGATTTTTATTAATATATATATAGATTCAAACAACTATAAAAATATACTGCAAACAAAAATAGACAGGAGATTACTACATTCTCGATGTATGTCATTTAATTTTAACAGAAATAGTTCTTTGAATAAAAAAAATGTTGAAATCATTATTAAATAAACAATATAATGCAAAATTGTATAATCAAAAATACCTTTTCGTTTTATGATTTACATTTTAAGTATAATGCGAAGTGTATGCGTTCTTATTTCTCTTTTTATTTGTCGGGAGCCTTTACTAAAAAAGGAATATTAAATAGCATGGGGTGTTTGGACTACCACGATAAAAATATGTTACACAGCTAATCATTTTGTCATTTTCTTTTAATCAAAATTGTAAGGAAGCAGGTAAAATAAACAAGGAAAAATCTATTGAGAACATAAATTCAAAAGGTATGAAATTTTTACCTTTACGAAGTACATTACTTACCAAAAAAAATTTCCTTTAAATTATGCTGCATAAATTGTTATAAAATAAACAATGTAATGCAATCTTACGTAGTCAAAAATAGTTTTTCGTGGTATGATATGCATTTTAAGTATCATGCGAAAAGTTTTTTATTTCTCTTTTAATCTGTTGGGAGACTAAAAGAGGAAAATAAAATGATATGAGATATTTGGACTACCACAACAAAAATGTAGAACAGAGCTAATTATTTTGGCCTTTTCTTTTAATCAAAATTATAAAGGAGGCGGCAAAACAAATTTTTAAAAATCTGATAGTAACATAAATTTACCAGTTAAGAAATTTTCACCATTACGAAGTGCATTATTTATATTTTCAAAAAAGAATTCCCTGAATTCCCTTTACTAAACAAATTCTGCTTAAATTATTGTTAAAATAAACAATATCATGCGATACTGCATAATCTAAATATTTTAGGGCTTTTACATGTATTTTAATTATAACGATAAATAGCAATACATAAAAACAAATATTTTTCATATCACGACTTCCCATTCTCAACTTATTTTTAGTATTTAAACTAAATTAGCTACATTTTCAATTTTATCAGACACCTTTTAAGTGCATTAGTATATATGTCTTAAGTATATTAGTTTGTATATGAAAATTTAATACATTATACTGCACTAAGAAGGCATATTTGCAGTACTAATTCATTTTAACGTGAAATATTTCAAATTATAGAATATTTTCCTAATTAGCTAATTACTGAGTAAGATACTGTAGAGTTTAAATTTAAAGCTTGCTGCTATATTTAGTTTTATCTACAAAATATTTAATATATTTTATTACCTCCTTCATTCCATGTATAGAAAACTTAAAATTTATTTTTAAACAAACAGGAGTATCATGATATATGGTGTAAATTATATTAGCTACTAATGACAGAATTCATTCATAGCTGTTAAATCATTTAAGCATTTTGTCAGTTCGAAAAACTATATTTTTCCTACCGAACAAATATAGTAAGGGTAAATCAGTCATTTCATGTCATTGAAACATAAATACCAAAACTTCCCATCTCAGTGCAAACAATGGATGGGATGATATATGCCTTGTACACTGTTTATGCATTCAATTTTGTCTATGTATTTTTACTATCGTTTTGGTAATTTACTGTGAATTACAGTGCAAACATGGATGGGACGATATATGCCTTGTACATTGTTTATGCATCCAATTTTCTCTATGTATTTTTACTATCGTTTTGATAATTTACTGTGAATTACAGTGCAAACAGTGGATGGAACGATATATGCCTTGTACATTGTTTATGCATCCAATTTTGTCTATGTATTTTTACTATCGTTTTGGTAATTTACTGTGAATTACAGTGCAAATAATGGATGGGCTGATATATGCCTTGTACATTGTTTATGCATCCAATTTTGTCTATGTATTTTTAATATCGTTTTGGTAATTTACTGTGAATTACAGTGCAAACAATGGATGGGCTGATATATGCCTTGTGCATTGTTTATGCATCCAATTTTGTCTATGTATTTTTAATATCGTTTTGGTAATTTACTGTGAATTACAGTGCAAACAATGGATGGGATGATATATGCCTTGTACTTTGTTTATGCATCCAAGTTTTCCAAATTCAAGAAATAAAATAATATTTTATTGTTTGTGGAACTTCTTAAAATAATCTTCCACACAAAACGCTGGCTTCTCTTTACTGGCTGGACTGAAATAAATTATCATTCGTATTTGATGTTGTTGATTGGGAATCATCGTCCTTATCTTCAGATTCGAGATCAACTTCAGGTTCGGAGACGACTCCATCTTCACTATCACTTGAAGTCTCAGAAGGTTCCTAATCGCTACTGTCGTTACCATCCTCGTCAAAAATCCCTTCAAGTTCTGAATCACTTAGATTTCCGTAGTACTCAATATCATTTTCAGTCAGTGGTCTTTTATCATCCATATTGGGATCTCGATAATTTAATTATAACAATAATTATGTAACAAAACACTCAAGAAAGAAGTAAATGTGATGCCCTCGTGTACTGATGTACTTTCCTACAATGGTCAGCAAGTGCACACAGCTATGAACTAAATTTCTTAGAAGAATTTAGAAGAAAATGTTGAGTTGCTTTGAGTTTTAATGTGGACCCCTGAGGAAGAGTTATAGCTAATGTAGTGGCAATTCCAGGCAGGGATGCAGCCTTGAGACATGGGGGCAGGAGCTAGGCAATACGGTCAATTTTTAACCAAAAATGCCATTTTAATGACCTCACCTGCAAGCCCGAAAGGGGTGCTGATGTGGGGAAAATTTACCAAACCCGTGATTTGAAAAGAGAAAAAAGGGGCGTTGAACCGAAAAAAAGGGTTTGGAAAAAATTGTGAAAAGGAGTCGAGGTCGAAGATGCAGAGAGAACTGGAGCATACAGATCCCGTGAGCAAGCCAGAGAGCCCGGTCCAGCAATATTTTCCCAACCCCACATCTGACAAAGGGACCACCGTCACGCCAGTACTGACGTCCAGCAAAGTAACGACCTTTACGCCATCACCGACGTGCAGCCTGCCTAGCGCCCCACCCTTCTTCCCTGTAATTGCTGAAAGTAAACCGACTTAATATTTATGATTAACCTGCCAGCACTGACGCCCAGTAAAGTAACGACCTTTATGCCAGCATCCACGTGCAGCCTGCCTAGCGCCCCACACTGCTATCCTGTAATTACTAGAGGTAAAACGACTTAATATTTATGATTATTATTGGTCTCATAACATTTTGATAAGGAATACCATTTCAAGAATATTGATGAATATCAAAACAAAATAATTGTAGGTCATGTCATATATTAATCAAGTCATGTAATAATCTGTAAATAATATATATAATAAATGTTTTAGTTTAAATATGAGGCATTTACCTTTAACCCTCTGACTGCTCAATTTGTAAACCGAGATCTCTTTTAAAATTGCTTATTTTTTTATTGCATAGTTCAAGTATATATATATATATATATATATATATATATATATATATATATATATATATATATATATATATATATATATATATATATATATATATATATATATATATATATATATATATATATATATATATATATATATATATATATATATATATATATATATATATATATATATATATATATATACATATATATATATATATTATATATATATATATATATATATATATATATATATATATATATATATATATATATATATATATATATATATATATATATATATATATTATATATATATATATATATATATATATATATATATATTATATATATATATATATATATATATAATATATATATATATATATATATATATATATATATATATATATATATATATATATATATATATATATATATATATATATATATATATATGTATATAATATATATATATATATATATATATATATATATATATATATATATATATATATATATATTGGAGAATTGAAATACAGTTAACTTCTATTTATAACATACTATCTATAATTCTCTTATCTAATATAAGTATAGTTCTAGTCATATAATTCTATTTATTACCAAATTAAATGTCTAATACTGTAGACACTTTATTCGACTGGTTAAACGGTAAAAAGGCCGAATGTGCTTCTTAATAAAAGAAGAAAACACATGCCCGTGGAAATCGCGAGATGAGCAGTCAGAGGGTTAATTCCGTAGCGTACATTTTACTGTGTTTCCTCTTTGAGAGTGAACACTGGTTTATGTGTTGTAATCACATTACAACAACTAGATTACAATTTTTGACATACTACTAATGAATATGGACCCGTATCTCTGATTCAGCTTTAGAGAAGCGAGAGATCATAGCGTGTCTGTGTGTGTCTGCGCGCGAATTAACTCGTAGTTCTGTTACAGAAGCCAACTACGAGGTAATTCGTAAAATTTAAAAAAAAATACACATTTTTTATGCTTTTTGATGATAACTGTACTCAAGTTTTTAACAATATAATGTGATTCAATCAAATTGTCATTTTAGGCCAGATTTCTCAAAAATTGTCCAGGCATTCAATTTGTTACATTTCAGGATCACATTCGAAAGTAAGAATTACAATGTTTCGAGTTACATTGTTTCGAATCTGATGTCCTAAATCATCAGAAAAAAAATGACTGTATAAAGAGACATAAGCATTATAAAGTAGACAGTCAAGTATATAAGCAAATATAAAAACGCTCTTAACAATGTTAGTTGTTGAATGATAGAACATTTCATAAAAGGAAATAAAATTACCAGGAAATGTTCGCCATAAAAAATATAGTATATAAAAAGAAAACAGATAATATTACAAGCATACATATCGACAAAATGTTTCCAAATATTTTTTAAACTAACAAATTATTTAATAAACTAACAAAAAACTATAAGAGGATAACC
>CM063508.1:56148043-56150543 GCA_032207245.1 Pardosa pseudoannulata
TTGAAACTGGGTGATTCTGTAAATATACGGGTTTGACAGTCAATTAGGAACGTGAGAACGACTAGCAGAGAGGGAACAGTAATAAGGAAAGTAAATCCTGTCCCCATTCAAGAACCTCAAACATTTTAAGTGGCTACTTCTAATCAAAATTCTAATTTTAGTAATAAACATTGCAAAATTAAAAATAGCGTAAATAATTTTATGGATTTTATGTAGTTGGATTTTTACTGTAATTACTTATGGGAAAAAATTATTTAAAAGGTTTTCAAGATAAGAGGATACTAGAACATGAAATCTAGTGTTTCATTATAAACATCGCGACTATTTAAAAAGCTGTTACTTTTGTTCCTTTCTACTGGACTGTACTATTTCAACAGATTACTGACTTCTTTTAAGTGCATGAAATAAATTTGATGAACCTAAAACCTTAAATCTAGTATTCAGTAAACAATTGCACTATAAACAACACGACTAATTGCAACCTGTTACTTTCGTTCTGTTCTAATGTAGGTCACTATTTCATAAGATATTAGATTACTTTCAATTGCACTAATGGTGTTTTATATTTCTAGGATCTGTATGTAGTTGGATTTTTGCTGTAATTACTTATGGGGAAAAATTAATTAAAAGACTTTCAAGATAAGAGGATAGTAGAACATGAAATCTAGTATCCAGTATTTCATTATGAACATCGCGACTATTTAAAAAGCTGTTACTTTTGTTCCTTCCTAATGGAGGTTACTATTTCAATAGATTAATGACTTCTTTTAAAAATATGAAAGAAACTCAATGAACCTAAAACCTTAAACCTAGTATTCAGTAAACGATTGCACTATAAACAACACGACTAATTGCAACTTGTTACTTTCCTTCTGTTCTAATGTAGGTTACTATTTCCTAAGATATTAGATTACTTCCAATTGCACTAATGGTGTTTTATATTTCTAGGATCTGAAATTTAGTATCCAAGAAACGGCTGCTCTCTTAACAACACGACCAGTTGCGTATCGTTACTAATGTTTTGTTCCATTGCAAATTAATATTTTCTAAGATAACGAGTTACCTTAAACCTTCGGATTGTCGGAGTCTAAGGTGGAAAATGTATGACTTATCTTTGTAATTTCACTAAATATACTGAATTGCATTCTGGGAAAATCTGAGCACGAGTTAATAAAACCTGAATATTAAAACAATTGTTAGTTTGTTACAACTAAAAATTTATTAAATAACAATTTACAAACCATACGCTTGTGGTTTTATTAACTAGATTGAAACTGAGTGATTCTGTAAATATATGGGTTTGACAGTCAGTGCACAAAAGGTACTATATTCTCTTAATCTGTTAAATAGACTGGTTTACAGAAAAACTAAAAATACAAGCAACTGAAAGAAAAAACTGTAGGCAGTTTTTAAGGACAAATTCTTAAATCCAGCTGTCGTGTAGACTATGAACACAATTGAGACAATATTGAAAGAAATAAACTAATTCACTAAGCTGAGTGAAATGAATTGATTGGTCAAATTAATCAAAAAAACATTTTTTTATTTTTTCCGTGCAAAATTGGTAAATTAAATTTCTTTCTACTTCAAGGTTTTATTCAATAAAACAATTAATATCGTAATAAGTTAATTATTATTTTGTGTTTTAATTTAGTTTTTACAAAATTCAAATATTTTTGCGTATTATAAATTTATATTACTTTAATAAATTTTCCTGTCCTGGTATTGCATAAGAAAAAATTTACACATTACATTCATTGCTTGGTTGATAGTACACTATGCAACAAATTAATCAGAAAGAATGTACTGACCTTACGGTATGTAATACAAATGAATAATGTGTGATACACGTAACCTAAAAATCTCTCAAAAAGAAAATTCTTTTCCCTTACTTCATGCAGTAGATCTAGAGCAGTTGCGTGGAAACCATTTTCACTTGCGCCCCCCCCCTATATTATGCAAAATTTTGTCACGATTGGATAGAAGTAAACATTTTGTTTAATCGTCAAAGAATTTACACTTAAATTCTTTCTCGGATTTGCTCTTACAGAGTGTTTTTAAAAGTGTGTCGTGATGTCATCCACTGAAATAACGCCTTTTTAAAATAGTGCAACAAATTAATAAACTGTCGTAAAAATGTTATAAAAGTTGTAGCATCATAAAAATCCGTTAATGAAACAACGCATAATTTTATGAAGCAATGCTTTCATTATAACAATGTTATCTTGTCAATTAAAAACCTTTTCCATGTACCTGTTAAAGCTGCAGCACCATCAGGGCAAACCGCGACATGTGGGTCCAAGATTAGGTGGGTCAAAATATCTCCTATATAATAATAGCCTAAGTTATATGTCCGTCTGTCCACGAATTTATGAAGCGGTAGCAAAATTCAAAGCAAGTCTTTAAAGCGTTCAAATTCCACCCCTTTCCACCATTTTGGAGCGTTTAAAGCCATTATTTCAAGCCCTAATTTCCCAGGTCAAGAGCAGGTGATAAAGGC
>CM063508.1:56163043-56178043 GCA_032207245.1 Pardosa pseudoannulata
CGTCATCGTCACCGTAAGCATATTTGAGACGATAAAATTTTGCCTCTAAATATGATATTTCAAGCGTACAATTTAGTTTGTTCAAAAAAGGATAATAGTATTGCAGTTTAATGAAAACTGGTTAATTATAGAAATTAATCATGTCCACGTATTTTCAATTTTAGCTAGAACACATCTCACAAAATTAGTATTATCTTATATACGTCAAAATGAATATTATATTAACAATACTATATTTCTAATACTATATTTTTCAATACTATATTTCCACTATTATATTTCTTCTATGAGTAATTATAAAAAGTTATAGCGCCTAGAATTAAACCAGTTCTTGCATAAAATAATTTCATTCTTCCTCTAGAATTCTAAATTTAAAATTAAGTATTTGCAGCCTTTATAAATAAGTGGAACTTTATCTCTTCGTCATCGTCACCATAAACAAACTTCACACTCAAATACGTTATTTAAAATGTACAATGTAGATTGGTCGAAAAGGATAATAGTATTGAAATTTAATGAAAACTAGTTAATCATAGAAACACATTATGTCCATATGTTTTTTTAATTTTAGCTAGAACACACCTCACAAAATTAGTACTATCTTATATACGTAAAAATGAAATATTATATTAACAGTACTATATTCCCAATGCTAATGCATATCCAAAACTAATATTAAATGACTACCAGTAATTATAAAAAGTTATAGCATAATAGTTCTTGAATAAAATAATGTTACACCTCCTCTAGAAATCTGAACTCAAAATTAACCATTTGCAACCTTTATAAGTAAGTAGAACTTTATCTCTTCGTCATCATCACCGTAAACAAATTTCACACGATACAAATTTACACTTAAATACGATATTTAAAACGTACAATTTAGATTGGTCAAAAAAAGATAATATCAACGCAATTTAATGAAAACTGGTTAATTATAAAAAAACATGTTCCCATGTTTTTAATTTTAACGAGAACACATCTTACAAAAGAAGTGCTATCTTATTTAAGTCAGAATAAAATATTCTGTATTTCTATTTCCAATACTATATTTATTTTTACTATCAGTAATTATAAATAGTTATAGGAACTAGATGCTAAAAAAGTTCTTCCATAAAATAATTTATACCTAATCTAGTATTCTAAACTTAAAACTAACCATTTGCAGCCTCTATAAATAAGTCGAACTTAATATCTTCGTCATCGTCACTTTAAATTTCACACGATAAAATTTTACTCCTAAATATGATATTTAAAACTTACAATTTAGGTTAGTCAAAAAATGAAAATACTGTCGCAATTTAATGAAAACTGGTTTATTATAGAAAAAATCATGTCCATTTGTTTTAATTTTAACTAGAACACATTTTACAAAATCAGTTCTTATATACATCTTATATATATCAAAATGAAATATTATATTAACAATACTATATTCCAATACTAATATTTCCAATACTATATTTTCCAATACTATATTTGTCAATACTATATTTCCAATACTATGTTTTTTTATCAGTAATCATAAACAGTTATAGAACTTAGAGGCTAAAAAAGTTCTTTCATAAAATAATTTGATACTTAATCTAGTATTCTAAACTTAAAACTAACCATTTACAGCCTCTATAAATAAGTGGAACTTTATCTCTTTGTCATCGTCACAGTAAACAAATTTCAGACGATGAAATTTTACACCCAAATACAATATTTACAACGTACAATTTAGATTGATTAAAAAATGATAATAGTATCGCAATTTAACAAAAATTGATTAATTTAAAAAACTCATGCCCACATGTTTTTAATTTTAACTAGAATACATGTTACAAAAGTACTGGTATTTTATATACATCAAAATGAAATATTATATATTTCTATTTACAATACTATATTTATTTTTACTATCAGTAATTATAAATATAGTTATATACCCTAGAGGCTAAAAAAGTTCTTTCATGAAATAATTCATACCTAATCTAGAATTCTAAACTTAAAACTAACCATTTGCAACCTCTATAAGTGGAACTTTATCTCTTCGTCATCGTCAGAGTAAACAAATTTCAGATGATAAAATTTTACACCCAAATACAATATTTACAACCTACAGTTTAGATTGGTTAAAAAATGATAATAGTATCGCAATTTAACAAAAACTAATTAATTATAAAAAAATCATGTCCACATGTTTTTAATTTTAACTAGAACACATGTTACAAAAGTACTGGTATTTTATATACGTCAAAATGAAATATTATATATTTCTATTTCTAATACTATATTTATTTTTACTATAGTAATTATAAATAGTTATATAACCTTGAGGCTAAAAAAGTTCTTTCATGAAATAATTCATACCTAATCTAGAATTCTAAACTTAAAACTAACCATTTGCAGCCTCTATAAATAAGTGAAACTTTATCTCTTCGTGATAATCACCGTAAGCAATTTTTTTTTAGAAAAAAAGTTAAATTATTTGTATGCTCAAATATCAAGAAAGCAAAGTCAGTGAAAACAAATGAGGTATTCAACAAACATAATTTTAAACTGGTTTTGTCTGAATACACTAATGGACGATTCACTACCTCAAATTTTTTAATAGAAAAAAAAAGGGAGGAAAACATGTGCTTCTTCAAAATACTGCATGCAGATCCGTTTCTCACCGCCAGATACAGGAATTTTTTTTTATTCATTAACATTTTTTTATACCCAAGCGAAGTTAAAAAGGGTACTTAGCAAGTTGAAAACGTTAGAACCCTCGGGGAGTTAACCATCTCACGTCACACAAGATGTACAAATAACTTTTTTTTCCCTCCGTCCTTAACGTGGTAGCGTCTGAATTTTTATTAATCTTCTCTTCCGTCCCCTTAAATTTTAACAACTTTTTTTTAATACCAGTACTCTTCAAAAGCAATTTCGAAAAAGTTTCTTATTTATTTTTTTTTATCTTAATGTAAAACGTTGAAAAGTTTTTCATAATTATTTTCTAACTTGGCGTAAATAATTGGGCAAGAGGAACAGTGGAAAGTTCTAGACTATCTCGATTTTAGGTAGAACAAACTCCAAATCCGTAACAAATGTCAAATTATTTCATGAGCTGAACTTTAAAATATTTAATATTAATAAAATGAATTTGTTACGAAATAAAAATGCGATAAAACTGCTTCATGTAAAAATTTGTTTTTGGGGGAAAAGTGGTATTCAAACCATGGAACCATGCGGTACCCCTGTAATCTTAATGTGTTCCGAGAGTTAAATAATTTTAGTTATAAAATATTCAGACTAATTAATTATTCTTTATAAATTTAATTAAAAGCAGTTCCTAAAATGTTGGTTGTAGAGGTATATAGAATGTTCAGAACATTCTAACGCAACTGTTAAACCCAACATATAAATTTATATTCATACTCCCACATATATATCAGTGTTGTGTACTGGATATTTTGTAACCCCCTACACATTTAAAAAGGTATCCATACAGTGATACAGTGAAGCCTTGAAAGTCAGGATATAAAAGAAATCAGGAAATTTTTGAAGTAAAAAAGGTGAGATTATTCAGATAATCTATATTTTGTACTGGATCAGAAAAATCTTTAATTTTCTAGAATTGGAAACTACCCTATGAGGCAGGCATTTTTTTTCTAATGAGAATTATCTGGTACACACTCAATAATTTGTTATATAAATGACTTAAATAAGACTAGCTGTAAAAATTTATTTGGTGTTCTCATGGTCGACAAAGGTCTCCAGGGTCCAGAGAAAAACAAACACATTTTGTCAAACGTTATTGTTCTAAGTATGGAGTCATTAGAAATTTGTTTTAAAAGATAATTATGATTGGTTTGTGTAAAATATAATTACATACATACATGCATAATTATATATATATATATATACATATATATATATATATATATAGAGAGAGAGAGAGAGAGAGAGACAAAGGTTGTTGATCTAAGTATAGAGTCACCAGAAAATAGTTTTAAAATATAACTATGATTACATAGTCTATAATGTAATTACGTACGCATACATACATGCATAATTATATATATATATATATATATATATATATATATATATATATATATATAGAGAGAGAGAGAGGGGGTATAGAGTAGCAAGAAAGTAGTTTTAAGATATAATTATGATTAGTTTGTTTAAAATATAATAGAATACATATACATACGTGCAAAATTATATGTGTGTAGATAGAGAGAGATAAAAAAAGGGTGTTGTTCTATGTATAGAGTAGCCAGAAAATAATTTAAAAATATAATTATGCTTAAATTGTTTAAAATATAATTACATACACATATATGCATATATATATATATATATATATATATATATATATATATATATATATATATATATATATATATATATATATATATATTTATATATATATATATATATACATATATGTACATATATATATGTATAATATATATATATATATATATATATATACATATATGTATATATATATATATATATATATATATATATATATATATATATATATATATATATATATATATATATATATACAGAGAGAGAAAATGAGAGATTTCCTTAATAAAGTGTAAAACACAAGATAATTTTTACAGTGCGAAATACGTAATTTAAGAAAAGAAGCACGTTACTGGATATTTCTCCAAAAATGCAAGAATTGAATTCTGCCTAGTGTCCAATTACATCCTACATGTACTGCTTTCGTCGATTATTGCCTTTAAATAAGTAATTGGGCCAATTATGATGATAAATGTATTCCGACAATTAAATTAAGTGGTGCATGAATCGAATAAAGAGCAGGGAAGGAGGAGAAATTCATTCAACTCTTTTGCTAATTACTCTGAACCCCAGTGGGTTGTCACGAATATATGAAGCAAGAATGCTTATTGCCAAGAATCTCCCCCTAACTGTAAACACTAGTGGCTGTTTTAAATTTTTCTCAGTTGCTTTTATTTATATGCTTTTAATTTAAGTATTTTGCATATTCGTTGCCAAATGTTGGAACTCAGAGATAAATATTCGTTATAATTATATATGAAAATTAGTACTTATACATACTAAATAGGATAATACATTTTTAGAATTACATTCCAATTAAAATATTAAATTATACCTAAATAAAAAACTATTTGAAATATGTATCTAAGTTAAATTCAAAATAAATGGATATGTTTCCTAAATGAGAAATTTTATGTAGGTTTTAAAAATATTAATACCAGAGTTACAAACGTAGTATTATTATTTTAATTTATTTAATCTTTTAACTCTTTCAGAACAGTGTAAATCAAAAAGTATGCAAAATACATTTATTCAATGCATTGGGTATGTATCGCACATACAGATTGTAAAATAATACACCCAAAATATTATATATTGTTTAGTGTATTATGCTTCAAACAGAACCTGAGCTTGGGTTGATTCTTGGGTAATGATTGGATGTATTTGTGATATCTTCCCATAGGGAGCAATTTGTCCGCTTATAAGGTGTTCTCTTTATAAAATGTCGAACATCATGAGCGAAATTGTAGAGGTGAATGTAGCACTTAAAATTATATATCGTTTAATGTATTGTACTTCAAACCGAACCCGAGCTTGGGTTTGGTTCTTGGGTAATGCTTAAATGCATTTTTGATATATCCCCATAGGGAGCAATATTATCCGCTTATAAGATGTTCTCATTATAAAATGTGCAACATCATCAGCAAAAGTTTAGAGGTGAATGTAGCATTTAAAAAAATTATATATTGGTTAGTGTATTGTACTTGAAACCAAACTCGAGCTTGGGTTTGGTTCTTGGATAATTCTTAAATGTATTTTTGATATCTCCCCATAGGGAGCAATGTCGGCCACTTATAAGATATTCCCATAATAAAATGTTCAACATCATCTGCGAAATTAGAGAAAAATATTATTATTTTATGCAATTTAGAGCTAACTTTTTATGCAACTTTTATTTCATTGCTGTGGTCTGCATGGTAAATGTATTTTTGTGGAATTTAGGTACACTATAAAACCTATTTAAGGATAAAAAGTTCAAATTTTCCACAACCTTAAAAAAAACATTTTTCTGTAATAATAGTAATTTCTATAATAATGATGACCTTTTTGTGTAATACTTTGGTGCACGTGATTGTAATTTCCTTTGTAAGATCCAGATATAAGGCAAAATGGTTACTTCCTCTAATGGTTTGAACCTCTAGAACTCAGTTTCATTAGTTTATATTTATTTATGTCATTTCAAATCATTCCAAGGCAGCTAAACCAGGGTTAACCATGTCACTAATGTCCATGTGTTACTATTCAATGTGTTAAACTATTCAAAGTGTTAAACTATCCATGTGTTAAACTATTCAATTTTCCCTATGTAAACTACCCAAAACGGTATTCTCAACTAGATTAAAGTACACTTAAGCCACGAGCTGATTTTAGCTAAAAATTCTGTAAAAAGAAGCAACTATGTCATGGCCAGTTAAAGAACACTACGATTTAGACTATTTAAAACAGTATGCAGATAATCTTGCATAGATTAAAGATCATGTAAGAATAGAAGGCAATATCTTAGCAGATTCATTAGTAAAAAGCTGCCAAAAGCAAACTGCAATGAACATTCAAACCAGTAGCAAGATTCAAACACACAGACACTAAAATTCAGAGGGCAACGCTCTACTGATTACTTTACCATCTGGCTAAAACTAGACGATAAATAAAGCGAAATCTACATTACCAGATAAATAAAGAAATCAGAGGGAGTGCATTTTTCTATCACTTAAAAATCCCTAAAACTCCAAACATTTTTCCAATTTTATTAGTATCTTGAAAAAACTCTTTACCATTTAGATCGCATTGATACTACAATAATTTAAAATCTGAAACTTTTGTTCATACACAAACAAGAGAAAAATATATTTTCATGAAATATTTCTGGAGGGTCTAAGTAAAATTTATGTACCGAAATATTTCATACAAACTTTAAAACATTAAATAATTTTTATTATTTCACAAACTTTTTATAATGTTTATTTCTGATGAAAATATCTGCCTCGTGAATTTCTCTCCCCGTTTTTCAAAGGAGAAAAAAAGACTCAAACATGTGTGTTTGTGTTTTTGCATATTATATATATATATATATATATAAATATATATATATATATATATATATATATATAACAGACAATTCAAAGAGCCAATGATGTCTTGATAATGTCTTTATTCATGGCTCTTGCACAGATTAACAGTAAAACATCAAACGTGGCGGCAAGTGACTATCGTCCACACTCTAACAAAGAAGCTACAATTGGCCAAGGTTCATGTAGCAACCCTTTCTGGAGACGCTTTCTCTTAATTCTTATGAGTCAAGCGATTTTATATGAAGTTATTAGTGATTCATGAGCCTGCATTAAAGAGTGAGCTGCGTTTCTGCCTATAAACTCCTAAATTATTAATCTTACGATTTAAAACTTGACATATATATATATATATATATATATGTGTGTGTGTGTGTGTGTGTGTGTGTGTGTGTGTGTGTGTGTGTGTGTACTGAGGGTTTTTGATCTACTACAAATGGTACCATCATGCATTCGTAAGCCCTGAAAGAAGACACGAACATTTGTATATAAAAATTCTAAGTTCATTCTGACAATCAATCTTTAGAGCATACCTGAAAAATATTTTACATGGGGTTATATAAGGATGTCAGGAAGCCAAATGAATGTTAAGAGTTAGTTACATGGGGAGACAGGAGAAGCGAAACGTAAGTTAAGTAAAAAAGTAATACTGTAGTACCTCGATTATCCGAAGTAATTGGGACCTAACCTACTTAGGATAATCTAAATTTTCGGATAATCGAGAATTCACCAATAATCATCTAGTTTAATATTCAGTATCGTCACTGGTGTAATAACGTTCGATTGTTCTGGAACTCGGTAGTATGACCTTCCAAATTTCGAAATGGGGTGTGTTTTTGTTTAGAATAGGGATGTTTGAAAGTGGGGAAGGGTACACTCATGCCTAAAATTGTGTTTGCGAAAAGGAATTCTAAAAAAGGGAGTTCCAAAATATTTATCTGCACTCGTAGTTTGAAAAGAACAGCTTCTGTACAAAAGGAATGTGGGGAAAAAAAGAAAACTTTAAAAATGTATGTTTGTAAAGTTTGTAAATTTTGGATAATAGTAGAAAGTGAAGAAGAAACCAATTTTGGCTAACGGCGAGTTTCGGTTAATCTAGGTTCGGATAACCGAGGTTCTACTTTAAAGGAATTGTTGAGCTAAACAGAAATTAGTTTTGGTGTTCGTGAAATTACCAAAGGTTACCAGAGTTAGAGGTGAAATAAAGACATCTCGTCAAAGGAAGTAATTAAGTGAGTTTAATAGTAAGGGATAGAATCACCAAAAATTTATTTTAGAACACAATTATAATTAAGTTAGTTTGGGTTGAAATATCATAACTTATGTATATATATTTATATATATATATATATATATATATATATATATATATATATATATATATATATATATATATATATATATATATATATATATATATATATATATATATATATATATATATATGTGTGTGTGTGTGTATGTATGTAAGCAGATAATAGCATATGTAAGTAAAAATTTAAATGAACTCGATTTGCAAAAAAAAATGAATTCCATCAGTTCATGTAATCGGCGTATTTTAATAAAATACCTCTTAAATTACTGTATTTATAAATAAACAATGGTGGTTCAAAATACATATATTACAAAATTATTTCTCAGAATCTAAGCGCAAATATATTTTTACGACAAATAATTTTTATTTATTTTTCACAGCTTTAAACGATAATTTTCTTATTTTGTATGAATAACAATACTAAAATTTCAGTTTTAAAAATGTTTATATTCCAGGAAATTTAATTTTAAAAGCAGAGAAAAAAATGTACGTAAGTTTTATTATTTTGAAGATTTTAAAAAATATATAATTCATCCTTTTACAGCTATTTTATTTTTATTATGTATTTTCAATAAGATGTCAATTAGCTATTTCAAAATATAATTTTGAAATAGCTAGTAAAATTTATAATTAATCTACAAATAGTAGAATTGATATTTTTGTATATCTCTTTTCTGATTTCTACATATATTTTTTCCAGCAAAAATGCACTTCGATATCATTATTTAATCTACAACAAGTAGTGAAATTATTGACATTTTTGTATATCTCTTTTCTAAATTTTAAATATATTTTTTCAAACAAAAATGCACTTAGATATAATTACTTAATCTACAACAAATAGTTAAATTATTGATATTTTGTATATTTCTTTTCTTATTTCTACATATATTTTTCCAAAAAAATGCACTTATATTAAGCACAGCTATGATTATTTAATCTACAAAAAGTAGTAAAATTATTGACATTTTCGCATATCTCTTTTCTAATTTCTACATATATTTTTACCAACAAAAATACACTTAGATATAATTATTTAATCTGCAACAAGTAGCAAAATTATTGACATTTTTGTAAATCTCTTTACTGATTTCTATATATATTTTTCCCAACAAAAATGCACTTAGATATAAATATTTAATCTACAACAAGTAGTAAAATTATTGACATTTTTGCATATCTCTTTTATGATTTCTACATATATTTTTTCAACAAAAATGCACTTAGATATAATTATTTAAACTACAAGTAGTAAAATTATTGAGATTTTTGCATATCTCTTTTATGATTTCTACATATATTTTTTCCAACAAAAATGCACTTAGATATCATTATTTAATCTAATCTACAACAAATAGTACAATTATTGACAGTTTTACATATTTCTTTTCTAATTTTTACATACTGTTTTCAAACATAAATATGCACTTAGAAATCTCTTTCATATCCAAAATGATGTTTCCTTCGAAATTACTGCACTACCGCCATCTGTTGATCATGACAGAAACTGTTTTTACAATCAAATTGATTTTAACATGTTACAGGGAACAAAAATAATATACTAATCTCTTTTCAGCCTATTGTTTAGATTTATATGTTTTTATACCTTTAAAATAAATTTTAAAAAATTCAAAAATATGTGTAATAACTTTGCAATTTTAACTTTAAAATAAAATCATTAGATTGAATTTATTGGGCTTAATTCGACGGAAAATTTCTCAAATGTATGAAATAAGGTAAGTAATCTATTACTCTTTGGTGGCATCGAGAGTTCGAATGTTAGATAATTAGAATTAGAATGCTTTGTATTCCCATTGGAATTCGAACCAAGCTCAAATGTATGTACCCTACACAGTAGAACTTCAATCATTCCAGCTAATTGGAATTAGGATCTTAATTACCCTGGATAATGGAAAATTGAGTAAAGATAGTCCAAATTTTAATCCAATCTATCATTTTTTCTACAGGGGTTTCCCGTTTTATATCTGAAATAATGTAATTTAAAAACCCATTATCATAAATATTAGCCAAACAAAATTTAAGTTTATAATTGTGTAGAGGCCCAGTACGTTGCTTACCTGTAAAAATTAAAATTTATGAACATATGATGATTGTTTGCAAAATATCTGACTGTACTTTCTGAATTTTCGTAATAGTTTATTATAAATTAACTTTATTTGATTGTTAAGACTGGACAAAATTCCCACTGTGGGTTATTATAATTAAAGGCATTATTTATGCATATATCAACAGCAAGATTGCTTCCACTCTTGAAAGAAGAGGTTATTCTGGATTTATAAAAGCCAGTCGGAAAGAGAAGCGTGAGAGGCAAATAAAACCAAAAGAGAGAATGTGTCATATTTTATAATTTTATAAAATGTGAAATATATTTTATAATTTTAACAGTAGAATCTTCATTCTAGTCCTAAACCAGACTGCAATATTCTCTATAACCATGTTAAAAGTCAATCTCCCTCTTATATATATATATATATATATATATATATATATATATATAATATATATATTATATATATATATATATATATATATATATATATATATATATATATATATATATATATATATATATATATATATATATATATAATATATATATATATATATATATACATATACATATATATATATATATATATATATATATATATATATATATATATATATATATATATATATATATATATATATTATATATACATATATATATATATTATATATATACATATATATATACATATATATATATATATATATATATATATATATATATATATATGCGTGTGTGTCAGATTGTGTTTGTACTCTTAGAGCATTAATGTTTGTTTCTATATATATATATATATATATATATATATATATATATATATATATATATATATATATATATAAACAAACATTAAAGCTCTAAGAGACATATATATACATATATGTCTATATATATATATATATATATATGTGTGTGTGTGTGTGTGTATGTATGTATAGATACATATATATGTATATATATATGCATATATGTATACTCATATGAATGAACTTGCCTTTAGTGAAGCTATTGGGGGATTCCCGTAAGCAAGGCACTAGGACCAGAGGTTATTACATAAACATATATATATATATATATATATAATATATATATATATATATAATAAGATTAATTTGATTTTTAAAATACATTTAATTGTCATATGGAAAGTTTAAAATATTAAGACCGAAGTTTGGGTTAGTATTCTTATATTAAGTATATTTTGGGCTATAATTTACTCCATAGAGTTCAATATCTGCTTACCCTGAACAGTTACTAAAGGAACCTGCTTGTTTCTAGTAACATACATAATACTGAGCACATACATAAATACTAAGCTATTCTCACGGCATGACAACAGTTTTATATGTTCTCACGTTCTACAGATCAAACTCAGACAAAGAAGACAGTTTCCAACCTTGGTAATATTTCACGGGGAATTCCGAATTCATCGACAACAGTCGTTAATAGAACTCATTAATCACCATTGGAAGTCAAAATAGATATCAACGGATCGATTGTTGGTGGGAAAGTAACAAGTGATCACGTCAAGTATTCACTTGTTCTTTCCGTAACAAAGACACATGTTGAGGACCAGTTGGGTTGTCAGAACAGCAAGCAGAACAACCTCAACAGGCAGATTAATTTAAAGTTGCTGTTAATTGATTTAGGCACTAAGCTTACAGTGAACTTACAGTCAGCCTACGAAATTTACTTGAAGTTTTCAATATTTCTGTCTAATTGAATAAAAATCCAAGAGGCTGTTTTAAGATATTTGAAGGTGTTACAATGATAGCTTTTGGGGAAAAATTAGAATATACCTATAAAAATGGGTATACTTATATTATACCTATAACATTTATCAACAATTTACTTTGTAATATAAATTAAAAGTTAGTTAAACTAAATATATTCTGAATAGCAAAAATTTATCCTTTTAAAAATCAAAAAAAATTTTATGTATATTTAGTACGAGAAATATGGATATTTTAACTATTAATATGTTTTCTAACCATATTTCCAGTGATTACATATAACGAATAAGTTTTATTCTAAGGTTTTATTCTAAGTTTAAAATCCATTTTATGAATAAAGAATGAATCTATTATACGTAAGTCAGTTCAATAAAATTTCTTTTAAAACAATAGTTAATAAATATTAAAATTAAGATCTTGCATTCAAATCGTAAAAACTTTCACGTAAATATTAGATTGGCAACTAAAAATAAATCTCTTTTACGTAAAAGAGTTCAATAAAGTTTTTATCAAACAATAATTAATATTTTTTAAAATTACAATCTTGCACTCAAATCGTAAATACTCTCATATAAATATTAGGTTTGCAAGTGAAAATGAATCTGTTATATGTAAAAGAGTTCAATAAAATTTCTTTTAAAACACTAATTAATAACTTTTAAAATTAAGGACTTGCATTCGAATCGTAAATACTTTCAAGTAAATATTAGGTTGGCAATTAAAATTTAATCTATTATACGTAAGAGAGTTCAATAAAATTTCTTTTAAAACAATAATTAATAATTTTTAAAATTAAGATCTTGCATTCAAATCGTAAATACTTTCACGTAAATATTATTAGGTTGGCGACTAAAAATGAATCTATTATACATAAAAGAGTTCAATAAAGTTTCTTTTAAAACAATAATTAATAACTTTTAAAACTAAGATCTTGCAGTCAAATCGTAAATACTTTCACGTAAATATTATTAGGTTGGCAACTAAAAATGAATCTGTTATACATAAAAGAGTTCAAAAAAGCTTCTTTTAAAACAATAATTAATAACTTTTAAAATTAAGATCTTGAATTCAAATAGTAAATACTTTCAAGTAAATATGATGTTGGAAACTAAAAATGAATCTATTATACATAAAAGAGTTCAATAAAGTTTCTTTTAAAACAATAATTAATAATTTTTTAAATTAAGATCTTGCATTCAGATTGTAAATACTTTCATATAAATATTAGGTTGACAATTAAAAATATATCAATTATACGTAACACAGTTCAATAAAATTTCTTTTAAAGCAATAATTAATAAGATTTAAAATTAAGATCTTGCTTTCAAATCGTAAATACTCTCACGTAAATATTAGTTAGGTTTGAAAGTAAAAATGAATCTGTTATACATAAAAGAGTTCAATAAAACTTCTTTTAAAACAATAATTAATAACTTTTAAAATTAAGATCTTGCATTCAGATTATAAATACTTTCACATAAATATTAGGTTGGCAACTAAAAATGAATGTATTATACGTAACACTGTTCAATAAAATTTCTTTTAAAACAATAATTAATAACTTTTACAATTAAGATCTTGCATTTAAATTGAAATACTTTCACATAAATATTAGGTTGGACACTAAAAATGAATTTTTTACACGAAAAAGAGTTCAATAAAATTTCTTTTAAAACAATAATTAATAATTTTTAAAATTAAGATCCTGGATTCAAATTGTAAATACTTTCACGTAAATATTATTAGGTTGGCAACTACAAATTAATCTATGATACGTAAAAGAGTTCAATAAATTTTCTTTTGAAACAATAATTAATAACTTCTAAAATTATAAAATTTTACATTAAAATTGTAAACACTAGTATAGGAAATATAATGAGTAAAATATTCCTTAAAATGTTTAAAAATCCAAAGTGTTTTCAGAGATGTACAGTAAAAATGTTATTCACAAATGGAATAAATCGTAAACACACATTATAATCACATTCCTTAAAATTGGAATATATTTTACTTACGACATTTCCATATATAAAAGAATCTACATGCATTACGTCATTCGAAGCTTTTATTCATTTTACTTTAATATATAAAACAGATTTCCTCGAAATTTAATCAAAATAAATCACGAATATTTGGAGTTATTGCAAACCATCTTCTTCCTTTTTAATTTATAGAAGTTGAACTATTTCTGAGTTATAAAGAAAAGTTATACATCTTTATGAATAAATATATTTACTACATGTCTTATTTTTTTAACTTCATAAAATGAGAATAATTGTTTTAAATAATGAAACAAAATATTCAAATACCTAGTCAATATGTAGGTATGTATTTATATGTAATCCAGCAAAATAATACTCTGCTGGACACAAATATTATGTAAGCACGATTTTGAGAACAACTAAATCTTTATTGAGGAGCTGCTAAAAAGACATCTTTGCCAATCAAAGGCAGACAAGAGAATGATACAAACATCACTTTCCTGGAACAGAGGTAAACCCTCTAGGGAGACAGATAGAATTTTCCAAAGATACAAGAAACTTATACAGTGCATTTAACAGTTAGATCAGGTAAAACTGAACCATTTGCCGGCGACACCTGGAAAATATGTTGAATGGACAGAAAATTTACATAGATTGAACAGAAAGCTTTGGGAAATCTGTTGGAAGAATTTTATGGGGAACCCATTCCTTTGATTAAGGCTTTTTGTAGCTCAGAAATAGATTTTAAGGAATTAGAATG
>CM063508.1:56180543-56198043 GCA_032207245.1 Pardosa pseudoannulata
TAAACTCATCACTCCTGTGGTTTGTTAACAAGCCAGTTAGTTAGTCATTCAAAATTACAAATATCAGCTCTGAGGGTCCCATTACATCATGCGGATCCCGTGAACTTGGAAAGGGACAAAAGAGTAAAAAATTCAAGTTAAGATTTTATTGATAAGAAAACGGAAGAGATTGCACACTTATATTAAGGTTCTTATATTAAAGTTATAAAATTAAAACTGGGAAAAATAATTTAGATGCGTTAAAGGAAAAATGTTTGTGGTGCCGACAAAGATGCACTCCGAGTAACTTTAATCCTAACTTAACTTTCATCCGAATTTCAAGTTTTTTATGCAAACTGTTCTCGTTAATTATTCATTTATCTTTTGTAGAATAAATGTTGGGGCAACGGCGACAGAAGAATTCATTTTATTCTCTTGCAGTCTATTGCGTTGTGTATATAACGAGATGTGTTAAAGTTTGATCTTTTTTTCCGTAATAAAATGCTTGTTCGTTTAAAAAAAAAATCAAACTTTAACACATCTCGTTATATACACAACGCAATAGACTGCAAGAGATGTGTTAAAGTTTGATCTTTTTTTCCGTAATAAAATGCTTGTTCGTTTAAAAAAAAATCAAACTTTAACACATCTCGTTATATACACAACGCAATAGACTGCAAGAGATGTGTTAAAGTTTGATCTTTTTTCCGTAATAAAATGCTTGTTCGTTTAAAAAAAAAATCAAACTTTAACACATCTCGTTATATACACAACGCAATAAAAGTTTACACAAGAGAATAAAATGAATTCTTCTGTCGCCGTTGCCACAACATTTATTCTACAAAAGATAAATGAATAATCAACGAGAACAGTTTGCATAAAAAACTTGAAATTAGGATTAAAGTTAAGTTAGGATTAAAGTTAATCGGAGTGCATCTTTGTCGGCACCACATGTTTAATATATTAGCATGCATGTATGTATGTTCTGTGAGAGCTAGTAATTTGACTAGTAGTTAATATAAATGACTTGCTTAAAAAAGTTTAAATTAACCGTACTTTTCTGCTATTTGTTTAAAACATTTTGCAATAAAATATAAATAAGAACGCATATAACTTAGAGATATAACAAGTAAAATACTTGCATATATGTGAAAAGATATAAAGAGTATTCAGAGATTTAAACAAATCTTATTCATAAATGTAATAAAACATCGCAAACATGAGTACTTAAACATCTAAAGATTAAATACATTTTACATATACCGATTCCATATGTGAAAGGAACTACATGAAGCAAAAAACATGTGTACGGTCTGCTATGTCATGCGTTGCTTCCAATATTTATCTACCCTCAATATTTAAAATAGATTTCCTCGAAATTTCATCAAAATAAATCACAAATATATGGAGATCTAGCGAGGTACGTTTTTCCTCTTCAATTTATGAAACTTATTACGTATTTCCGTACCCCAAAAAAGCTATACATCCCTATCAATATATTTATTACATGTCTTGTTTTTTTACCTTCATAAAAAACGGCAATAATTCCTCTTTTAAAAAAATCTAATGAAACAAAGTATTCAAACACATCATCATCCCCTTCCTTGGAAGCAATCCAAGCATATTTCATATCAAACTTGTGCCTAAGTTATCCGTCAATGTCAAGTTTTGTATCAGATTTATTGACTTTTCTTTCGGGTAAAAAAATGAATGAAAACCCTGTGATTATAATCCAAGTATTTACTTAACTTCTCGTGAAAAAATTTATGCCTAAGAAAAAAAAATCTTTTCTTAGGAATTCTAAGAAAATAACTGTTTTTCACTATCTTAAATTCAAGTCTTCCTTTTCCTTGGAATATCTTTCGTAAAAATCGAGATAAAATGTTCCCTACATTTTGAAACTGATACTCGTTTTTTTTTTCTTCTTAATTTTAACTCTTTGTTTTTAATGTGGTTTTTCTAATCACAGAGAATCAAATTCATGAATTCTCTCTTTAGCTAAAGTTTTAACGTGATTGATTGAAACTTAATTAAAAAGTATAATAGAACTAGTTTGTATATATTTTTTCAGCTCAAAATGAATTTGTTTGCAATTTTTTATGTAGTTTGAACTTCGTGCCAACTTTAAAAGATACAATAGTTTTTTAAGCTAATAAATTTAATGTTAATATAAACAAATCTTTTGTTCTTCAATCTTTCTATAGCTAAATCTGTTTCATCAAAAATTAATCTCAAAACCTTTTCAAGAAATATATAAACCAAACCTTTGAACGTCATTGAACCTGTATAAAGGATAAAAAGGATAGAAATATCCTTAGCTAGGATAAAAAAAAGGATAGAAAGGAGAGAAATATCCTTAGCTAGGATAGAAAAGGATAGAAAGGAGAAAAATATCCTTAGATAGGATAGAAAAGGGTAGAAATATCTTTAGCTAGGATAGAAAAGGATAGAAAGGATATAAAATACCCTTAGCTACGATAGAAAAGGATAGAAAAGATAGAAATATCCTTAGCTAGGATAAAAAGGATAGAAATATCCTTAGCTAGGATAGAAAAGGATAGAAAGGATAGAAATATCCTTAGATAGGATAGAAAAGGATAGAAATACCCTTAGCTAGGATAAAAAAGGATAGAAAGGAGAGAAATATCCTTAGCTAGGATAGAAAAGGATAGAAAGGAGAGAAATATCCTTAGATAGGATAGAAAAGGGTAGAAATATCTTTAGCTAGGATAGAAAAGGATAGAAAGGATAGAAATATCCTTAGCTAGGATAGAAAAGGATGGAAAAGATAGAAATATATTTAGGTAGGATAGAAAAAGATACAAAGGACAGAAATATCCTTAGCTAGGATAGAAAGGAGAGAAATATCCTTAGCTAGGATAGAAAAGAATAGAAGGGATAGAAATATCCTTAGCTGGGATAGAAAAGGATAGAAACAATAGAAATATTCTTAGCTAGTTAGATTTCAAATTAAGTGGATTAAAAAAATTGTAATTATTTGAGAGATAGATGATAGGTTATTTAAACGCTTTTTTTAAAAATTTTGGTTTTAGTTTAGGTTTAAGTAGAATAGTGTTTCGTTTTCTATCATTTTTATTAGATTAAATTTCAAAAATATATAGATTAGAAACTCACTTGTACGAAAATAAAGGAGAACAGAAAATTTATCATATCACTTAATGGTTCGTAAATTATAGTCATTTCCAAGTCTATTGGGAAATTATGAAATATTCTAGATCTGTTTCCTTAACAAGAAACATATAAACCAGAAATTTGAACGTCACTGAACCCGTATAAAAGATAAAAAGGATAGTAAGGATAGAATTATCCTTGGCTTGTTCGATAGTATTGGGTAATGCAAATTAACTGGATTAAAAAAATTGTAATTATTTGAGCAATGGATGACAGTTTATTTGAACATTTCTTTCAAAAAATTTTGATGTTAGTTCATGTTTAAGTAGAAAAGTGTTTCGTTTTCGATCATTTTTATTAGATTAAGTTTTAAAAATATATGGATTGGAACTCACTTGTACGAAAATGAAGGGTAACAGAAAATTCATCATATAAGTAAATGCTTTGTAAATTGTAGCTATTTACACTTATATGATGAAATCAAGAAATCAATATTAAAACGTTTTTTCTAAAATTGATTTTAAAAATATATAGATTGGAAACTCACTTGTACGAAGACGAAAGGGAACAGAAAATTCATCATATAAATCAAGGCTTCGTTAATAGTAGCCATTTCTACTTCTATGATGAAATCATGAAATTAATATTAAAAAGAGTTGTTTTGTTAAAAAAATTTGAGAATAGCTCAGATTTAAATAGAAAAGATATTTTCGTTTTCGATCATTTTTATTAGATTAAGTTAAAACTATATGGATTGGAAACTCACTTGTACGAAGACGAAGGGGAACAGAAAATTCATCATATAAATCAATGCTTCGTAAATAGTAACCATTTCTACTTCCATGATGAAATCATGAAATAAATATTAAAAAGTGTTTTTTTTAAACAATTTGAAGTGTAGATCAGGTTTAAATGGAAAAGAACATTTCGTTTTCGATCATTTTTATTAGATTAAGTTTTAAAAATATATGGATTGGAAACTCACTTGTACGAAGACGAAAGGGACTAGAAAATTCATCATATAAGTAAATGCTTTGTAAATAGTAGACATTTCTACTTCTATGGTGAAATCATGAAATGAATATTAAAAAGCGTTTTTGTTTTTGTCAAAAAATTTTGAGAGTAGTTCAGGTTTAAATGGAAAATAGAATTTCATTATCGATCATTTCTATTAGATTAAGTTTTAAAATTATATGGATTGAAAACTCACTTGTACGAAGACGAAGGGGAACAGAAAATTCATTATATAAGTATATGCTTCGCAAATGGTAGCCATTTCCACGTCTATGAAGAAATCAGAAAATCAATATTAAAAAGTTTTTTTAAATTGATTTTAAAAATTTATGGATTGGAATCTCACTTGTACGAAGACGAAGGGGAACAGACAATTCATCCCATCAGTGAATGTTTATTAAATTTTAGCCATTTCCACGTCTATGATAAAATCATAAAACCCATATTAAAAGGTTTTTTTGTCAAAAAAATGTCAGTGTACTTCAGGTTTAAATGGAAATGATAATTTCATTTTCGATCATTTTTATTAGATTAAGTTTAAAAAAATATATAGATTGAAAACTCACTTGTACGAAGAGGAAGGGGAAAATAAATTCAAAGTAAATGCTTCGTAAATAGTAGACATTTCCACGCCTATGATGAAATCATGAAATGAATATTAAAAAGTTTTTTGTTTTTTGTCAAAATATTTGGAGTGTATATTAGGTTTAAATGGAAAAGAGAATTTCGATATCAGTCATTTTTATTAGATTAAGTTTCAAAAATGTATAGATTGGAAATCCACTTGTACGAAGGCGAAGGGGAACAATAAATGCATCATATAAGTAAATGCTTCGTAAATAGTAGACATTTTCACGCCTATGATGAAATCATGAAATGAATATTAAAAAGTTTTTTGTTTTTTGTCAAAATATTTGGAGTGTATATTAGGTTTAAATGGAAAAGAGAATTTCGATATCAGTCATTTTTATTAGATTAAGTTTCAAAAATGTATAGATTGGAAATCCACTTGTACGAAGGCGAAGGGGAACAATAAATGCATCATATAAGTAAATGCTTGTTAAATAATAGCCATTTCTACTTCTAATATGAAATCGTGAAATTAATATTAAAAAGTGTTTTTGCTTTTTGTCAAAAAATTTTGAGAGTAGATCAGGTTTAAATGGAAGAGAGAATTTCGTTTTCGATCATTTTTCTTAGATTAGGTCTCAGATTTTCTAATACTATCTTATTCAAGACCATAACTACCCTTTGAAGGGCTGTTAGGTGTTCTAGGAACGGGCCAATGGCAATCGACAAAAGTCTGAAACGGGGTTCTCCAGAGAGAAGTGGTTATTATCAGAGAGAGAGAAAGAAACCGAAACCATCCAAAGAGAAGCAAGATCCAAAATGACTTTTGACGAACCAATAAAACTTCGGAATTGAAACAAATTAAAATGGATGAAAATCCTCGCTATCGGCCTTGGCTTCTAATCCCTATTTATAGACATTCTTGACGGGTCACGAGTTAACTCGTGATACGTTTTTTTTTTTTTTTTTTAGTATCGCTGCTATTTTCTCTGTTGGCGACCATAAAGTACAATTGTTGGTCAGTATAACACAAGCTGTGTCTCTCGCTTATAAGACCCGCCAAATCTTTTGTTGTAAAAAATATTTAATAATTAAAAAAATTTAAAAAAAACGATGACGGAACGTAATGAAGAATCTTTCAATGAATTATACACAGATGCTTTATCTGATTGTCCGAGTAATTATAAATCAAATTGTGCTAATGGCTGGTGACATGAGATAAATTTTCAGTAAAATTGCCGATCAACAATGTGTTAAGTAGAACGATGATTGCAACGAGATCTGTTAAAATCATTTGTAACTTTTCGAAACTTGTGTATGAATTTCGAAACTTGTGTTTGAATTTGTAGGATTTACGACAAAAACATACCGTTTGTCTCATTCATCTATGAATTATTGTTTTCAAATTTTAATCTTGAAATCAGGAATTACATCGCAGGGAAACCTCTGGCAATAAATGAATCACAAAGTAAAAAGAATGTGCAAACTAAGAGAGGATGTGAGCAAACAGCTCTTTTGCAGCTACGAGTAAGTTGCACTAGCAATGGGAGCAAAACTAAATGACAGGAATTGACTCTCTGAGCAAGCTGAAATCCGTCACCTCTTTTGAGCATCGTCTTTCCCCCTTGAACTTTCGATGACAGTCACAGTATAATGACACTACGAGTCTCTATCATCTCCCTCTTGTAAGTTATTTAAGCCAACATTGTGAACAAATCAACAATAATAGTTGTAAATTACGACATTATGTACATAAAAATCAGTTAATATGCAAAACAAATGTTATCCAAATATTTAGGTAATTTTTAGTAACAATTAAAACTTTATCATACCTATATATATATATATATATATATATATATATATATATATATATATATATATATATATATATATATATATATATATATATATATATATATATATATATATATATATATATATATATATGTGTGTGTGTGTGTGTGTGTGTGTGTCTGTATCGATATAGGTAGATAAAAAAGCATAATAATCATAAAATGCTGTTTTTACATTACGATGTTACATAGGAAGGCAGAAATCAAAAGACACATAAATATACGAAATTTAGTACCAAAAATACTTTCAATCATGCCCCAGGGTGTCTTGAAAAGATTTTCAAAATTTGATTTAGATTGTTTGTTTTTTATTGAAGGTTAAGACATTTTTTACCTATTTATTTGATACTCTCCACCGTATATATAGAACAAAAGATTCCACGATAGAAAAAGTCAACTGGTACACCTTTGTTGTAAATAAACATCAATAAAATGATAAAATTAATTATAAGTGTGGCAACATATCTTTGATCAATTAGAAAAGTTATTGAATTATACTTTTACTAATATTATAATATCAGAATGAGCATAATATCTTCAGAGTATTTTAGTTCAATTCGTTAGTTAAAATTGCTTTACAATGCACTTACAAACGAAATATATGTTAAATCTATTCTGTCTTTTATTTGTAATAATCTTAAATTTCCTGTATATTCTATTTGATTTTGTTTGCTTTGGAGCGCTACGGTCCACTGTTTTGCTACACGATGGCTAATGAGACCGGATCTACTGCTCCGAAAGGCTAGGATCATCCACTCCATCAGCGGGATTCGAACCCGTGAACTCCGGGATCGAAGAGCAGCGCTATACCCTTCGGCCATCGTTTGGCATATTCTTCTAGGTAACATATAATAAAATTAACTGGTTTAATATCATAAGTTTACATTTTTCAGTAAATGAAATGGCATTCAATAAAAAAAGGTGTTAAACTTAAAATACATACACTAGGACTTATCAGCAAGTTTAGGGAGACCAAAATGTGTCTACTTTTTGGTAGAAACAATGCTGATAAAAAAAACCATAAAATGTTATCAATTAACGACGATATTCATATTAACATGTTTTAACAAGTCCTTCTCACTTTATAAAAATATCATCTTCCCTTTGGTTAAGGTTAAAGGTTCAAGTAAGGTTTATTTCTAAAAATTAAGAATAAAAAATCAGCAATAATTTCAGAACTATGCATGATTGAAGCAAAAATTACTTTAAATTACGTGGACAATATAAGGATTATTGAGAAAATTACTTAAAAGAAAACATCAATATTATTTTCAAATTGAATTATTACTTTGCAATTTATTAAAGTAAAACAGTGTTAGTGCAGTAACCAAAATTTCCTTTTTTTAGTATCTCTATATTTTGTGAATATTTGACCATAAGATGATACTGCTCTTTCACATTCAATAGAGTTAGGAAACACCAAGAGCACTTGTTTAGCTTTTCGTATAGTTGGTGAGGCACCTAAAAAAACTGATGTCATACAGTTAATTTTTTTATATTTTTTGCTTTATTTCTCAGGTGACCTCAATCCTGTTTTAACCTCTAATGATTTTTATTAGTAAATTAGACTTCATATAGATAGAGTTGGTGTCATGTATGTCTTATTCCTACATCCATGATATCTCTGTCTCCAGATGAGTGTATAAACAGAGAGATGAGTGTACTTCGGAGTGGCAAGTTTACTTGTCCTTGGTCCTAAAACAAAACTTATATTTAAGGTACAATAGCTTTCATCTTTACTTTTAACATAAATCTGTTATTAGTGCAAGTATACTGGTGGACAAAATTAAGAGATGGAAAGCATTTTCGCACATTTCTCTAAAAATACCGCACAAAACCTGGACAGTTGATTGCCATATATGGTCACTGTAGCGCTATTGGCCCTGAGATAAGCTTACGTATTCTTGTCGGCGTTGCTAAGCCAGCAGGAGGTATAAAAGTCAGCATCGAGCTGTTCATCTCATTCCACTCTTCAACACAGTTGCAGATTTTAGTGCATTTTTTGAATAATCGTGTTGTTTCTTGCTGGTTTTTAGGTGAAATGAGTATACATCATAGTTTAGACGAGGGTATGAGGTGGAGAATTGTGGTTAGATTTGAGGCAGGCCAGTCCCAAGCTCAGGTAATTGTCTAGGGAATTGGATATAACACCAAGCGTCATTTCCAATTCGTGGAGTCAATTTAAAACTAGTGTGACAGTATGCAGACGACCGAAACAAGGTCGCCCGAGGGCTACAACGGCCAATGATGACCGGTATTTGTTCGTTTCAGCTAAGCGCCAGAGGAAGGCTACAGCCACTCAATTGTCTAGGCACTTCACGGCTGCTACAGGAAAATCAATTTCAAGTAAGACAGTTTCCAGAAGACTTCATGAAAGACGGATGTATGCCAGGAAGCCCGCTATTTGCATCCCACTCACTCCTTCCCACGAAAGAGAGCGTGCAGAATGGTACAGACAACATCAGAATTGGACACAGCTTCAATGGGCTAATGTTCTCTTCACCGATGAGTCCAGATTCAGTCTACAACCTGATTCTGGAAGGTTGTTGATATGGGGGGAACCTAGAACCCGATACCATCCCAGCAACACTATCAAGAACCATTATGCTGGTGGTGGACTCATGGTTTGGGCAGGGATCATGCAAGATACCCTCACACCACTCCATGTGTTTGGCAAAGGTTCCGTGAATGCCCAGAGGTACAGGCAGGAAGTCCTAGAGCCCTATGTGCGTCTTTTCAGGGGTGCTTTTGGCCCTGAATTCATTTTTATGGACGATAATACGCGACCACATAGGGCTCTTATGGTTGATGAGTATCTGGAAAGCGAGGACATTCAACGAATGGATTGGCCAGCCAAATCTCCTGACCTGAATCCTATTGAACATGCTTGGGATGCTCTTGGGAGAGCTATTGCGATGCGCCAACCTTCCCCTCAGAACCATTCTAGAGTTAAAAATTGCTCTGGTGCAAGAATGGGAGGATATTTCCCAACCCCTCCTTAACTCCTTTATTAACAGCATGCATACTCGTTGTGCATGCTGTCTGTCTGTCAGGGGTGACCATACACCATACTAGAGGCAACACACACTGTAAAAACCTCACTTTTATAGTCATCTTTTATCCTTACGTTCAGACTACATTGGATTTATTGGCAATAGGTCTTGCCAGTGAATGGCACTTTCATTTTTGTTTTGAATACTTTATTATCATGGAATAAGCTGTATCCATTCCAAATTTTATTTATTTATATTCATTATTTTTTGAGATATTTGGGAAAATGTCTTCCATCTCTTAATTTTGTCCACCAGTGTATGATAATTTTTATTACCTTTAGTCCTTTGTATTGTTCCCATTTGTTAAACAAGATGCCTTGGAACACATAGGGTGTAAAAACAAGCGTATGTATCATGAATTGTGTGTATTGTAATAAAAATAGTCCTTATACTTAAATCTTATTTTTAAGTATCCTAATTCACTGTTAGTCACATATCTATGTTTTTCCAAATTAAAAATTTCAAAAATATATTAATACCTCCAAATTACATTATGGAGATATTTTTGTCCTTGTTGAACTTATTATTAAATGCTCAGAAATATAACAACAGTTAATATAAAAATGTAACAAAATTGCATTCATTCACAAACAACCTATAATATCGAAATAATGCATTAGATAATTTTTTTCTTTGCAAGATAAACGAAAAATGTAATCAATTTTGAAAGTGATTTAAAATAGAAAAGAAGGTAATACATTTTACCTTTTTTAAGATAATGTTATATATTTTAATCTTTTATTTGAATTTTTAAATTGTAACCATTAATCAGTAGTTGAGGTTACATAGAATATAAACATAAGACAAAAGTTAATAAGCATCCTGTAGTTATATAAAATATCATGGTTTATATCTTAGCATACTTAAATTAAAAAATATTAATTTAAATTAATTAAAAATTTATAATATTTAATTTTAAGAAATCCCATTGGGTCAATTTCAATTGCACTTAATATAAATAGAAGTAATATAGTTTATCCTTCCAAAACTTAGTTTATCTCATTTTTTAAAAAATTTTTAGGATAAAGTAAAAGCAATTTTTATTTAAATTCCTTTAATCATTCACCTCATTATTTTATTTTTAGGCTAAAACATGTTTGAAATCTTTACAATACTTTTATCAGAGCCTTACAAGCGATCAAAAAATAAAACGATAGCTTTTTTACAAAATTTTCATTAAGAGTGGAATTTAAAAGTTATTCTACCACTTTATTTAAAATTAAAATCTTGAAAAAGGAGAACAAAATTTAAACTCGTGCATTTGATAGGTTACGAAAATTCTGAGAAAAATTTACGTAGTGTATCGCAGCAAATGAAAATTTGCAAGGCAAATTCATTCCCTGCCTCAAGCGGTTTATGACTAAAACAGAAACGAGACACTAATTATGTATTTAATCTGGCAGTGTTATTTTGGGTCGAGTTACGAAAACCAATTTTTTATATATCTTGTTCGCCAACGTTTCAGTTTTATATATAACTATCGAAAATATTAAAGATATAATTTTTAAAAATCAATTTAAAAACTTAGTATTCATTTAACAAGTAGTTTACAATTTAAAATTAAAATTAACGAACATGATCATGTCCTAGCAATTTAAGGTACTGGTATATCTATGAAAGTTTTGCTGGGTTTGTGGAGATGTAAGATCAGGTAAATTGAACCTCTGGAGAACTACAAACAATTTTTAACGATTTGGGATGCCCCTTTATACTTTCCCTTCCTCCAAACATTCGATACTCAATTTGCACTTTTGTAGCTCTTATAGATACCTCTTATAGATCTTGTTGCTCGGTGTACCAAAATTATAACTACAGACTCAGATGAACCAAAATATATCATAAATGTGTAACTTTTGTAGCTCTTAAAGATAGCTCTTATAGATCTTCTTGCTCGGTGTACCAAAAATTATAACTACAGACTCAGATGAACCAAAATATATCATAAATGTGTAACTTTTGTAGCTCTTAAAGATAGCTCTTATAGATCTTGTTGCTCGGTGTACCAAACTTATAACTACAGACTCAGATGAACGAAAATATATCATAAATGTGTAACTATTGTAGCTCTTAAAGATAGCTCTTATAGATCTTGTTGCTCGGTGTACCAAAATTATAACTACAGACTCAGATGAACCAAAATATATCATAAATGTGTAACTTTTGTAGCTCTTAAAGATAGCTCTCATAGATCTTGTTGCTCGGTGTACCAAAATTATAACTACAGACTCAGATGAACCAAAATATATCATAAATGTGAAACAATTTGCCAAGTTTGTAGTTGATCTGGCAGACTCAGTTGCTCCTACTGATATTGAAGAAGGCATGCGTGTTGGGTACTTAAATTTAATTTTTTAATAATTTTTTTCCTTTTGTTTTTTAAAATTTGTGAAGCTTTACATTAGAGAAGTAAACAATTTTCTCCTGACATTTTTATAGTAACTTTTCTGGGGCTATAAATGTCTTCAGTGTTGATATAGATTTTGTAATGTTCAAGTGCTCCAATCGATTGAATTTCTATTTTGTCGTAGCAAAATTTGAAAACATGAAACTTGTCAGTATGGAAGTACTTGTAATGTAGCCTGGGGAGGCAAAGATTCTTTCAAAAACAGCACAAAGCCACTTTAGATTTCACCCAAAAATTGCAACGCATAACCAGAAAGGTTCGAGCTAGAAGTGGCATTCCTAAGAGATGCAGGCAATACTCTACTCTACAGATTTCCCAGATTCCATGCTATTTCTCAATCGATTGAGAAAGAACACGGAGTTACTATCTCATCCAAACAACCCAATGAGATTCCAGGAACGGCAATTTTGAGATGCACATGAGACTCTACTTAGTGCAAGCCCTTGGATTTGAATATTTTTGTTCTACCACCTTTACTCCACTTTAAAAAAAAACTTTTTTTTCGCGTGCTTATATGATATCAATTAATTATTCTGTGTTTTACGCTACCAACAGCTTTCTCTCTTGGTGACTTTCACAACCCAGTTCGATGCAATGATTAAAATCTCAACCTTTCTACTAGTAGTCTGAACAGTAGTAGCTCAGTCGGCAAAGGCAACTCTCTCGTAACTGAAAGGTTGCGGTTTCGGAACCCGAGCCCGCTTAAGATCCTCCGTGATCGTTAACAGTGACTGGGGCACGTAAAATATGCTCGTGGTCTCAATGTCCTCCAAGTTCTCAATGAATACCTCTGGGGGTGGCAGGCCAAGCCTGTGGGTCTTCTGATTGGACCTGCTTCAAAGTTACGAAGACCTACTTGAGCGAAGTCGTTCTTTAACCTTAATGATACTCATTAAAACGAAAGGCGCACCGCTTGGTCTTAATAAGAAAGCCTGCAGGCTCAATCGTGCTTGGTTTGTCCAAGTGGTATGAGACAACAAGAACAAGTAGTGTACTATCGAGGTACCATTCTGTAGTTTAAAAGTTTTTAGCAATACAGTTTACAAATAACACATTTCAACCTCATGAGATGTATCCTCGTCTTAATCATTTGGTGAAACGATTATGCCAATATAGAATTTGCAGTAAGCTTCTATTTGTATTATGCGAGAGGAAAATCAGCCATTACAGTAGTCGACAGCGAAAATTCTGAACACCATCCTCTTGTGGCTTATTCAACCGGTTTGGCAAACGGGTGGTTTCCAAGATAGACCACAAGAAGTGTTTCCTTATTTTACTTATTTGGGGAACAGATTATAACTTTGGAGGGTTTGAAGGAAGCTTTTATTGATGTTATGGGAGAGGTAAATGAGCCATTATGGTATTCGTCAGAGAAAATTCTGTAATACCCCCCCTACTTCGCCGGTATGACAAAAGGCAGAATTTGTTCATATATTTCATAACTACAGGAAAATATATAACTTTAAAAAACATCAATTGTTCTAAATACAATTAGAGGGTACCTTTTTATTGTCCTTCGGCAGTGAGAAGAAATGAATATATGACTATAATTATGGAATATCAGATTTTTAGGAAGTATAGGGTAGGATATCTAGTTAAAAATCTCATGTAATATGTAAAAGATGTTCGGGTAGCAGATTGGTCAGAGAATTGCATTGAACAGTTATTTAAACAAAAAATAAAACAAATTGTATACTTTAAAAGAAGAAAAACCGTCAGTTATCGCCTCTGAGCCTCTGCCAGCACAGAGGTGGCAAAGTTCATGTATACACCAAATACATACACCCCATGATCTACCACTACAGGTTCATACTGTCAGTTAAACCTAGGTTATGTGGATTTAATTCTAATATAAGTTAGGCACTAATATAATAGTCAATACCTTCTGTTTTAAAGCAATTAATAACAGTAGTAGTGTAAAATGGTCCAAATTTATTTAGAATGAAAACAAATTTTCCATTCTAGTGTCAAATTTCTTGTTTACGTGATTGTTATGCTTTAGACTTATTTTAAAAGAAGTTTAAGCGATATATTTTACTCTATACTGACTACTAATAAGAACTTGTTTGAATTCATTTGGACCGTTCTCCCACATCATTATTCATATCATGTAAATTTTGTATCGTATTATGATTAATCAAAAATTGCATCCTGAAAGAAAATGGAAAGTAAAAGCAAATTTTGAGTGACAGCATAAAACGAAACAACATATTTTAAACCCAAGATAAAAAGAGATAGAACTCCATCAATGTACTAATTCAAGTCTATTGTCGACATTTTCCGGTTTTCGAATGTCAAGTTTCTAAAAGGAATTGCATATCCCTTGTTGCGCCTGCTCTTAAATTAGCTTTACCAACGGAATAAGTGAATTAACGTAGATTAACTCTCCCCCGTCACAATCGAAAACAACCGAAATAAGTTTTCCAAAACATCCAAGACTCCAGTCGATGACAGTTGGAAGGGGGGATGAAGAGATGGGAGGTTGATAGATCTCATTTATCACTGTCTGAGTCACAAAATAAGACCAAATGGAATATTGATAAAGTAAGAGTGACTGCTGCCCACCGATGAATCATTTGCTACGCTTTCAAAGCCACAGGGTATTCGGGACTCGTTCGAAATGAATGTTGCACGTGGTTCTGTTTTCTTGGAGCTCTTGTCACTCAAATTGATTCGTTAAAATTAGGGGAAAATAAGGCAATAATTCGTTTTAATAATCAAGTTGTGAGGGTGGTTCAAAGTATGTTTAATATCTTTTACTGCTGAAAGTAACCGCAGTTTCAGTCTTGTTCATCTTTCAAAGATATTTGTGGAAGATGGACTAGAACAGCACGGATGAGTGTCATTTTTATTTGTTTCAGCTTTAGTATTTTTTTCCGCTAACCATTGGAGCTCTTTTCACTCAAAATGATTCGTTAAAATTGGGGGAAAATAAGGCAATAATTCGTTTTAATAATCAAGTTGTGAAGATGGTTTAAAGTATATTTAATATCTTTCACTGCTGAAAGTAACAGCAATTTCAGTCTTGTTCATTTTTCAAAGACATTTAGGTAAGATGGACTAGAACTGCACGAAAGAAAGAGATTTTTATTTGTTTAAGCTTTAATTTTTTCCACCAACCATTGGAGCTGTTTTCAATCAAAGTGATTCGTTAAAACTTGGGTAAAATATGGGAATAATTCGTTTAAATAATCAAGTAGTGAGGATTGTTCAAAGCATATTTAATATCTTTTACTCCTGAAAGTAACCAGGATTTATGCAAGGTCTATCTCTTAAAGACATTTGGCAAAGATGAACCAAAAAAAAAACATGGATGAGTGTGATTGTTATTTGTTGAAGCTTTATTTTTTTCTCTAACCACTGGAGCTGTTTTTACTCAAAGTGATTAGTTAAAACTGGGGTAAAATATGGCAATAATTTGTTTAAATAATCAAGTTCTGTGGATTGTTAAAATTATATTTAATATCTTTTACTGCTGAAAGTAACCATGGTTCCTGCATGGTCCATGTCTTAAACACATTTGAAAAAGATGAACCAAAAAAACATGGATGAGTGTGATTTTTATTTGTTTCAGCTTTACTATTTTTTCCGCTAACCATTGAAGCTCTTTTCAAAGTGATTCGTTAAAACTTGTGTAAAATATGGCAATAATTCGTTTAAATAATCAAGTTGTGAGGATTGTTCAAAGTATATTTAATATCTTTTACTACTGAAGGTAACCTCAATTTCTACCTCGTCCATCTCTCATAGACATTTGGAAAAAATGAACTAGAACGGCACGGGAAAAAAAAGATTTTTATTTGTTTAAGCTTTACATTTTTTCCGCCAACCATTAGAGCTGTTTTCACTCAAAGTGATTCGTTAAAACTTGGGTAAAATATTTCAATAATTCGTTTAAATAATCAAGTTCCGAGGATTGTTCAAAGCATATTTAATATCTTTTACTGGTGAAAGTAACCGTGATTTTTGCATGGTCCATCTCTTAAAGACATTTGGAAAAGATGAACTAGAAAAGCACCAATTAGTGTGATTTTTTTTAAGCTTTAATTTTTTCCGCTAAGCATTGGAGCTCTTTTCATTCAAAGGGATTTGTTAAAACTGGGGTAAAATAGGGCAATAATTCGTTTAAATAATCAAGTTGCGAGGATGGTTCAAAGTATATTTAATATTTTTTGCTGCTGAAAGTAACCGTGATTTCTGCCTGGTCCATCTTTTAAAGACATTTGAAAAACATGGATTAGAACGGCATGGATGAGTCTGATTTTTATTTGTTTAAGCTTTAATTTTTTTTCCTCTAACCATTGGAGCTGTTTTTGCTCAAAGTGATTCGTTAAAACTGAGGTAAAATATGCCAATAATTCGTTTAAATAATCAAGTTGTGTGGATTGTTCAAATTATATTTAATATCTTTTACTGCTGAAAGTAACCACGGTTTCTGCATGGTCCATGTCTTAAAGACATTTGGAACAGATGAACCAAAAAAGCATAGATGAGTGTGACTTTTATTTGTTTCAGCTTCAATATTTTTTCCGCTAACCATTGGAGCTCTTTTCACTCAAAGTGATTCGTTAAAATTAGAGGAAAATAAAGCAATAATCCGTTTTAATAATCAAGTTGTGAGGATGCTTCAAAGTATGTTTAATATCTTTTACTGCTGAAAGTAACCGAAATTTCAGTCTTGTTCATCTTTCAAAGACATTTGGGAAGATAGACTAGAACAGCAACGAAGAAATAGATTTTTATTTAAGCTTTAATATTTTTTCCGCCTACCATTAGAGATCTTGTACCCCAAAGTGATTCTTTAAAATTGAGGGAGTAAAATATAACAATATTTCTGATTAATAATCAAGTTGTGAGGATGGTTCAGGGTATATTTAATATATTTTACTGCTGATAGTAATCACAATTTCAGTCTAGTTCATCTTTCAAAGACATTTGGGAAAGATGGACTAGAAAATCACCGATGACTACGATTTGTTTATGCTTTAACTTTTTACACCAACCATTGGAGCTGTTTTCAGTCAAAGTGATTCGTTAAAACTGGGGTGAAATATAACAATATTTCTGATTAATAATCAAATTGTGAGGATGGTTCAAAGTATATTTAATATCTTTTAGTGCTGAAAGTAACCTCAATTTCAGTCTAGCTCATCTTTTCAGAAAAATGAAAAACACTGGATGAAAGTATTTTATTTGTTTATGCTTTAATTTTTTCTGCAAACCATTAGAGATCTTGTCAAAGTGATTTGTTAAAACTGAAGAGGTAAAATATAACAATATTTTGGATTAATAATTAAGTTGTGAGGATGGCTCAAAATATATTAAATATCTTTTACTGCTGAAAGTAACTGCAATTTCTACCTTGTCCATGTCTCATATACATTTGGAAAAAAATGGACTAGAACAGCACTGGAGAAAGGATTTTTATTTGTTAAAGCCTTATATTTTTTTCGCAAACCATTAGAGATCTTGTTAAAGTGATTTGTTAAAAC